>JAOWCC010001368.1:2249964-2602464 GCA_030867875.1 Actinernus sp. WN-2022 | reverse complement strand
CCACCTCGCCTTACTTCATACAGGTCATTGCCAAGTACATCTGTCACTTTTCCTAAGACAAAAGAAATGTACAGAAAACATGATCATTACCATGTGAAAGAGCATGTCGATATTAGTGATTGTGTGAAATTTGAGCGATGTAGCTTAAAAAGCGACGAAGTTACAGCCATTTGAAATTAGAGAGATTTGTATGAGAAAAACAACGGAGGCCTTTCTAGCCTCGCTTTCATGTTTGTTTTTTTGTATTTCATATGCCTTAGAACAATGGAACCAAGTCGAGATTGAAGAAGACATTTTCATAGATTTACTGTATTTTTGTCTACTCCAATCTCGTCTTGGTTCCATTGTTCGATCGAATGCGAGAAAGGTCTATTAGTATAACTCAACGCTTGTCCCTCCAATCCATACTAGGCATTTATAGATTGTGCTCAAAAATTTCGAAAAAGTTGCTCAAAAAAGGGTTAAAAGTTGCTCAAAAAGTTGCCCAAAAAGGAGAAAAGTTGCTTCAATAATTCAAGAAGTTGCTTTACAATATAAACCGCTTTATTGAAGTAAAAGCTTTAAACAACACTTTGTAAAGTTTTTTTACACTATGTACAACGTTTAACTTGCCAATGAGTACATTTAACCGAGATGCTTGTGTATTGTTCAGTTATTACTGCCTTTTGGCATTATTGTACCTCAAAATTTCGAACCGCTGACCATAAAGAGCGTGTACAGTTTGCGAACAGCCGCTGACCACATGGAGGTAATCGAGGGCACATAATAAACTGCTTTCTTTTTGTAAGGATTGTTCAGGGTGTTTTCTGCCGTATTTACACAGATCTTGTATTTTAAAACTCTAAGATTTTATTTGTGGCTCAATTTTTTTAACAAATTGCTCAAAAGTTGCTCAAAACTCCAAAAAATGCTTACAGTTGCGTAAACTTCAAAAGTTGCTCGAGACTCCAAAAGTTGCCCAAAAGCTGCTGAGCACAATCTATAAATGCCTAATCCATACAAACGTCTCTTATTTTTGCGATTTTTGAAAGCTCACCACAGGGTAAATATCGAACGAAACATCACCAAACTCATCAAACTTACTAATTTCGGTGTACTCTTTCTTGTGATGGAGTTCATTTTTTGATTAAATTATAATGAAATTGACATTACAAGCTCGACCCAGTCCTTTTTTCGTTTCTAAAGTGGCCAATTCTATACGTTGATCTAAAACTGCATGAACAAAATATATAGTTTAGATATGATCTTTTAAATAGTAGCATTAGTTTCCCTCGACATATATATTCCAAGTTACGAAAATTAGCTTTTTCTTATTACTTAACCCTCGCACATTTGATTTCTAGTTTCGATTTTGTAGGATTCGAAATTCTGGAAAGTCAGAAATAATGGTTTCACTTTTCACTTAAGACTCATTTATAAAAAAAGCCATCTATGAAACATTGTTTTCTCTCAAGCCGATTCCCAGGCATGTCTTTACCATACAGGATGACGTCGTTTTCACATCAAATAATCACGTGACATACCCGCCATATAGTGTAGTTTGGGTAACACCAGAATGACGTCACTATCTACATCAAGACTAGCGGCGAGTGGTGGAAGGTCTATATAAGTGTTTTTGTTGTTTTTTGTGAGATGACGCATCGTCTTGTCGGGTAACTTTGTTTCTATATGCACTTCAATACTGACAATATTTCTTCCTTGGTTATCGGCAATCGATCTCAATCCAGTGGGTACGACTCGAACAAACATCTGGTCATATTTCACATAAAATATGAAACGCTCTTTGTAATCCCAAACTTAAAAGAAAAAATGAAATAATGTTACATTGTGGCTGCAAACTTGAACAAGACAGCGACACTTAGCTTTATTTCACTGATTATAACAGTCATACCTTTTTGTAGCCTGCGAACAGGTTCATGAAGAGAGAAATAAAGGGGAGAGGATAGCCTGCACGGACGATATACAAATGTGAATTACGGTCGACATTGATCTACATTAGGCTGGATTCAGATGCCGATCCATGTCCGCGTCTTTGTTTATCTAATTAGGTTCCGCACATGAGTGCAGCGGCATCTACACCTGAAGATTTCATCGTACAATGGACCAATTGAAAGTTTGTGGACACAGATATTGAAATTTGTATTGCCGTCCGTGCAGGCTCTCCTTCCCCGTTCTTCCCTCCCTCCCATGACGCTGTTCGCAGGCTATTCCAAGTAATACTTTATATATTATTAGATGTAGATATTCACATTTATATTGCGTCAGTGCAGGCTCTCCTTCCCCTGTTCTTCCCTCCCTCTCATGAAGTTGTTCGCCGGCTATCCTTTTTGATTTCGAATTGATTTTAAAATGCACGCTCTAGTTCGTTTAAAATAGTTAGTTTTCACTTTGCCGTGGGTTTAGTGTCCTCTTATAGATGCACAGATGACGTTACAACGAATCGAGAACAACAGTCACACTATTCGACTACGTCTCGTGACGCACGTCTTTGTTCTCTTAACATTGTGAAGTCATCTGTGGACCTTGTGACGTCATCTGTACTCTGACATATCATAGCTATCGACCAATCAGAGTACGTGTTTCGCACTATTTATTGTATAAGAAATGTATAAGTGATATGATTATTACAACATTGTAGGGCTTATCCGAGAAACGTGAAGTTATAATCATTTGCAGTTCGTGAACGAGATTGTTTCACCAAGGTAGCACATCCTGCACAGTTATTTTAAGACTATGTGGCCAAAACACTCGCCTCTCACCGCTGCCGTCCCGGGTTTGATTCCCGGCTCGGGCACCGTATGTGAGTTAGTTTTGTTGTTGATTCCTTATCTGCATTCGAGGGTTTTTCTCCGGGTTCTCCGGTTTTCCTCCCTCCGTAAAAATCACAGATCAATTGTGTTGAGTGTAGTGTGCCCAAAACTGTTAATATAGTGGGGAGTGTGTGAGGAGTAAAAGCAGGCCCCCACTAGCAATAAGCTGTAATACTCAGACTGTTATAACAATTAAAATATATTTTTGTCTCCCTCCTCAAAAACCAACCTAACTTCCAATTCAATCTCGTAATGCATGTGCAATTATATAACTTTAGTGAGAGCACAGGCTAACCATCCTCCCATTTTGTGTCAGTTTGTCACTGATTTCTTAGCAAATTGTGAAATAAAATACATTTTGACTTGATTCTGCTGTTATGTGTTGATTTAGCGCGCGCTCGGCATAATACAGCTCGGGCTTCCTGTGGTTCAGTTGGCGAGATGAGCCACAGGAAGCCTGAGCTATATGTAAACAAACCTGAACCACAGGAAGTCCGAGCTGTATTATGAGCGCGCGCTAAATCAACACATAACAGCAGAATCAAGTCAAAAGGTATTATATTTCACAATTTGCTAATAAATCAGTGACAAATACACAAAATGGGAGGATGGTTAGCCTGTGAGCAAACTATACGACATCATTCAAAATAAAAAAAACTTACCTTTTTTACCAAACAGCTCTACCCGTAAACACGGCCATGTGTAGTATCTGATTGGGTAGAATCGCACGTACTTAGCTATACGAGGCCGCCATGTATAGGACCTCCTCATGACATGCCGCCCCACTGTACCTGTCGAGAGAAACTGATGAAACAACAGTAGAGTTACTACAGGGATAGCATTAGGACCACCTCATGACATGCCGCCCCACGGTAGAGTTACTAGAGGGATAGTATTAGGACCTCCTCATGACATGCCGCCCCACGGTAGAGTTACTACAGGGATAGCATTAGGACCACCTCATGACATGCCGCCCCACGGTGGAGTTACTACAGAGATAGTATTAGGACCTCCTCATGACATGCCGTCCCACGGTAGAGTTACTACAGGGATAGTATTAGGACCACCTCATGACATGCCGCCCCACGGTAGAGTTACTAACAGGGATAGTATTAGGACCTCCTCATGACATGCCGCCCCACGGTAGAGTTACTACAGGGATAGCATTAGGACCACCTCATGACATGCCGCCCCATGGTGGAGTTACTACAGAGATAGCTTTATAGGACCACCTCATGACATGCCGCCCCACGGTAGAGTTACTACAGAGATAGCATTATAGGACCACCTCTAACATTAGAGCATTATAGGACCACCTCATGACATGCCGCACGTAGCGGTTCTGAGACCTTGTGAAAAGGTCCCGTAAATAACCGCGTTTTGACCGCACCCCAAACTTAGATGCCTTTTTTGGGAAAAAAAGTTATAAGGTTCATAAATACTTGTACCTGAAGCAAAACTTTCTTCAGAAGAGATTGTTGTCATTTCAGGTCATGCCAACTGCTATCGCAACGTCGCATATGGTTACAACTTTCCTTATCATTTTGTTGTGTATATTTTAACCTTTCTGTCTTTAAATCACTCCAGAATGCTTATTCTTTTAATTCCCCCGTTAACTGACAACATTTTCAAGGAACCTCATTCCTTTAAGCGCAAGAGAGGTTTTCTGGGGAGCTCTCCGCGCACGAGTCCGAGGTCCGCCATCTTGGATTTTGAATGAGGGGCCTGGATCGAGTGTATAAGCCGCATCCCCAATTTTGGCCCTTGTTTTTGTCCAAAAAGTACGGCCTATAGGCGAATCCTTGTTTACGTTTTTTCCCGCTCATTAGCATACATCAAACTTCAAGCGACATACATACAAACAAATAGAGTCCATAAATCGAAAGAGATTGTCACACTTGATAATCACCGAAAATTTGAGAGTGATATGATAAATATATTTTGAGGAATGAGCGTTTAAAAAGCTCAAAATTTACAATGAATGTATGGCTGTCAGCAACTCTTGCCCCCCAGCCCATTTTATAGTTTTGAAAAGTCAATTTCTCCGTAAATATTTAACATATCAATCTCAAATTTTCGGTGGTTACTCAGTTTAAAATTCTATTTCAACTGATATAGTCTGTTTGTTTGTAGCTTGAAGTTTAATTTATGCTAATGAGGCAAAAATGTAAACAATGACGTCAGCAAGGATTCGCCTATACGCGGGTTTTACGAGTAGTCTCGGCTCGCCTGTTAAGAGTGCTGTGCCCAAGTTAAGAGTGCCGTGTCCAAGTTACGAGAGTGCCGTGCCCAGTTACGAGTGCCGTGCCCAAGTTACGGGAGTGCCGTACCCAAAATGCGTGTCGTGTAAATCGGGCTATAACTATAGGTTCATTCATTTCCTATTTATAGCATAATATGGTTATTTCATCGTTTTCCATGTTATATACAGGCGAAAATTGTAATCGAAATTTATATAATTTTGCTATACAACTCGCCTAAATGCTCGCATTCGCCCGCATGCATTCTATAGCAACCCAGGTATGAAATTAGTAATTATTAAATCAACAGAAGCCAAATAAACTTCACAGGCCACTACAAAAGAAGCGAACAACCGACATTATACATATAATTCTCATCTCCTCCACCCACCGGTTCCTGGTTCCAGTTGTTCCCGTTAAATGAATGTTTAAATCTGTATAGGTAAGTCCAGTCGTTCGAGGCAGCGTTACCTTCTACGCCAGTCCCACAAATAAAATGAGTGACAGGAAGGTAGATTTGTAACCAAGAATTCTTCTCGGGTGTTTTACCTCCCTTCACGGCAGGCGCTGGGCACCAGGCTCTTCTTCCAAACATGCGGCCATGTTTGGCGGGGTACAAGGAAGAGTACTGGCTCGATGACGTCATTTGTGAATCATGCACCCACTGGGGATTATAAACACCGATGAAGAGCTCGTCGGGACATGGAATACGACCTGCAAGAAAAACATGATAGGGAATTAGCAGAAAAAGATGATAAATATCACATACAAATCATGCTATTTTTGTTTATAATATGACCTAAGAAATGTACTGAAAAAGACAATCACATGTTCTCTCAAGAGTAATTAAGTGCACCGAGTTTGTTTACTTTGAGTTTGAGCTCAAGTGAACATTTGAAAATCCTGTAAGCAATTTGCGTTTGGCAGATAAAAGAACAGCCCGGCAAATCTCCAAGCAAGGTTTGATAATCGACTGGTACTGAAAGAAAATAGCTATAAACTGTGGAAAAAAGTCAATTTCTGGTAAACTTAACACTAGCAAGAAGCGAAGTTTGATTTCAGGCAGTTCATCAAGCACAATCAAACAATGAAACAGTTGCCCTTTCTGTTTTATTAAAGACACTAACTGTTATACATCTCCAAGAATAAAGTTTACAATCGAAAACTAGAAAACTGAACGCAACTATCGCAGCTGGAAATGAAATTCCAGTTCTTAAAATTAGTACAAACAAGGTTTTTTTCTTCAGACAACCAGTGAACAAGATTATTAGAAGATTTGAATCAACTGCCTCACGGCAACGGGTCGTATGCGACCGAGTTTCCAAGGCCGATTTCAATGGATTAAAAACAAAACAATTAAATAAAAAATTAAAAGTAAACTTGGCTTACTTTGATATAATTGTGTCCTTGTATAATGTCAGTTGTTCCTGGCCAGATGAATGTGAATTTTCGGTTCCGTTTTCATTCATTGTCACAATTCAAACTTTTATACTCGTCGCTAGTCAACACTTGAAGACTTGAAAATCACTTTTAACTTTCTCAAATCACCCCAAGATCCATTAGCAGAGGCACAGATGATCAGTCTATACATTTCGTTTCATTACAATTCCAATATCTTCAATTTTAGTCGTCAAAAGCCCGACATTTGCCACCGTACTTAGCTTTTTAGTTTGTAGCACCGCTTGGCGACCTGTATGTACTGAGCTTCAAACCGGGGGGCACTGCTTGCATAATAAAGGAGAGGTACATGTATGTGAGGTATTGTCTTCAGAGCCCGACCCAGTTTGCAAAATAAAATGTAATGAAGGTGTTTTTATTAACCAGAATTTCCAATAAAATTTATGAAAATCAACCCGAATTGATAGTTGATTTGCTCCAAAACAAGACTTAGTTTGCCAAATTGGGCTCAAACCTTTATTCGGTACCACCGCACATCTCATTTACGTCGTGTACATGACTGCCCCCCCGGAGCCATGACTCTCGCATCTGACCCAATGTCCGTCATTGATTTTCCTCGCGAAATTTGAGATTAGCATTTCTAAAAATAGACTACTCTGAAAACTGATGGGCCGCTACCCCAATACCAGATGGACACTTCTGGTTATGGACTTCTGGTAAAACAGATTAACATCAGGAAAGGATTCCGACCCCCGGCCGTTGGGACAAGCAACGAGGTGTGGTTTTTGTCACTGGAACTCAGTAGCCATCGGATACTATGCGGGGGCAGTGAGTGGGTCACGGGCTCACTGTCCCTGGGTAGCCGAGGATGATTCAATAGCGTGTTGCACGAGTCACACTGAAATTGCCGTGGCTAATGATTTCGAGAGAATTTCAGTTTCCGTTGTTGGTTGCTTTATTGTCATATACACACCATTTTTTAAATGGCTGTTCATACGGAGAGCGTTCATTGGACAAACGACATTCCCAGACGGAAAGCCCCAGTTGTTCGCACCCCAGTGAGACAGTGATTATTTTCAAGGTGTAAGAACCTGAATCCATCGTGGTTCGGATGACCACGTAAATGGCGGTCCCATCTCCAGAACTATGGGGCGTAAAAGAACCACTGAGGATGCAAACAAATCTCTGGCGGTGACCACCCTGTGTCGGTAAATGAGGTCGACTTGGTGTGATATTCTAGGGCTGACTAGTGAATAAGACCACAACTCCCTAACTGTAACCACAACACCAACCACATCTAGTTAGTTGATAGAACGTGACCAACAGTGCCATATCAAACAATTGTTGTCGTTCAGAGTAATATTTGGGCCTGACTAGATGCTAGTGAGGCATACTCATCCTTTTCAAATTTCGCTATCGAATCTTCAAAAAACGATTCGATTTTTTTAATCGCACTTCCTGTAGCCTACGTTGTATCCGCATCTCTTCTGCCGGCTCGCTACGCTTCCTGAACGTGTTCTAGTATTCGACGATCCGTCCTGCTTTCCAAATATGGAATATATTGACCATATATGGAATATCACAGAGAGCTCTCAGGAACGACACTTTTCTCAATAAATTGTTGTGGTTATAACTATACAGCCACGTGTACGTGGAACGGTAAACTACGATGTGACTCGAAAATCGATGCGAAGCGTAAGAAACCACTAATTATCGTCCTACGGTTAACAAACGAATTCACCAGACTCAGCAACAACCATAATTCATTTCGGTCTGAGAATGTCCTTCGCCACTTGTCGTTTGGCTATGTATGCTAGCGCTCTCCGGGAAAACCTTTTTAGAAATAGGTGTATTTACATGTACAACGGTGTATACATGTATATACTCGCAACATTGGTCATGTTCAGTGATAAAATATCCACCATCATTTTGATTCGCTTTTTCTATTTCATCCGGAGACGTTGGTTAATAACAAAAACATACGGAAATTGAGATACCACAAATACATGATCGCAATTGTTAGTTCTTACCTTCTGCGAGAAATAACCCTGCCGTAAGATAGAGAAGAACCGTCGCCAATGCTCTGAAGGCCATGCCTGTGGACATACAATGTGCCAAGGGCGCGGTAGATAACTATGCCAATGAGAACCTAATTAGTCCGGCTCCAATATTGATGACGTAATTTAAAAATAACGAGGAGAAGTGCTCGCGCTTTCACCAAACGATTGTTCCGTCAATATAGAAACTAGTAATACGTTAAATACCTTGTTTTCGATGTCGTTTTTTGCCCGAGTGGACCAGACTAGACAACCTTCAGGATTTTTTCAGTTCCAGCTCACTCGTCGTTTTATTTCAAACATATACAAATTGTAACCTAGTTAACTTGATTCGCCATTTTCACGTGGTTGAAAATGTTGCCCAAGATAATGATGGAATACATATTGTCACTTTTGCTATCATTTCAGCGCAGTGCCTTTGAAAAAAAAAAAAAAAAAAAAAAAGCGAGCTTGCTACTTTGTAGAATACATGACATCATACTTGCGCGCGGACGGCACGCGCACTCCTTAATAATGACGTAATGATCAAACAATCTAATCGGAGATTAACATACTCGGGATTTCCGGAAATTCTCGAAGAGATTCCGATGATATGAGAGCACAGGGACCCCAAGCGGAAAGCCCAAATGCACTCAATCAGAAACCTTAAGTGACAACCAATTAATAGGAACAAAAATACTTCATTTGTACACGTAAAGTTAATACAGGTAATGAGGCCATCCCTTCATGTAGGACGACACGAATTGCTACCAAATTGTATTCTATTCTATTGTATTGTGTTGCGTTCTATTCTTGTATTGAATTGTATTGTGCTGTATTCGATTGTATTTTTGGTAAAAATTCGTGTCGTCCTACATAAAGGGATTGCCGGTTATGGGTTATTTCATGTTTTTTTAATGGTACGGGATAATATTTTACGAGAAATGTAATTATTTGGTATATAACGAGCATTTATGCTCGAGGTCACGAGAGCACCGTACAACTTAACCGAGAGCCAACTATTTTCCCTTTAGGCCCGACCAAACTCAGTCAATAAGTTTTTCTTATCACATGACACTTTCAAATGCAAAACGAGCAAGAAATTGAGCGAGGCCAGGCGGCTTTTTTCCCGCCAACGCCAAACACGTACGGCCACCGTCACGTGACTTTTGTAAATGGTTTTGAAAGCAAAGCGCGCAAGGTGCCGTTCCTGTCGACGTGGCATTTTAACTTCCCAGTGTACGTATTGTATACGATTTTCCATTTTCGTTCGATTGACCGTATTCCGGAATAATACCCAGAATGATCACTACAAATCGCTTATATCGGAATAGTTTAGCTACTGGAATACTAAATGTATCCTGAATATCATGTCAGCAAGTGTATTCCATCTATTCTTTATTTATTCTGGCCCTTACTTGCTGCTTATGAAGGGTATTATGTCCGCACCACGATTCATTGCACACCTAACCCCAAATAGAAAAAAAACCTAACCATTTTCAATCCCAAATCAATCAATCAACTTTATTTATACACGGTAAAGCAGGGCTGCTTTTCAGACATGCCGTGTTTACAATATAATTTCTACTCATTACAATACTAATTAAGCTAATAATAACTAATAGTTAATTTAAAACTTTACTTACAACAATAATATTTAAGTATAATGATAAATATAGCACTTGTGATGAAAGTAATAACAATGCCACTTAATAATTTTAAAAGTTCTCTTTATAATAATATGGGGCAATACTTGCATCTATCAAAAGGAAAAATCAATAATCACATGCAGTCTTTAAGGATTTTTTAAAAGCTGCCAAACTGTCGAGTTTTCTTACATCGTTCTAAAGTTCGTTCCAGGCTAATGTGCCTCGGTAAGAGAAAGAACGCTTTAGAAAGTTGGTTTTAGGTTGTGGTAATTGTAGGTTGGATTTAGTACCTCTACGATTGTAGTTATGTACTTCTGAGGTCATTTGAAATTAGTCTTGTAGATATGTTGGCGCTATTTTGTGAAATACCTTGAAGAGGGTCTGAATGGGTTAACTGACTACTGACAAACGGCCTTAAAAATAACTGACAAATGACGATTTTTTTTACTGACAACCGAAAAATAACTGACAACTGACAAACATTTTTTTGTGGGTCAAACATTGTAAATTTTCTCTAGTAATGATTAACCAGGGCTAACTGACAAATGACCACAATTTTAACTGATAACTGACATGTAGACCCCCATTCAGACCCTCCTTGAACATCATTACCCGAGTAGTCAGCCCTTGTAACAATGCGAGCTGCTCTATTTTGAAGCCTTTGCAATTGATCAGCCAGTGTTTTGCAACAGTTGCCCCATACGATACTGCTAGAATCAAAATAAGGTTGCACAAGTGAGCGATAAATTGACTTGAGGGTATCTTGGTCATCCGTTAAATTTCTTGCTTTATATAGCATTCGCAGGCCATTTAATACTTTTGAGGTTATGTGCTTTAACCGTAGTCCACGGCCACACGAGCAAGTTTTCCTTGTTTTCCTTGGCAAGTTGCCTTGTCGAATAACTGGCACGCCAGTTTTTCAACAAGGAGACTTGTCAAGGAAAAACTTGTCATTTTTCATCGTCTACACGAGCAAATAAAACTTGTCAAGGAAAACTTGCTCGTATGGCCAGATAAGAACTTAAGTAGAATCCATTGTTCTGCGGGAATGAGCCTCCCCCACTAGGAGGTATCTACAGTCCAAACTACATCTCGAAAAAAAAGTATTTTGTTATGCTATTGGCTCTTTTTTCTGTGAAAACTCAGACAAGCCACCATCCAATCAATCGGATATTGAGAAAACAAAATATTTTTCAATCGCAAATTTGAGATCTTTCCCCACACACGATATTCTTCGAAATAAAACCATAGTTTGTTTCATCAAAAATAAATTCAAACCACAAAAAAATCACGAATGAAAATGCATTATTTCGATGGGTTCCTATTGAATTTATAAATGCCAACCAATGAAATTACGAGAAATAATAATAGAAAATTAACACATTTTAACATTCCTTGCCGTGGAGCACTACAGTTCTTATCTGGACCATCACTTAATTTGATCATCCCAATTCATGAATTCGTCTATGTGTACTCCTAGAATTTTAGAACGACTCTAAATACATCTGAACTATAATGGAGAATTTTGTACTTTTGAAGTGGCCTAGTTTAACTCTGGGAATTGTGGTGTGCCAAAACATGAAGGCCTCACCTGGCGACCATTTGAATCCCAGGAGGATAAAAACCTTTGTTTTTGCGCGTCTTGACCTAGCTTGCTTCTAGCCAAAATGGCCGCCATGTGCGTAGCAGGGTCAATTGATCATGCATTAAAACTACAACCATCCTGTTACAAGCCACGGTAAAACTATAAAAAATGTTTGCATACCGCTAACCCATACTGAGCGATACGCAAACTGAAACGTTTATTGTGAAAATTGCGACGATCAAGTATCGGCGACCCTTAAAACGACATCCAAAGTCATAAAGTATTGACAAACATACCGTGTACACCTTAAGTATTTGGAGTTAAAGTAATTCCTATATCACTAAAAAATATATTTTTGTTTTGTTTTTCGTTCTTCTCTCAACCAGTTCATCGCCGCAGTAGACGCACAACCCGGTGACAATTCCACGCGCTATGTGCTTCTCTCGATACAACCTAGCTACATGTACTAAGTTCCATCCCAGTCATTCATAACATTTGTACCTGCCGACTACTCTGTAACCGAGTTCATTATTATCAGCAGTCTCCCGGTTAGCTCAGTGGTTAAGCTCCGGTCTGTTGAGCGGGAGGTCGCGGGTTCAAACCCCGACCGGATCAACACTCAGGGTCTTAAAATAACTGAGTAGAAGGTGCTGCCTTTGTGAAACAACTGCAAATGGTTAGACCTTCACGTCTTCTCGGATAAGGACGTAAAACTAGTAGGACTAGCGTCCCAAATTAGTTGCAAAGCTAAATACATTTGACACTTAAATAAAGTTACTTACTTACTTTTTTTATTCCTATGAACACATCCAGTCATTCATAACATTTGTACCTGCCGACTACTCTGTAACTGAGTTCATTTTTATCAGTAGTATACGTATGAACACATCCAGTCATTCATAACGTTTGTACCTGCAGACTACTCTGTAACTGAGTTCATTTTTATCAGCAGTATACGTATGAACACATCCAGTCATTCATAACATTTGTACTTGCAGACTCAGCTCCGTAATGAGTTCATTCGTTTTCACCAAAATGGAGAAATCACTTGCACCCTATGGTTTTTGCAATCAGAAACAAAAATCTGATCCCGCGAGTTCACAGCCAGTCCCTCGGGACTATGAAAACATCCCTTGGATTTTCTTTTGGACGGGTTCTTTACCTTGGCAAGAAAATTCCCTTCACAAGTGAATACTTGAACTCGTTTATTATGATAATCAGCGACAATAACTTGACCTTGGCTATTTACCGCGACGCCTGTTGGTGCATTGAATTTCCCATCGGCGCTTCCCTCGCTGCCGAACTTGAAAAGAAAATTCCCGTCCTCGTCAAAGACTTGAATTCTGTGATTGCCGCTATCTGAGACGTAAACTCGGCCAGATTTTTTATTAACGGCGATGAAACGTGGGAATTCAAATAATGCGTCAGCCTTTCCCCTCTCACCGATCACTTTAATACACCGTCCGTCTAACGAGAAGACTTGTAGACGATGGTTGTCCTTGTCAGCCACGATAAATCTATCATTGTGAATTACTGCCAACCCAACGGGACAGGACAGCTTACCACGGCCACGTCCTTGTGAACCTATCACCTGACACAGCTCGCCTTCCTCACTGAAAATTTGTATCCTGTGATTGTCAGAATCTGAGACCAGGATCTTACCCTCGCAATTTACAGCCACCCCGGTCGGGTTCTTTAACATTCCTCTTCGACTTCCCCGTTTGCCAAACACTAAAAGACAGTTTCCATCATTGTTAAGGACTTGAACTCTGTGGTTAGTCATATCTACCACGA
Organism: Actinernus sp. WN-2022; assembly: GCA_030867875.1. Lineage (NCBI taxonomy): Eukaryota > Metazoa > Cnidaria > Anthozoa > Actiniaria > Actinernidae > Actinernus > Actinernus sp. WN-2022. Next base: position 2,588,952 of record JAOWCC010001368.1, on the reverse strand, counting down.
CTAGATTTCCTGACCTATCAATGGCTACATCAAAGGGATCGTTAAACTGCCCTCGGCTTCTTCCCTTTGCAGTGCCGATTATATGTATATGACTGCACAGGGTTTGGATATAGGACACTGATCCGCTGGGAGTACTACACGAGGGCTTACATGTAACTCCACCAGTATCACTGTTTCTATTGGCAGAGTGACTTAAGTCGGCCCTAGATAAGTCGCTGTCGCTATATATATCACTACTAGATGTTTCATCTTCATCAGAAACAAAACGCTGTACTCTTGGTCGCTTTCGTTGGACTGGAGAAACCTCATCTTCTTCGTCGTCTCCCTCGTGATCATGTTCGTCCCAGTCTCTGGTCTCGTCATTCTCAGCTCCTTTTTCGTTATTTAATTCCACGACTTCCTCGGCATTACTAGACTCTTCCTTCACATTGCTTAGTCTCCGTTTGCGTGAACCCACCCAGAAAGGGATGGGACTCCCAACAATATGTTTGTTGTTAACAGTAAATGACAGTTCATGATTCCCAGCAGCTGTAGCCGTGAATGATACCTTACAATCACAAGTCACTTGCGCATCTTGGATGCTCCCATCGGGACATTTCAGTTTCCCGACAATAATAGAACCGAAATTTACTGCTTCATTACTATTGCAGGGGTCGGTGAAGGACAAGGTTGTCTCCCTGCCAACAATAAAGCTCGTAGATGGTATACAGGGCATTATTCTGCTACGCAGAGTTTCTAACATTGACGTGCATGTAGGATATTCGTCCGTTGTATCTCTTTCCTTACAGTTGCCAGCCGTAACAATACTATCTTCATCATTATTTCTTTTATCAGCCTCGTTATCATCAATAAAATCTCCAAAATCCTCGAATACCCTCGAACAGGCATTGTCACTACTGGGACCACCGGCCTTAGTACTACTGAAACTGGACTTTGGACTTTGGTCACTGATACCTTCTGAACCACTTTCACCATTATGGCCATCATCATCATCCTTGCTAACAACATTGCTGTTACCACTGGCTTTATCATACGTGGCTCTATCATTCCCATCATAACTGGCAAGAACATCATCGTTGAAAACATCATGATCAACGAAATCATTGTCGCTTTCACGTAATCTACAGGAGGAATGTAACTCGTTTAGGGAGGATGCCGTTTGCATGCGTGATGAACCGGTCACTTGTTCCAATACACTTGGACTATGAGGCAAACTATCATCATCAGTCACGTCATCCAAACCATTACCATATCTGTCATCACCAACGCTCGCATCCTCTCCAGTGTTAGCACCGGATTCACTATCACATGGGGCAGATGTATTTCTTGTGCCAAGATTGTCCGTTAACAAATTCTCGAGTGCACTTGAATCACTTGCCACAACATCATCACCCACTTGAACAAAACCATTACCATCTCTGTCATCACCAACGCTCGCATCCTCTCCAGTGTTAGCACCGGATTCGCTAACTTCACCATCACATGGGGTAGATGTATTTCTTGTGCCAAGAGTTTTTGTTAACAAATTCTCGAGTGCACTTGAATCGCTTGCCAGACTTGGTTGGGACTCATTCAAACTTGTACATTGACTTGGAGAGAATATATTATCTGGTGGCTCAGATGGATGGTAGGCAGGGACAGGATCTTGGGTAATAGTACACGTACTCGTTACTCTATCAGGAGTCCGAGATGGGTCCTACAGTAGTTTTAACAAAAAAGCAACAGTTAGAAAATCACCTGTTATTACACATTTAAGTCACATGCTCATGAATTTAGGCCATGTGGAATAAATACAATTACGGTACCCTTAAAGTGCAGATCGAATATGGACATTTCCAGGCAGGTAATGAAAATTTAAGCAAAAGTTTTAATTCATGGAGGCATTGCGTATCCATAAAGTTAAAACTGTTTTGGAAAAAAAATCATTTAAGTTCTTATAGATCTGAGAGTAGGTATACTCCCTATTTCAAGGATCTCGCCAAACCTGTAGCTCGCCACTTTAATCTTCCTGACCATTCTATTAATTACATCACCATATGCGGCATTTCTCAACTCCTTCTTCGTGTACCAGAATGTATTGTATTCTGGGTTAGGTTTCTTTGTATTTCAGGGCATTGCTTTGCTACGCACAGAACACAACTTTTTTTCAAATTAGGCACTTTGGCAACTAACGGCATTAATGAACGCTTTTCGTTCATTTAATTTCACAATTCGCGTATTTATTCATACTTAGATCAGCATGTTTCATTACTTTATTCTCCGACACTCATTATTGTATTGCGGTTATTAGCATTTCTATTGTTGGTGCAATTTCATTTGATCCTAATTGATCCGAGTACAGGTTTCCTCAGCGGTAATCATGCACTCAACACTATATAAACCGTTTCCCATCTACAATACCCTCTTTTGCTCTGACGAAGGGCTAGTGCTCGAAACGTCAGCTGCTACTCGCTCCTCGCAGCGGTTAGCATACCTTAATCAACTTTTAGTTTATCACACCAGTGTTTATCTTCCCCGCCGATGCAGATCAACATGCACAAATTTTAATATTGTTATTTTTCTCGACCTAAAAATGGCCTTCGGTACCGTGAACCACGTTATATTTTTTGGAAAAATTGAAGCTTTATGGAGTAAATTCCAGATCGCTCGAACTGCTGCAGTCCTATCTTTCAAATCGATATCAGACATGCACAGTAGAGAATACAATGTCCAATGAGAGTCTAATTACCTGTGGAGTCCCACAGTGATCAATCCTCGGGCCGCTGCTCTTTTTGGTCTATATAAATGACTTGCCAAACTGCTTAGACACATCAACACCCTGTCTTTTTGCCGATGATACAAACGTCACATTTTGCGGCTCGGATATTGTTTCACAAAGAGCAAACTGTATTATACAACTGAGGGACTAGGGGAGACCAGGGATGTAAAAATAGACAAAATGCTGTGTCTGCACTTTAAGAAAAATAAGGCAACCTCTTTAACTCATCCCAGACTCAGGTTTGTCCTCAGTGTTATCCTCACTCCAGTGGACATAACAAAAAATTTGCCTGCAGATTCAGGTATAATTGATACATTTGGCCTCCCTGCTAGCTCGGTGATTAAGCTCCAGTCTGTAATGCGGGAGGTCGCGGGTTCAAACTCCAGCTGGACTAACACTCAGGGTCTTTCGTGGGAGCTCGGGTGGCGCAGTGGTTAAGCGCTTCGCCTCTCACCTCTGTGGCCCAGGTTCGAATCCCGGACGGGGCGCCATACGTGAGTTGAGTTCGTTGGTATCTCGCCCTTGCTCCGAGAGTTTTTCTCCGGGTTCTCCGGTTTTCCTCCCTCCCCAAAAACCAACACGCTAAATTCCAATTCGATCTGTGGATTAGCCGGGACCTGGCTTTGATCAGCCCCCATGGTTGTTTCAGGTCTCGTTAGAAATTCAGAGTTTTTCATAGTTTTCTTAAAATAACTGAGTAGAAGGTGCTGCCTTTGTGAAACAATCTCATTCTCGAACTGCAAATGGTTAGATCTTTACGTCTTCTGGGATAATGACATAAATTGTAGGTCCCACATCGGCCTCAAATTTATCAGTCTCACCAGACTGTCACAAGTTACAGACGTTAAATAAAGTTGCTTTACTTGTCTTTACTTTTAGTGCTCAAAATTCAAATGTAATCTTCCACCCAAACAACACTGTGCGTGCCTAAGTAGTGCCAAGCAGATGTACAATGTGTGCAATATTAATGATGGCACCTAACAGGAAACACTGAATAACTTGTGGCTCCTATAGACCCTTTGCACGTGACGTCATAGCAGCCATGTTGGTGTACAGTTAACAATAGATTCTTAGTTAGCTTCTTTTGTTCTGTACACCAACATGGCCGCCATGCCCTTTGTCATTTGAATCTCTGGGGATTGAGTGCAAACCATCTATTATGACAAACGTTCTACACTACATGTATTTCAAAACACAATGGAAGTGTACTTAGGGAGCAGGTCAAAACACATGCCCCAGATAGGTACCCATTTTTTTCAACAGACACAGCTGTCAGCGCAGGGTACCACCCCCATCCCCCATTTTTGACCATCTATTTTCCATTCTGGGGGGCCTAGTGGTAATTTTAACACAGAAAATTAAATGATAATGTAAGACAAAACATGCACTGCATGTGTTTCTAGATTCTGCCTTTTAGTAATTTGAAGATATTTAAGAACAAATTATTTTTAATATTGAGTTTTCTCTCCAGATAAGATGGCTGGCAGCAGCCCCCACCCCCCTACCCCAAAATGGGTCTGTCGAGAGGGCATGTGTTTTGACCTAGTGCTCCCTTAGGCCAAACCAAATAAATTGTGTGTTTCCGGTAACAAGCTGAAGAAAATCCAGATAGGTAGGTTTTAATTTTTTTTTGCTTTTTTATATGCATGAATTTTGTTTCTACCTTGTTGTCATGTTCGTGTGATCACACTGAAGACACGCTGTAGTGAGATGTCATAGTTTACATAACTTCTCATTGTTTTAATGTTTTATATTTTTGTTTATTTTACGCTTCAAATCTTGGAAAATAGCAATAAAAAGTTTGTGGTAGGCATGAAAAAATCCAGGTCAGTCTGCTTACTGAAAACATAATATCTATTTTGTTTGGCCTCACATGTAACACTGAACTTGTGTTTTTTTAATTCAGCAAACAGAAAAACCATGACTGGAAAGAAGCAAACAAAAGTTTCAAATACCATTGTTTGCCACACCTAAGCATGAACATGTGAGGTGAAACATGTTCTTAAATCCACTGTACCAAAAAAGATGGTGTCCTGGGCTGGGTTGTTCAAAGCCCGATTAGTGTTAATCCTGGATTAACTCTGCACAGAACCTATTGGTTGTCATGGAAATTAACCCTGGATTAGATTGGGCTTTGAACAACCTGGCCCTGTACATTTGACCACAATCCCTTGCATATATACATGTACCTAAAACAGTCAACATAACGTGAAGAAATCCTCTATTGTCTTCAGTGACAGTGTATTGGCAACAGCACTTGTACTGGTTTGTTTATAACATTTAAAATCTCTCTATAGTGATTCTATAACGGATTTAAAGATTTTCGTGCACAAAGGATTGTGGGTAAAAGTACAAGTTGCCATATTTTTCAGATGGTGGATTGGGTATCAAATGTAACGTGATTTGTCATCAAACTTTCAAAGTTTGAAGGCATGCTAAACGAACTTTTGCACCATGTATTGATATACTTTTATTAAATTCTCCAACCAGCTCTATCAATAGATTATTCATTCCTGAAGTCCTGAAATAAAGGAACACCTGGTTTGAAATCACGTCCATATTTGTTTATCGTACATATACTCAGAACTAGAGCATAACTTGGTATTTTGGGCATGAAAGTTCATCTAGCTAGCATGCCTTCAAACTTTGAAAGTTTGATGACGAATCAAGTTACGTTTGATACCCAATTTAATATAACATGTTTTCGCCTCACATGTTCATGCTTAGATGCATGTAACAATGATAAATCAGTTGTTTTCCCAGAGTTACGAGCATGTAAAGTTCATAAAAATTACAGTCGAATGTACATGCATGTTGGAGGGCATTATAGTAGTGTTAAAAGTATTTTACCTGTACTGTCTTTAGTTGTCCTAAATGTTCTATCATCTTCAGCATAGCAGCAGAGCCAATTCCATTAAACTCCATGAATGCATTGTCCTCCATTGTCGAGTGTGCAATAACTTTCACCTCATTCAGCAGTTCATTGATCCTGCTATCTACAACTTTCAGTACACTTAGTTTCTCAACATAATCTCCTTGATCAAGAGCGGTGTCAACAAATTTGTTTACTCTCTGTATACCAGATATATTCTGGTTTAGCAAGGATTTGTAACTCTCTAAGCCTTCCATTTTAGTAACAATGATGTGATCTAACTCACTGAGTAACCGAGTCTCGCGTTGGTGCAGGGCCTCGACTAACATGCACACAGAGTTTTTAATCTTCAACCTAATAGTATTTGCTAGTTCATTCAGATTATCAACTGTTTTCTCTACATTATTTCGGTAACCTTCAAGAGAACGTACTTTCTTCTTGGAGCTATCAGTCTTACTTCTTACTTTGAACATACAAGCTGCAAAAGAACCACCATCATTAAAATTCCTTAACTGGTGGTGCGCGACAGGGTGGTCAATTATGCATGTAACGCAAAGAGGTTCAATACAAGTTTCGCAGTACTGAGAAATCAGTTTCTCCCGTGGGTGTTTTGAACATGTTACAGAAGAGTGAATCATTTTATATAAATTCATTGGTTTAACTTCATCAAGTGTTAGTAACTTGTGCTCTCTGGTGAGTTTCACGCGTTTGTGAGCCTTCAAGCAAGCGTGACATAAAAACTCTCCACAATCAGTGCATCTTACTTCCGCCTTCCCGCTACTTTGTTCTTGACTAAACTCTTGCAAATCCTGTGAATCACCACAGCTTGAGCACAAAATATCTTGATTCTGGTGACAAATCATCAGTAGATCTTTGGTATTGTTTGCAAAGAAGTTAATCCGTAAATCATTTGGTTCTTCAACTGGGATGTCTCGTTCGCACAGCTTACAGTAGACAACATACCGTCCTTCCACAGTTCGTACGTTTTGTTCAAAACATTTACTGCAGCAGGAGTCAAGACAAGGGAGCAGCAAAGGATTTTGAATAGTTTCCTTGCACGATGTGCAAATTGTGAAGGGTAGAAGTAACTCTAACTCGTTTGCCATTCTTGAGCTCCGCCTGATAAGCTGAATGAAATAATTTCAAAGAAGCGCCGATTCCGAGAAAAATGCATAGACCCGTCCCCAGACCCCGCAAAGTGCAGCGGCCGAGCGGGATCTGAAATAATATAGGGTCTAACTAATCAACACATCAAGCTTTTAACAATTTTAAAAGCTCTGCTCTCAAACAATACCTGCTTAAGAAAAAGAGTTTCTCATATAGGGGGGCCATTCTTTGGAACACTATGTTGCATGACACAGCTTAGGACTTATTTGCATTTAAGGTTTTTAAGAATGTTTTTTAAAGTGCCGCTAACGATCAAATTTTGACATATCAATGTTTTTTGCATATTCATAAAGTAGAGTTGATATATTATTACCAGTTCAAATTGTTTTTCGATACAACGACAGGAAGTCTTATTAATTATACAGTTTAGTGAAAATAACATTTCAAAACATTTTATTTTCAACGAGAAATTACGGCGAAAAGAAAGTAGGCTGTCATCGGCTTATTAGCAATGGAAACCGCGAACAAAACACGTGAATCTTTTATAAATAAACACGAACATTCGTCTGGCTCGTCTTGAAGCCGTTGAGTTGCAAATATTCATTTACGTTTCACGCAGAAATCATATCTACAATCTAGTTTAATAGTAATTTGGCAGCTTCAAATTACGAATTGAGCTATATAATGGAGCACTTATGTCCGTTTTCTTTCGCGAAGAAACGAAAGTCGCCGCTGAGGGAAAGCGATCATGGTTTAGGATGGTTGGCTCATATTATAACCAAGATAATCAGTGGGCAGAAGTTGCAGATTCTGCAAAGTCAATTTCAATATAAAAAGAGCGCAAGTGGCCATAAACTTCGCCACGAAGTTTCGACTGGCTGTACGTAGATTCGCCTTCGATAGCCGAAGACGAAGAACCGACTGAAACCGAACACGATCTTCCGTAACAGTTATTGTACTGGTTTGGTCTGTTTCTTTACGCTTTCTTCGTCTTTGCCTTTTCTGTGCACTCATGATTTCTGTGAAATACCATGACAATGGTAACGCTAAAATTGAACTTGTCTACTGCGATATACTGATCGCACTGAAGAGCTAACTAGTCCTTCGCTGAAGTGCGCAAAATCCATGAATAACATGGCATCGTGTTGGAAAAATGGAACATCTGTACTGGAAAAATGACATTCTTAATGACAGATAAGTTAATTGTGTCAACAAACCTCAGTGGGTGCCAGAAAACTTTGAAACCATTTTTCACGGCGTTATAAATGCAAGTATAGTATTCGAAGCTCATGTCCCTCTAGATTTTAATAGATCGGATTGAAAATTGACATATGGCTAGATCAATATGTTGACAAAAAAATAGGTGTCTCAGTTTTTTAATGCGTTTTTTTTGTTCTTGAGATACTTTCACGTTTCTTTCTTCAACCCCTGAAAAAGGTGTTCCAGATCTTTGCAGTTGATTATTTTTAGATCAATATCTCTACTTTATGAAAGTCGTTTCAGCGCGGAAGTCCGTCCAATTCCCGAGGGACAGGAGCTCCAGGTATAAGGTGTGGTGAAATTGGATTAAAATCACAATAAATAAAAGAGTATTTAATAATAAGGAAAATCAGGCTGTTTTCTACAATCTATGTTTATTAAGCTTTCAGAAAATATATACTTTGTAGGAGTTTTCTTGAATTTAACGCGCGCAATTAAAAGTTTTCGGGAAGCGCTTAATGATCCGAGTAGCTTGTCAGACATAGAAGGGGGTAAACAATGGTAAGTAATCAACTAAAGTCGATTGAGGTATGTTAACCGCCGTGGAAAGCGAGTAGCAGCTAGAAGGGGGTAGAAGGGGGTAGGCTGACGGTGCACTGAAACTTACGTATATATCCTGGGATAACAGTCTGCTAGACTGAAGGGGTTACCGACGTTAAATAAAGATTACGTTTTATAGAATCACGCGGTCGAAATAAACAGGGAGCATGGGCGCATCCAATCCGATAGCAATGATGAAGCTGTTGGCTACCTCCTCACGCTATTCGATTGTGCACATTAAAGAGTTCTAGCTATTATTGCCGAGCTGTCTTGACAACGGGGAATAGGGACATACTCACGGTGTGTTAAAAAGGCAACGTTCATCGGTTAACGAGTTTTAGCTATTATTAACAGTCTTGGTATGGTAATAGGGACATACTCAGTGTGTTAAAAAGGCAAATCCCTTATTGCTAGACTTTAGAATACCATGTCACTTTTTTAGCTACCATAAAAGACTGGCACCGTGGTCCGCAGTCACGCAGTCGACTGATTAGCATATTTATCAACTTCACTGCGGGACTGCCGACCACGGTGCCACTTAGTTAGCTGCCTTATTATAAATTCAATCACTTCACTGCGGCACTGCGGACCACGGTGCCACTTAGTTAGCTGCCTTATTATAAATTCAATCACTTCACTGCGGCACTGCGGACCACGGTGCCACTTAGTTATATGCCTTATTATAAATTCAACAACTTCACTGCGGCACTGCGGACCACGGTGCCACTTAGTTAGCTGCCTTATTATAAATTCAATCACTTCACTGCGGCACTGCGGACCACGGTGCCACTTAGTTATATGCCTTATTATAAATTCAATCGCTTCACTACGGCACTGCGGACCACGGTGCCACTTAGTTAGCTGCCTTATTATAAATTCAATCGCTTCACTGCGGCACTGCGGACCACGGTGCCACTTAGTTAGCTGCCTTATTATAAATAAGGTTAGGGTTAGGGTTTAGGTTAGGTTAGGGTTAGTTAGCTGCCTTATTATGAATTCATCGTCTGCGGGACCTTGGTTCCATCGTTTTTTAGGTCGTGCCTTCAAAAGTGACAGGGTATTCTAAAGTCGCTCCACTGAAAGGGACGTTTATATAGCGAATTGTACAAATGCCAAAAACTGACTTAATTTGGCGTGAGAATGTAAAATGAATCAACATAGCCACTGTCTATATTAATTAGCTGTCTTCGTACGCTGGAAACAAGCCAGTACAATGGGCTTTTATCGCACAGCGGCCGGCCATGTTGAGTCCCAGGAGAATAAAAACCTTTGTTTTCGTCCGGTAAACTCGTTCTGAAACCAACCAGTGCGAGGCTACCGGAACCAAAACTATTGTTTTATCCAAGATGGCCGAACTGCGATATTAAGGACCGGCATCGAGTATGTAAAGTTCATCTAATTAAAAAATGAACCTATTAAGTTTACAAAGTTTGTCGTTGTTTGGCTAGAATCAGACGTTTGTATGGTTTAGGGCCATACAAGTCTCTTATTTTTACGTTTTTTGTAAGCTCATCACATCATTAATATTCAACCAAACCTCCCCAAGTTCAGTCGGTGAAATTACTTTATTTTAAAATTAGATTAATACATTTTTTTTCAATTCCGGAAAGGCTAATTAGCATCAAACTTGATCACCTGTCCAAACAAACCTTGCATTTTTTTCACGCAATGTTAAATTCAAAGCTAACTGACAAATTAAGCTGTTGGAATAGTTATCTAACTAAATACTCTTCTACCTTTCCATGGATTTATTTAGAGATAAAACTGTACATATTACAAACAGCTGTCACACTCTAGATTGCTGTGAGATCAGAACGGACCCTACCGCTTCCAGTGAAGAGCCGAGAAGAACATAATACAATAGGTAGGCTCGTTTTGCTGTAACGGTTAAGATTAATAACTGCCGCATATGTCTCGTTCTAATTCTGGAGGGAGATTTGCATTTTTCGCTTCGGTGTTTTTAATCCAGAAATGGTTTTCTGGAGCACAGTGCATGAAGTGTCCATATCAATCAGGTTTGTTCGTTCCGATAATATATTTCATTTCCACTTAAGAATCCAGTGAGAGCTTTTCAAGAAAAAAATGCATAATTGACTTCTCAAGAAACTTCTGGTATAAACTTTTATTCAAAGAAATCGCGGGTACCGAGACATCTGATTTCACGGTGCTGGCTCAGGGAAACAATCTTTGCTTTATCTGAACATGTAAACGGTTCGTTAGGTCATAGAACGCCATGCTAACCTTTTTACGCAATAAAACAGTTTGTTATCAACAGCAAAGAAAGTATGGAAAAATGAAGAGAGACGACTCAGACTTGAAATATTTCACCCTCAGCTTACGCCATATCAATGTTATATATATAGATGACTGGGTTTTACGTTGTGTTTAAAGTAGTTCGTCCAATGTAAAGTAAAGTTCAGTTGATATGACTCAAAGTTAGAAACGTTAGACAAAATGTATTTTTTTAAAGCTCAAATCTGGTTATTTTCATTTTCTTTTGCCAGTATGACTGACATGGTATATGACATGTTTCAATGTCAATTATACTGATGCTCATAAGAAAGCTTCATGGGAAGTAAGCCTGGTTGACCGAGTAGTGTTAGCGCTCGCTTCTTTGTGGCTCGAGGTTCGTTTCCCGGACCCGGCGTCACGTGTGTTGAGTTTGTTGGTATCTCGCCCTTGCTTCGAGGGTTTTTCTCCGGGTTCTTCTGTTTTCCTCCCTCCACAAACGAACAACCTAAATTCCAATTCGACCCGGGAATTCGTCGGAATATCATGGCTTAATCATAATAAGCCTCTGGCTTCCTGTATCTTCGACGCAAAATAAACCGTTTGGCAGTTGGCAAACCATGTGGTATTCACAGACTGAATTGGCTTTAGCGTTATAATTTTGCTATCTATTGTAAAACAGATCTTCAATAATATTTAATATGAAGCTTTCGACAAGAATAGTCATTTTTCTGGCACATACAATTATATCTCAGCCGATAGGAAATGATTCCCTGCCATGCATACCAATTTACACATTTTCGTGAAAGCAAACAAGGAAAAAACATTTGTTTGTGATCGATGCAACCTGGGTTTAAGATTTCTAATGCGTACACTGAGTTTAATTTAAAAGTATCAATCAGATTTATTACTAAGATACATAGCCACTGGTCAGTTAAAAAAAAGGTTTTGAAATGATGCGAAAACAGCCGACTTCTTTTGGCACACTCCGTGGTTGTCATTTTCGCAGGCTAATAAAAAGCTAGCCGCCCACTCTGTTTTATAAAGGACATTTAACGTCATCGCATCAACATTGGTAATTTTAGCTTCCAGCTGGAGAATGGAACCAAAAACATTACAATTACATGCCTCTATACATCTAGACGTTTTTAAGCCGTTTACAAAATTCGCAGCAGTGTTTTATCAGATCTAAAACTCTCGGTCTGCGCCCTCGAGCTTTAAACTGATAAAACACTGCTGCTCGTTTTGTAAACTATACTAAAAGCTCATATTATTTTCTAAGAGATAATTACATACTGAAAAGACATTGTTCAAATTGAAATTCAAGATATGCAAACAAAATGATTTATAATGTAGCCGACATAGATCTCTTTTCTGTATGTTTATTTTTCCTCTGCCTTCAGGATCTGACGCAGTTTATTAGCCAAATGTTTGCGCGCCCTCCCTTCTCCTTTGCAAAGCGATGGACCAGAGTATATAGCGTGATTAGTTTCTCTCGTCGGTTTTCTCTGAGGTTTCTCCAATACTCGTTGTGATTTTAACCGCCTCACTGGTCAGTAGCTCAGTTGGTAGGACCAGCGATGGGGACCTGGGCGCGAGTATTTCAGGCATGCATGTGCGAGTGAAAAATGAGGCATCACGTGAGAATATTGATAATATCGATTTGGTAACGTCTTGCCGAGTTGAGTGAGTGAGTGAGTGAGCGAGCAAGCGAGTACCAATTAATTAAAAACGAGTTAAAAACTGTGCCGCTGACCTCGGCCTGTGGTCTCGGTCAGTACATTTCAAGATTTTCTCTATACGTACCTCGGTAAATAACTCATATATATTTTAATATATTTTAATACCTTTTCCGTAAACAATAGAGGAAGCGCTTGCTGAACAGGTAATATTTCATTTCATATCTATCATTTGGAGCTCCTGCTAATCATCACTGACTAATCATGATTAGGTATGCTGCACTAATCGTACTACGAAAACGAGCCAATATTTTTAATGAAAATGGTAGTTTCAGTTTAGAGCTCACTAGAAGACAATTTGTTTTCACTAGTATCTCGGCAAAGTATTTAATGAGAATCAACTGTTTTTATTTCAGCCATAGCCTTTTATTTGCTTAAGAGACAAAGTGAATAAAAGTAAAGTTATTATAAGAGACAACACATGAACATGCTATAGCTAGTTAGCTGTTTTAGGTCATGAATTCAAGTCGACAGCTTCGTTAAAGACTGAGAAAGCTAGATGACCGAACCGGCATGATTAACATAATTGTAGTTTGTAGTTTGACTGATATTTCGCTTCATGATTGCTGAGCAATTTGTGCACTAACGAGCTCTCAGCCAATAGATCCATAATATACTAACGTCACTCTACATTGTACACACCGTACATAATAATATCAAGATAGCTTATTATATCTTTACAGGGGTAAAGAGAGGACTGAACAGCTTTCTTTTTTCAGAAAACGCGCTCGGCGAATCCTTATTTGTTGCTTTCAAGCACTGAAGATGTTCAGCTGGTAAGTCATGAAGAAGATTACATATCTGGGTTTTGTTTCGAGTTTCGGTGTGCCGAGACGCAGCGTCGCATGTTTCTTGGGAGAACAAACGAGCGGGAAGCAAGACCATGGTTGTGTTGCTTCGTCGAGCAGTGCCAAACGGGAAACATTTGTTGCAGAAGCAAAATTTGCTTTCGCCAGCAAAAGAGGAAACATTTTGAGAAACACTGAAATTCACGAATGTTTCAGCAACAATATGTCTCCTTTGCTGAGAATCAAATATATATTTTTTTATTTCATCCGCAGCCTTTTGTCAATTATTTGCTTAAGGCTTTAAAACAAATCAAAAGAGAAAAATATATATGTTGAAGAACTACATAAGGTAGAAGGAAAAACAAACAAAACAAAATATTCAGTAGATGACAAAAAAATACAGATATTGAAAGAGGCAATTCTGAATTTCAAAATAGAAGTTTATAGTGTGGGTGTCAACGTACTTTTTGCGGCAAAAACCTGATCAGCTGTTTGCAGATGAGATTTAGAAAAAAGAGCAGAGGGTAATCAGATTGAATTAAACAATTCGTGATTTAGATATGATTATTGTTATTATTATTGTTGTTGTTGTTGTTACTATTATTATTATATAGCTTGTACTGAAATGCTCTCATATTGCATGATCATAGTTCTTGGAACTTACTTCCAGCCATTTCATATCTTCCCTATATTGAATCGATGGCGGACCCTGTTCAGTTGTACGTTGATACAATACAATACAATACGATACTTTATTTATCCACGTTACACCTAAGAGCTTTTCACAAGCTCGTTCTAATGTGAACGTGAAATTTGACCAGAATATATATCTTAATTATAAACCCTATATATATAATAATAATAATATATCTAAAAACTATAATTTATATTAAAAATATGACGTGATAATAAAACTACTGAAACGAATCAAAGGCTATCGCTAATAATACATTTACAAGTTAAATTTGTGCTAAGTTCTACCTTAGCTAAAGCGCGTTTAAATTCGTTGACATTTGAAGCTTCTCGTACCTTCGTAGGTAATTTGTTCCATAGCCTCAGTGCTAGTTATATAGGTAAAAGATCTATGCATCCATTCTAAACTAAAATTCGGTTGAGCTAATTTGGTACCACTACCTCTAGTATTATAGCGTGTATTTCCTAATTTAAAAAAGTTTCCAATATATTGTGGCCAATGCTCGCCGAGACATTTGTAGAGAAGAACTACGGATTGACAGCACCTTCGGTGACTTAAAGTTGACGTGTTCGTAAGCTTTAGTATATTTTCATAGGATAAAGATCTAGCATATCCTAGTAGCGTCCTTAAAATATAACAGTTAGTTTGCATCCTCTAGGCGTTTGGATTGAACCTTACCTATACCAATAAGTATCGGACTGCAATAGTCAAAATGAGAGACAATAAATGTCTTGTACAACTGAGTGTATCATAGTGTCTGTGGGTATAAAACGACGGATTCTTCTAAGAATCTGAGATTCTATAATTGCTCAATATTAGAGTATAATCTCAAACCAATCTCACTTTAGTATTTCTTCCAATCCACAGAAAATGCGTTTTCTCGTTGTTGATTTCTTGCATGAAGCTTGGAACACACGTGAAGAATTTTGATATGGCCAAAGATCTAATCGCTTGAACCTTTTCGTACAATAATCATGTTATACTTCTCGAATTCCACTAACATACGTAGCCAGGCCTAAGCTTTTCAAGGATAGACCCTAGCTATATAAATATTTTTTTCATAGTTAAATATAGTTAAATGTATGGCTATAATTTTGAGTGAGGATCCCTTGGAATGAGCCGGCATAGCTGTTCAAAACGATTGCCGAGCGGTATTGCAGAAAGTCGTTTGCGTTGTCTGCAAACATAACTACTCTTTTCGCTCTTTTCTCAGCCCGAAATGGCTTGTGGTTATAACTGTCAATGCAGCTGTGCGAAACGAATAAACTATAGTAATTCACCAGACTTTCAGCGACAACCATAATCCATTTCGGTCTGGGAATGTCGCTTGCCGTTTGTCCGGGACAACCTTTTTAAAATAGCTGTATACACTACTTTCAATTGAAGTCTTGCATGCTCAAATGGTTTCAATATCGATTCAACACTGTCGGGTAAATAAGTTGCGAGGGACTGAGAACCAGACTCCTCTCGTCCACTCTGCCGCCACGAACACCACGGCAAAACGTCACGCGCATGCGTATTTGCTATTTCTTGTCGGTGCGCGGCCGCCCCCAGTTTCCCGCGAAAACTGAAATGAAACAACAGGCACATGCCGTGATTTTAAAATTTCTGCTTAAAAGTATGCATTTGTGAACTGTTTTGTCAAAAAATAAGAAAACTACTTAAAAGCCTAAGACTTTAACAGATTGAAGTTTTCTTAATTTGTAATTCATTGTGAGTTTACTAAGTTATGAAATTATTTACTAAAAAAGTTGAAGACCTCGGTAATTTGTATTTGATATGAGAGCCTTCGTTCTTTCGACCAGCGGAGCATACCGTTTTGCCGCGGTGTGCCCTGCCGCCCATAGATGCGCATGCTCATACTCAACAAGCGGTCGAATGACGGTCAAACGGTTTCAAAATGATTCAATATTTCCGAGAACAATAGAAGTTAATGAAATGTTGGAGAGATGCTGAATCAAAGTTTGATCGAATTCAAACTGTATTCGACATGCTTTCAGTAACTTTCAACAATGTTGAAACGCCATGTCAAACGATTTCAACATCGGGTTTCAACAAAAAGATGGCGACTGTACATTTCACCACAATTTCTTGCGAACCTAAAACAGTCAAAATAACACAGCATTTGTACTTGCTTAAAAACTCTCCATCGCGATTTTATAACGGATTTAAAGCTTTTCGCTCGCAAAGGATTGTGGGTAAAAGTACAAGGGTACGGTGAATTAATGTTGTACCGATGTTGTATCGATGTTGTACCGATGTTGAAACCGTTTGACCAGGGCTAAACAACAACAAGATAGCACCTTTACAGAGGTCAAGAGATGACTTTCCGACTGTCTTTTTCAGAAAGCATGTGCTCGGCGAATCCTCATTTGTTGCTGATACTGCTTGTACAAGTCCAATCAACATGTTCAGCTGGTAAGTTATGGGCAGAGTAATCATCCTATAAACGTATTCAAGTTATGTTTCTAGCCAGTCGGTAAACCGAGAAAATCGTGTAGGTGTTTGATTTTCAGTTTATTTAGCCTAAAATAACGTATGCAAGCTAACGCAAAAACGTCGATAAGTCAGTTACAGTTATATAGCCAAGTTGTTTCAGTTTAGGGAAAACTGGACAAGAATCTACCTTACCGCCATCTTTTTCCGTATGGCAACAACAATTTGTACCTTAAAATAAATTAGAGTTACAAATATAATAGAAATTTTAATACTATAATGGAGGTACAGGCTGCCTGAATTAACCATATAGGGCTACACTAGTCAGGCTAGCTATGGTATGGGCTCCTGGGCTGTACATTTGTCCACAATTCCTTGCGAGTCTAACACATTCCAAATAACCCATAGAAATCATCTAGTTATGTAAGGTAATAGTAAAAAAGTAAAGGTATTCATTTATATAGCGCAAATTCTATATGGGTATATTCAAATGCGCTTCACAAGGTTGCGATGTACGGACTGCTAGGCGAAGTGTGGCGCAATGTGTTACCGTGGAGAATCATGACTCAGAATACCAGCTGTTGTGTCAGGAGACAATCCCCTACTCTTCACGAAATAACACAACAGGTTATTTCACGTCCCCCTAGTATAGATTAGAAGAGGTAGGAGACAAGGCCAACGACTTATACGTTCCTGCCCAAGAACGCGGCCGGAACCCCTGACCTCTCGCACTCTAGACCATACTTTAACGAGCGAGGTGGTATCTCGATGATATCAGTTGTACTAATCACCGCGATTTTATAACGGATTTAAAGTTTTGCGCGTGCAAAGATTCGTGGATAAAAGTACAAGGGAGGAGAGAACTCAACTGAACACTTGGGCCAGAACTCATCTCAAACATTTGATGGACTTGATCACTGACTTACAATCGTTGGTTGTTCTTCAGCATTGGAACAACCAATCATCAGTCGACATAGAAGGACACCAGATCCCTCTATGTTAAACCTGCTGCCACCAATTTTACCTGATTGTGTCTTCAGAGGTAAGCAATAGCTTAATATGGCTGCATGCATGCCACATTTAAGTCCCTACTGTCATTTAATATCGAAAAAGAAAAAAGGAGGTCATAAACGAATACAAGAAAAATCAAAATTCGCATTTTGTGGTTGATGTTTCTTATACAGATGAATAGCCCAATTCGTAGTTCTTGACCACCATTTTGAATGGTAACCAAGCCTTTGATGATATCGAGACTGGAATTGAGACAGCTTAGTCAGATGCTTGTACGGCTGGTTAGCATAATAATCAAAACTATCCATATTCATAGCAAGAGAGTTTGTATCAGCGCAGGGTCAACTCCAGCCTCCGTAGCTTGTATCTAGTTAGCATGATAATCAAAACTATCCATATTCATAGAATGAGAGTTTGTATCAGCGCAGGGTCAACTCCATCCTCCACTGATGCGAGGCTAAGGCTTGGTTACCTTAAGTTTCAAGAACTATGAATGGGCTATTATCACAAAAACAGTTTTACAAAGTACATGTGTGCGTTGGAAAGTGTTATTCGTTTCCTAGTTTTTAAGTTTCGTTATTTTTTTGAATGCTTTCTTGTTCCCCATTATTGTTCTTGTCCGTCTGATCCAACCACAATTTATAGCTGTGGTACAGCAAATTAACAGTACTATTCCGGTACAACTATCTTTTCCGTACCCTTTCCCACTCGATCATACGAAACCTGCCGGGTCTATGACCACACGCGGCCAATAATGCACTACGATCACACCGCGGCAAAACGGTATGCTCCGCTGGCCGAAAGAACGAAGGCTCTGCTATCAAATACAAATTACCGAGGGCTTAAACTTTTTTAGTAAATAATGTTATAACTTAGTGAATTACAAATTAAGAAAACTTCAACCTGTTAAGTCTTAGGCTTATCTTTTAAGTAGTTTTCTTATTTTTTGAGAAAACAGTTTACAAATAGATACTTTTAAGCAGAAATGTTAAAATCACGGTATGTGCCTGTTGTTTTATTTCAGTTTTCGCGGGAAACTGTGGGCGGCCGCGCGCGACAAGAAATAGCAAATACGCATGCGCATGACATTTTGCCGCGGTGTGCACTACGATAGTGAGCCTGCTTCCTTGTTTTGGAGAATAGAAATAACAAAAAATGTTTACGCATCCTTGGATAACATCAGAAATGATCAATTTCCCACACAATAACTCACAGATATACTGCGCACATCCATAAGTCAAAAAGGCAGGAAATAGACTAAATTTCCGTTGGGTGACAATGACAAGATAATGACAATGATAATGAAGCGATATATTTTGGATAACATTTTCAGAAAGCAACGTCAGTCAAGTTCCAAGCAAGGGGTCAGTCGAAAACGATGCATTGATAGCGTTGTTCGTTTGCCAGATGCGTCTATCGCGGTATACGTGCTATGGACGGTGTGACCAGAATGAAAGAGTAAACATTGAATTCGAAAATGGTCCTCTCTGCTACTGCGACCAGCAGTGTGCTCAGTTACGAGACTGTTGTCATGACTACAGTACTGAGTAAGTAAGTAAAGTAAAGTTCTATATTTAACGTCGTAGCCCCTTCAGTCTAACCGACTGCTCTTCCAGGAGGCCGACAGTGCATAAATTTACCACCTTCTCTTGGAAAGCTATACAAGCTACTTGGATAATAATAATAATAATAATAATAATAATAATTTATTTACCGTCGGTAACGCAGGAAGTGGTTGCCCAATCTCCCGAGCCAGGGGCTCATGATATAAGCGCTCGACAAATTAATAGTAACAAAATATAAAATTTGTAGTAGGACAATAAAGCTAGGGCATGACATTATAACACGAATGGAAGCTAAGATAACTCTAGTTTCAACTATTTACATATATATAGTAATATTGTACAGATGTGGCGGTCTGCGGCTGGAATCGAACTCGGCACCGCATGCTCAACTAATAGGGAGTTTAAGCATCGAGGACGGCAACGTCGACGACGACGGAACGTGAAAAAGTGCTTTTTCGTCAAATCGCTTGTTTATTATTACTTTTATTCATCTTTCGTTGCTTTTCACATCCATTTTTTTTTTATTGGATGCACAAAACTTTTCGTTCACGCCGATCGAAAATAAGAACGTTCGCGTTGTGATTTTAATAAATACGGCAAAAATGTGTGTGCGCGCATTTTGACGTGAAGTTATTGTTCTTGGTAATTAAGTCTATTGTTTTGTGCCGTCCTCGGTCCTTAAACTCCCTAATGTGCCGTGTACGACACACGCGCGCACCTGGGACAAACTATAGCACTGAATACAGCACGGTTACCGTACGGCATGCCGTGACGTTGAAATGGTTTCCCATTGTTTTTCTCCTGCTGATCCAATCAAATCACAGAGTTACAGCACGGCTACGGACATGCCGTAGTTTGTCACACTCTCTAGTAGTGTTAAAGGGGCACGGTCAATCATGACGAAAGATAAAAATAACTTCTCGGATGAAAAATACTTATTTTAAGATAAATTTAGAGCAACTTGGAACTGATCGGTTCACTTTAAGGGACCGGACATTATTTAGCGGTTGGCGGGGGGAGGGAAAGGCTACTAAATTTGTATGGGGGGGGGTTACAATTTTTTATGTCCCAATTTTTTTTTTGGGGGGGGGGGCAATTATTTATATGCTCCTCTTTTATAAGGGGGGGCATAATTCTTTAATTAAGTACAGTATATATATTTATAGGCTTATCCAAGGGGAGGGTTATTATTTTGTGAGACCAGAGAACTCCCACCCCCCCCCCCCCCCCCCACCACCTCTAAATATTGTCCGGTCCCTAACCGAAATCAAGTTTCTAAAATAAGCTTTTGTAATCCACCATAATGTTTGCCATCCTCTATCGCCGGAAGACATTTGAAGAACAATCTCAGGTGTTATTTTTGCAGTTTTGTTTTAAAGAAACTTTAGAGTGGTTTTACTTAACACGTGAAACACAAATTAATAGTCACTATCTAATAGTCACGAAGGAACAAAAGAAAACAATGGAATTAGGGTCTAATTGTGCGTATTAGTCTAATATCTATTTCACGGGTTAATAAGTAAAATCACTCTAAGGTTCAATTCGATTAACAGTGCCCCTCCCGCGCGGCTTTGTAGAATCTGCTCCCCACGGCTAAAACCAATTCTTGACTGTAAGCTGCATAAACAAAAGTCTATATTTTCTACTCCTACATATAAAAGGTGCCGAAGTTCCCTTTCAGCGGCGTTCTCACAAAAGGAAACAAAGAAAGAGACATGTGTTGTAACTGGTGAAACTTACAAGTACACAGGGCACATCGTGGTGCAGTCCTGCCCTGCCAATGGCACCAATCAGTACCTGAATGAGCTGTGTTTAAATGAAGGCGGAACTACACATGATAAAGATGTACACTTGATAGGCCGGCTCCCTGTCATGGACATAAATACAAACACTACTTACGGGAACATCTTCTGCGCCAGTTGCAACCATGCTCAGAATCTCCAGTACTGGACATCCAGTGCTCGCTGCCCAACTGCGAACCTTAGCAGCTATGGTGAACTCTTAGCCTTCGTAAAACGAAACTGCAGCATGAGTTACTCTCCACCAAAGAACCACAGCCATCTGGCAAGGATCTGTACACCTCAGCTCCAATCGTGCAAACCAAACGCTGTCAATGATGGAAGCATGTGGAGTAAATGTGAAGAGTACTGCGCGTCTTATTCGTTCCCTGTTTACAGGAAAGTCGATGGACTGTGCAAGTGGTTCAAGAATCCTCACTGTGCAATGTGTTATGGGATACCTCTAAGTCAAATATCGTGTGAGCGCTGTCAAGGAGGACATGGTGGAACGAGTGTCCCGTATCTCTCCATTCTATTTGACTTTCGATCCACTGGCAGGTACGACATTTGTGAATTTGTGAACCGGGTAATATTCTAGTAAGGGATGCATCACAAAATATGTTTCCTTGGAGCATAGGATATAGACATAGCCTCCTCCACAGCTAACACACCGCATGGAAAAACGTTATGCTCCGCTGGCCGAAAGAACGACGGCTCTAGAGATCAAATACAAGTTTCCGAGGTCTTAAACATTTTTAGTAAATAATTTTATAACTCAGTAAACTCACAATGAAGTGCAAATGAAGAAACCTTCAACCTGTGAAAGTCTTAGTCTTAGCTTTTAAGTAGTTTTCTGATTTTTCGCGAAACATTTCACGTATATACGTGTACGTACTTAAAATGAGAAACAGGGGTGATTGCCTGTGTTCTTTTTTAGTTTCGGCGGCAAACTGGGGCGACGCGCGCGCGACCGCCTCATCAAAAGCTCTTGCACGTGACGTGCGGTCTGCCTGTAGTAATGTCCGAGGTTTTGGTTTCCTGTGCCGGGAAAGGGAGAGCAAGTGAACATATATTAAAGTTGCCTGTGGAGGAGGTTTAGAATATATACTATAGTATATTAATTATTTTCTGGAATAGTATTAGGAAGGCCCCGTATGCCTTAATGCAGTTTTAGACAGATGGAGATATTTCTGAATGACATGGGTTAACAGACCTTGGCACTTTTTCTTTCTTTATAGAAATAAAATATTAATGTTTAAAGGTCTGTCAATTAGATATATAGTCTCTCGTTATGATACAGCGAGTAGCAATATCTTTGTTGCAGTATCTCTTTGCCGGTCCATCTTGACATGACAAAAATGATTATTTATAGTGATTACTGTGACATATAATTTGTGTGTAATTTGCAGTAACTGGATGATGTATCTATTAATTGCATATTTGCTACTGTTTGTTACCGTCGTTTACATTTAAGCGTGACCACATGAAGCGTGACCACATGAAGCGTGACCACATGAAGCGTGACCACATGAAGCGTGACCACATGAAGCGTGACCACATGAAGCGTGACCACATGAAGCGAAAACATGTTCTATTAAATTGGGCATCAAACATAACGTGATTCCTCAACAAACTTTGGAAGTTTGAAGGCGTGCTAGACGAACTTTCGCGCTCAAAGTTATTCACTTCCCGTATCGATAATTCTCCAACCAGCTCTACCACTTGATTTTTGAAATCCCGAAATAAAGGCACACCTGGTTTGAAGTTACCGCTGTATTTGTTTATCGTAAATATCCTCACAACTGGAGTATAACTTGACATTTTTGGGCGAAAGTTCTTCTAGCACATATTCCATTCAAACTTCGAAAGTTTGATGACGAATCATGTTTGACGAATCATGTTACAACGCTTAGCCTCACGTGTTGACACGCTTAGCCCTCACGTGTTGACACGCTTAGCCTCACGTGTTGACAAGCTTAGCCTCACGTGTTGACACGCTTAGCCTCACGTGTTGACACGCTTCGCCTCACGTGTTGACACGCTTCGCCTCGTGTTGACACGCTTCGCCTCACGTGTTGACACGCTTAGATGCAAACGACGGTATTGAGCTGTTATTCGTTATTTGGTTTGTTGATGACGCGTTTTTGGTTTTCGTAGACAAATCACAACAGCAGGAAATAAACAAAATAAAGTGATGACCAAGCTGGAGTCGACTAACTGCGACACTGGACACGTTTACGATCCATTTAGTGGAGAGTGCAGAAACATCATCAAAGCCAAAGAAAATTATATCCACAGCAACAACACCACGCTGAATACCACAGGTTTATATCACTCTATAAACACAACAGAAATACAACGGAACTGTAGTTACGTACAGTATAATACGACTGACGTCACGGTCTTCAGCAATGGCTCATTGCTCCTCCATAGTCAAGGAATTCTCTTCTCAAATTCAAGTTACATACTAACTGTTGACTACGCCTTCGTGTGCCTGAACTTTACCAGTCATTATAAGCAAGTTGTGAAGTATATTCTTAGAAGTAAGCCACGCACAGTAATACCGGTCGCTCTGGGTATAATCACTTGTGTTGGGTGTTCGATATCGCTGGTAGCGCTACTGCTATTCCTGCTGAACTTCGCTTTGTTTCCTGAACTGTTCAACCTCCCTGGTAAAATTCTAGCCAATCTTGCGCTGGCTCTTCTTGTTTTCCACGTATTGTTTTTTATGGTGGGAGTCAAGTTTCCACGTGGTCTGTGCCTCGCGATTGGAGTCGGTATCCATTATTTTCTTCTTGTGGGGTTCCTGTGGATGGGTGTGATGGCTTTCGATGTGCATCGAACGTTTACAAACCAAGGTAACAACTGTTAAGGTATCACAAAACGTGACACGTGTGGTGCGACGTGAAATGTGCGGTGTGGCGTGACGTGATACGGTGTAATGGCATTTGATGTGCATCGAACGTTTACAAACCAAGGTAACAACTGTTAAGGTATCACAAAACGTGACACGTGTGGCGTGACGTGACGTGTGCGGTGTGGCGTGACGTGATACGGTGTAATGGCATTCGATGTGCATCGAACGTTTACAAACCAAGGTAACAACTGTTAAGGTATCACAACACGACGTGACACGTGTGATATGACGTGACGTGATGTGATGTGACGTGATACGGTGTAATGGCATTTCATATGCATCGAACGTTTATAAACCAAGGTAACAACTGTTAAGGTATCACAAAATGACGTGACGCGTGTGGTGTGACGTGACGTGATGCGGTGTGACGTGACGTGTGCGGTGACGTGATACGGTGTAATGGCATTTGATATGCATCGAACGTTTACAAACCAAGGTAACAACTGTTAAGGTAGCACAAAATGAGCATGTATGGTGTTAATCATTCAAAGTATGTAATCCATATACAAGGAAGTGATACGATGTGATATAACGTGTGACGTGACGTGATGTTGTGTGACGTGACGTGATGTTTTGTGATATGATGTGGGGAGTGACGTGATGTCTTGACAACAACAACAACAATTCTTCGATTTGTACTTCAGATAGATATTGATGATATTCCTACAATGATAATTATTACTGAGGTAAGGTACAGGCCACCTGAAATAACCACAGGCTAATCTAGTCAGGTGGCATGACATGATGTAACGTTGCGAAACGTGGTGATGTGATGTGTTGTGACATGTTATGTGACGTGGGTGACGTTATGTGATGTGATCTAACATGTTAATGTGAGGACGGATGTGACGTGTGTGATGTGACGTGACGTGATGCCGTAACGTGAGGTGAAGTAACATGTTAACTGATGTGAGGACGGATGTGACGTGTGACGTAACGTGACGTGATGCCGTGACGTGAGGTGAAGTAATATGATTTCACGTGATGTGATCTAACATGTTAATGTGAGGACGGATGTGGCATGATGTGATGTGATAGATACATGTATGTTGAAATATTGCATGTTGATATCAAGCTAGGGATAAACATTTTAATACTCATCGAAAGTACTACGTTGTGTCAAATAATGTTAACTACCTCGCTTGGATTAACACTGAAATTTTCTGCTCTTCAAAACACAAGCCAACAATTGATAATTGGTCTCTTCTTCAGAAAATGCCATCAACAAGTCGTCGTACTCACTGTTCGTGAAGTACTTTTTACTGGCCTGGTTGTTACCTGGTGTTGTTGTAGGTACCAGTGCTGCGATTGACCTCACGATAGCAGGAACGCTTGCATATGGTACGTAGAGGAAATCGCATGAACGCGAGTGCTATGCGGAATTTATAGGCACTGAGTGATATTTTGAAAGTTCTAAGAATTTCACGAGCCTTTATGCGATTTTTTGTTTATGATATACTGAGCAAACATTTGCTGAGAACATGTGACTTTGCACTCAATAACCTTTAGATGCACCACTTACCAACCACTTACCGACCACTTACCGACCACTTACCGACACAGTTTTACCGACCACTTACCGACCACTTACCGACCACTTACCGACCACTTACCGACCACTTACCGACCACTTTTTTTCGGTGCAGATTGTTCACTTTAGCCGTATGCTTAAACTATTTTCTTCAATTTCAGTACGTTTTTCATATTACGCCTGGAGCAAGTTTACTTTGTCTCACTTTCGGGCTTACAGCTTAACATACCTGGTAACGCCCTGGATATGGTATGATACTAAATTATGTCCTGCAATTCATGAGCTTTCAGAATTTACTGAGTGGACAAACAGCTCGCACAGTGTCCGTTCAGATACTATATCGTGCGGCCTGTCATTACCACTACTCTATGAAATCTGCCCAATAGACTACAGTACATGCTCAATAAACTATAGTACCCCGGGGGGAGGGGGGGGGAGGGGTGTGCTTCCTATATTCGGCTGGTAGGGGTGATCGTCGTATTTTTTTAGAGTTTGAAATCGGCGATTTAGTATTTTTTAGGGGTTGTCCAAGCGAAATCCATTTTCACGGTCATTTTTAGACCACGAGGTACATTTTAGGGTGGGAAATGTTTCACGGTTTGTTTACGTTTTTACTCTTCTAAGCGCATAAATACCAGATGCAATCTTTTTCGTTATGCTGTTCACGTGATCAGCCCACGAAAGATTTTCGTCGATAATGACACCGAGTGATTTACAGCTCACTACCCTCTTGACTTCACAGTTTGCAATATTTATATTAAATTTGTCTTTGACTGTGGCCAGCCTCTGCCTAGATCCTACTAGCATAAACTCAGTCTTTGCCACATTCAGACTTAATTTGTTTGCCTTAAGCCACTCATGAATGTTCATTAGATCAGCGTTTATCATGCTGTTGATTTTACTATGATTGTCTGACGATACAGTAAGATTGGTATCGTCAGCATACATTCGTGGAATAGCAAATTCTAAACAGTTTGGGAGGTCATTTACGTATATTAGGAACAGTAAAGGTCCTACAATACTTTCTGTGGGACGCCGCAATTATTTAAAAAAAGATATTGTTCGGTAATACAGACACCTCGTTGACACTTCGGCTCGTCCCTTCGGAGTCGTAATATTTAGGTTTCGGCCACGAATTTACGTGTACGACACGTCGATCTTTTTTCTATTTCAGGTGGAGGAGATTTTTGTTTTATCTCCGGTTCTTCTGGCCTGCTGTTCTCGTTTATCATTCCTGTTTGCGTCATTCTTCTGGGGAACATCATCGCCTTGGCAAGAACTATGCTGCACATCGGCAGAGTCCGCAAGGTGAACTAAAAAGACGTCTAACGAATCACGACAGTAGAGTGCTGTAGGGGATCGGTGGGGGGGTTCGGGAGAAATTGCCAAATGATTTTGACGCTCGCGTATATACTCCTTCCGAACCCCCTCTCACGACTTAACCCGAGAACAAAACACTGTGGGAAAGCTAGTTTATATAGGATGCGACGCAGGCTACAGCTTATCAGACAAGAGATAACAAAGGAGAACAAAGATATAACTGCATAGTTGTATTTATCTCAGTGTAAACTATTCCATGGAGGAAGGGCCGCTCACTCTATCGCGTACGCCAGTTCAAATTAACCCATAATATTGTTAATAATAATAATAATTCACAACGATGATCATAGAAATAATACAATCATTAAATAGTTAATTAATTATTAATTAATTAATGTTCGGTATGTAGCGCATAGTCAAAGGAATAAAAACCAGCCTATCTTATGTAATTTCGTCCAACTAGATAAAATGTTTGCGTTATTACTCGCGCACATCTTGCTCTCCGTTGTATCGCCGCCATCTTGTTTTGTTGAAGTATATGCGCGCATACCGTAGTACAGCGGTAATAGGGAATTTAATATACGACGACTACGGTCTACGACTACGGACGCGTGTCAATAAAGGACTGGAACGAGACACTCGTGTTGGTTTCATTGCACCGTAGCGAGTCCACGACGGTGAGAAGTCGGTGTTTTTCGTAGTCACCACAACAGAGTACGTTAGTCGGAAGTCACCACTCTTTTGGATATTTCAATAGCTAACATTTAAAATACACAATAAATTGCTTTCTGTTCGAGTTTACAGCATTTCTGGGCATAGCTTATGTGGGAATTATGGGTCAATTCGGTCGACAACGCGATGGCTTCACCTCAGTCTCGCCAAAATGTTGAAATTTTTGCACCATTCGTTGCGTTCTCGGCCCAGTACTCTAGCCGACCGCTAGGCACGTCCAACCGTAGTCGTAGTCCGTAGTCGCCGTATCTTAAATTCGCTAATACTTCAACAAAACAAGATGGCGGCGATACAAAGGAGAGCAAGAACGTAAAATACTTAGGGAATACTACTCTGCACCCTGTGCTCGCGCAAATGAAGGGGGGGGGGGGGGGGGGGGTTTAAAGCCGTATGAATTTTTGTTTTCGCTATCATTTCTCTCCCTGAACATTAATGGCAACCAAATTAAGAGGAACCCCCGCAGTTTTCTATGGGTAACATTTGGATGAAAACGCCATGTCTCTACGATGTCGATGCTGGGACAGTTTCATTTTCTATTTCCCAGTCCAGAACTGGATTAAATAAAGTTGCAGCATTAAAATTAAATCATGGTTTTTGTACCAAACACACTGAACACAGCATGTTTGCAAATTTGGAGTAAGATCTGCGAACCTTGCAAAACTGAGGGGGGAGGGGTGGAAATCATATGCATTTCCTGTTAATAACGGTACCCTCCCCCATTGGAAGTGGCCTTAATGAAGTTGCAGCTTAAAAATCATAGTTTTGGTACTTAAAACGATAAACACAACATATTGGTTGCATATTTGGGGTAAGATCTGCCATCCTTGCAAAACTGAGGGGGGAGGGGTGGGGAGCAACATGCAATTCCTATTAATAACCATACAAAAATTGCAAGTATTAACGTTTCTCACGGTGGCAGAATTAAAACCATGGTTTCTGTACTCGACGCGAAGACTGCAATGCGGTATGAAG
This sequence comes from Actinernus sp. WN-2022, assembly GCA_030867875.1. Taxonomy (NCBI): domain Eukaryota; kingdom Metazoa; phylum Cnidaria; class Anthozoa; order Actiniaria; family Actinernidae; genus Actinernus; species Actinernus sp. WN-2022. The sequence continues at coordinate 2,560,703 of JAOWCC010001368.1, read as the reverse complement.
TGCGGAAGGCCGTTGGCTCGCGAGGTTGTGATGACATTCAGTGCACTATGATGGAAAATAATCATTTCAAGGAGTTTTTTTTTCACCCGAGTTTAGGGGACTTATTTGGACGAGAATAAGCCCAAAATTCCATTTTATTCTTAGTGGGTGGAAAATAACCATAGATTTATGATCAATACCATGTTTGATTATCGTTTGCGGCATCTAATAATAATAACAATAATAACAACAATAATAACAACAATAATAATAACAATAATAAAAATAAAAATAAAATAATAATAACAATAATAAAAACAACAATAATAACAATGATAATGTTTAAACAGGGTGCTCTCATCACCGAAGTGTTTTTCAGAGAGGCCCTGTAAAAAGAAAAAAGAAAACTACCTACCTAAATGGAATAAGTAAATATAAAAGTTACATAGAATAATGGTTGAACAGTATAAAACTGTGAAGTTAAAAAGTAGAATCGAAAAATAAATATATATATACTATACGTGTGTATGGTCAGAGTATGAAACGATTAATTACTATGGCAGAAGACACTTGAGATAACAGTGCTGGTTGGAGTCCGCCAGGACTTGTGCTTTGCGCGAAGAGTCCCGCAATTCCTTACGTCACTGACACGTGACGTGTCATTTCTTGTGGTACATGTATGTATGCATGTATTCTCGCACACCCAGGACAATTTTCTGGAGATCCTTTTCTTTCTTCCATGCAGATAGATAGAGTGGTTTTACTTAACCCGTGAAACAAAAATTAATAGCCAGTATCCAATAGTTAACTAGAAACAAGGAAACCATGTAATTAGGTCCATTTGAAAACAATGTAAATAGTGTGTATTTGTCTAATGTCTATTTCACGGGTTAAGTAAAATCACTATAAATAGGCAAGCCTATGCAATTTTGGGGGTAATTCTTTTGATTCTCTGATGTCACAAATGATTATTTCCTATTACTCAGACTACGCGTCACATGACCAACCATCGCCATGACAACCACCTATCAATCATTTGTTTGAAGATGACGTCATTCATGGGTATCACGTGGTTACTGGGCATCATTGCAGCCTCCAATAAGACGATGTTTGTTTGGTACCCCTTCACCATACTCAACAGTCTGCAAGGTAAATAAATAGTGGACTGTTTGGACGACGCAGCCTATCGGCCACACAGCGGCAAAATGTTACGCGCATGCGCTTTTGATAAGCCCAGCTGGCGCGCGTCTCGCTAGTTTCCCGCCCAAACTGAAAGAAAACAAAGGCCATCACGCCATCACGCCTGTTTCTAATTTCAGGTACATTAGTGAAAAGTGTCGTCAACAACAAAACTACTTTATTACTGTTTTCGTCTGTAAGTTACAAGTGGCGTCTGTAAAATGCGAGTTGGCCGACCGTCTCTTTGTTCGAGATTTGATCGACGGTACGCTCAATTGAACTTGAAACTTCCAGGGTCGCAACAAAAACAGTAATAAAGCTTAGCCTGAAACTTTAACCAGTATTTGAACAAACTCCTACACAGACCCTCCGTTCTTGTCGGCCAGCTCTTGGAGGAATCTTATTTTGGGTCACCTGTGGAACACCGTCAATGCGACAGGGGCCGGGAGCGAGTGAAAAGAAGGGAGGGGAGGCCGGGAGAGGGTTTAAAATTCTCAATAAAATCTATAAAAAAAGTTTTTATTTTCCACAGGATTTTTCATCTTATTGTCGTTCATGACGAGTCAGCGAGTCATCACACTTTATAAGAACAAGTTGGGTCGAACTACGGACACATCTACAGACAGCACAAAGGCGCCATCACAGAACCATACTCTGGACACGCATTTGTGACGTCACGCACTTCCGATGTCACGCACTTATGACGTACATTTCTGATGTCACGCACTTGACATCGTACACCCCCGATGTCACGCACTTGACGTACACTTGACGTCACGTACTTGTGACGTACACTTCTGACGTCATGCACGTGTGACGTACAGTTGCAACTCGTTTGTTGATTTAAAGTGCCTATAACCCCCCAAAAAAAAATTAAATTGAAACTTTAAACCATTATTTAGAACTTAAAGCAAAAATGGGAAGTTAAAACTCAACTGTAATTTTTTTACTGCACCAGAACATGTGGGCGTCAGTTTTCAGTTCCCTTTGGGGTGGCCTGTGACGTGTATGTAGCGTCCTTTCAATTCCATACAAACAATCTCTTATTTCTGCGACTCTTGCAAGCTCACCACATGATAAATATCCAACGAAATGTCACCAAACTTGGTAGATTTACTAATTTCGCTGTGCTCTTTCTTGTGATGGAGTTTATTTCCTACTGATTAAACTATAATAGGACGTTTTTCCTTTTTGAATGCTTTTTGTTATTCAGATTTTCCAACTCCTTTGAGAATACCAAGACAATGGTCTAAATTAGAGGAACAAAAGAAACCGTGCAAAGGATTCTGGTAGTTGTAGTAAAATGACGCCCGATCGACGTCATAATTCCAGGCCCTCACCAAGACTCGCGCTGACTTCCAACTGGAAACAGGGAGCCCAAAACGGATGTTTTCGCTAACTTTGACGCCACAAAAATCGTTGAAGTTTAGTTTTTTCACTTTTATTTTTTGGAATTCTTAGTCAGGGCGCTATACAGAATCGATGTAAAGAAAATATTTGTTTAGGGTTATAGGCACTTTAAGCTTCCTCTTCCCTCCTCTCTCCCACCACAGGAACCCCATAAGCAAAAATACCAGGAGCGTACATTCTAGTGGAAATTTTAAAAAAACAGAAGCGTAAGCTGCGGAAGGAACGGAAGGTTTCCTTTACGCTTCTACTGCAGACAAGCATACGTCGCTTTTATGTTCCTGTGAAAACAAGGTAAACGAAAGCAGAATAAGCCATTCAGAATATTCATTCCCAGGCCCTTATCAATGTAAATATAGCATGCAAGCGAGGCTTCCGCTTCTGAAATGTTCCTTTTCCCAAGAACACACAACTGTCTTTCGCTTCCGTCGCCAGTAAAACCCTGTGGGTATAGGGATCCGGTCTACGAGACAAAAAAACATCCAAGGAGACCCGGGTAAGGAGTGTCTTCAATCTCGTACCCAGATCCCATTTGTTTCTTACTGCGCATGCTCGACGAAAAAATAGGGCCACGGTGGGCACAAACTAACATAAAAACGGCATGAGTTCAGTAAAACGTTTTCAACGCAGACGATTGAATTTTGGCAGATGGGTGTAGAATCGTAAAAGGAATATAACCTGATAATTTAAGCTATGTTAATACCGTTATGACGTCACAATGACGTCATTTACCCATTTGTAATACGTTTCTTATAACTGGTCATTACCTCTTAAAAACGGAATGTCGTATATTGCTAAAATCTCCTCGTGACGAGAATGAAGGAATCGAAAACCCGATGTCGATTGGTTAAGGAAATCAAAAGTTATGGAAGTTTGAATTTTGAAAGGAAACAAACAACACAAATGCATTTATGAAAATATCGCTTCATTCATCTTTTAGAGTTTTAAATACTGTTGCATGACATTTTGTCCAGTCATAAAACACGTTGGTGGCTAAAATCGTATGTTTTTTGATTTTTGATTGTTTGTCCATAACCGGCTTAAAATTTAAGTCATATTTTCAGCAACGTCATTATGACGTCATATTTTTTTAATACATGCCCTTAGAAAAAAAGCCTTTGGGTGATTTTCGGGTTTTATTGATGAAATGCACTAGTCTGGCACTCAAAAGTCACATTCTTTTCTTTTCTTGATTTTTTAACAATAGGCAGCCTTATTTAGGTACAACTCCTGACGTCACTAAATATGACGTCATAGCAACAGTCATTCCTCTATAACTTTGGCTGTAATCGTCGTAGAACGTTCAAATTTTCACCAAATGAATGTGCGTCATGAAGGTCCTTTGATGGCGTAGTCTGTTTGTAACATCTGTTAAAGGGGGTGTTTCACCAAAAAAAGGAGGCATCGCTTATGACGTCACAACAACGTCATCATACTAACATAAAACACCTAAAATATGTAGTTTCATTTTGTTACCAATTCACCAACATTTCTTCAAATTCAGACTATAAGTAAAGAAATGGTGTTAATTTCAATTATTTGGTTACGTTTAATGATGCCGTTTTGACGTTCTTTATGCCCGCCGTGGGCTCTGGAAGAATCCGATTTTTGTGTATTCTGATTGGCTGTTCTGAACAATGCAATTTCACCGGAAGTCAAACAGCTTTTTGGGAGTTGGACAAAGGCATTGGAAATTAGGGGAAATCTATTAAAACGCTAAAAACCGTTGGATTTTACGTAAATGGATGCCGTTAAAAATCTTCAGGGATTCTTAGATATTTGCTTGCATCCTATCGGGAGTTCATATCACTTCACGGCCAACACACATCGCACACAGTACATGAATTCTCAAAATTCGAAAATCGAACCCAACTGGATTTACCGTAACAGCCGGATAGGTAATACTAAACATTCCCATATTATAAACAACAATATTCGTAAGTGCTCTATAGGCAGAAGTGGCATTTTCCGATCTCATAAACTTGTGCCGACAGGCGCTGATCGCTTAAATATAAGCGTTTGTATGGGAATACAACGAACTCCAGCCTTCAAGGAGCTAAAATACGAGACTCGTAAGTAAAAATGCCTTGACTCGCTTCTACGGTGTATTCAGTTGCTGTTTGTGTGGTCATCGGGCTCAGGTAAGGCGATTTCAGAGAGTTTTCGATCCACATGAATCCTCGATCTTGTGTACTGGAATCTGTGATGTCTGATCATGAATCCACCGTACGATATTAAAGAAACACGAGCCTGATTCATGAAAATAAAGCCTTAAAATCCAAACTAAAAACGGCAGAAGATGAAGAGACTCCCAAAGGCTTGCCGTGACGCTAGTAAGCAAAAGATCACTATCAAAATACCGGGTGAACTTCCAAATCTAAACCAAAAACCTAGGCCCGAGGCGCTGAGCGAGAATCGAACTCGAAGAAAAGACTTCTCAGGGTGACGTAATGATAAGCATGCGCAGAATTGCCGGAAGTCCGTGATTCGCGGACTTCCGGATCAGATTCTTCCAGAGCCCTATTTTTTAGTCGAGCATGCGCAGTAAGAAACAAATGGGATCTGGGTAGGAGATTGGGAGTGTCTTGCACTTGTCCCAGTTCTCACGCAGCTAGTACTTTATTGTACCGGGAATGTTATAACACGCGTCTTTGAGCACTTCAACACAAGAAAAAACACTGGAAACGTTCCAAAGAAAAAATGTCTTTGTTTCAACACCAACAAGCATTACTAAATAATAATTTAAAACAAGCATATTGCTATGCAATTCTAGCCCGAAATATATTTAATATATATATACACCAGCGGGGACTCATGGCACCAACAAGCCATGAGAACTAAATTATAATTATCTCTTAACTTATATTTACAATCTCTTTAGTTTTGTTATGAGGCTGTTTACGTGGTCTGTGGATTGGTGATAACATACTCTCTGTATCCTGTAAGCTGAACACCAGCTGTCAATTGTGGACAGATTTTCTTGTCCACAAAACTCATTTGAATTTCCCGGGTGCCGCCATCTTGGATACTATGACGTTACACGGTTGTACCTATTGTTACACAACAAAAGAGCTATTGTTTTTTTGACAACAGGACAACAATTACCTGTTGTATCAAACCCAACCACTATACCTTCACACAATCAGCCTCATGTGAAACTAACTTACTAAAACTGTGCAAGTTTCCTTATTAAAAAGTGGTTATAGACTTGTGTTAATAGACCTCTTTCGTATTCACAATTTGCTACTGATTGCAATGACTACAGACTCATCTGCATAGTCTCATTGGAAGTTAAATATTCAAAATACCAGCAAGAAGGCATAGAAGTCGCAACTGGTAATTAAAAGTTTAAATGAGACTGAAGCCCGGTCAACGGTTTCAACATCGGTACAACTGCTATATCTGTTGCATCATGTTGAAGGATGTTGATAGCTGGGAGTAAAACGGTTTCAACATCGGTTCATTATTTCCAAGAACAATAGAAGTTAATGAAATGTTGGACAGAGCGATGTTGAATCAAACTTTTAATGCATTCGAACTCTATTCAACTCTGAATTTCTAACGGGACCTGAAACAACCATAGAGGCTGATCAAAGCCAGGACCCGGCTTATCCACAGATCGATAATGTTGAAAGGCCCGGTCAAACGGTTTCAACACTGGGCTTCAACAAATGTTGTACCGATGTTGTACCGATGTTGTACCGATGTTGTACCGATGTTGTACCGATGTTGTACCGATGTTGAAACCTTTGACCGACAGAACGTCAGTCTGTAGTCATCGTATGAAGCGGTAGTTTTCAAATACGACTATTTCAGGTTTGGGAACGAGTAAGAGCCCTATTCTCTGCTAACAGAGTTCCCTCTCTGTCTTGGTAAAATGGAAAGCAGACGGAGAGAGAACTCTGCTCAGGGAAGAGCCCTCGCATTCCTTCCCCTAAATCCACTAACTGTACAGGTCCTCGTTCACAATATGTATATTTCTCTATAAGCATCTGGTTTATTTAAATCAAAACAGAGACTTTTAAAAGCACAAATTAAGATCAATATGTAATTAAGTAATCAGGAGCACATCCAGGAGGTTGACATAGTTACATGCCTCGGTCACACACCACTGAAACCTTTAGATTTAGGCTCTTAACTTCAGTTATCTATTGTTTCTTTTGCATATTGTAATAAACACGCTACAAAATGTGTAGGTCGGGCCTATATGTGTTGGCTATACCCCTCGTAATGTTCCGACTCCATTCTGACTTTAGAAAATCCATAAATATTGGAGTGCTGACCATGTTTGCGCTACAACTAATAGCATTAGGAAATGACGTAACTAATGTAGTTACTGTTTACCCGTCGTCCCTTTGGGTTTTGATATTCACTTCTATTTGCTTAATGTACTTTTTAAAAGTCCGTTTCTTTACTATACTACGGAAATCAGTAGAAAAAGAAAAAACATGTTTATAGATGTACGTCAGTTCGACAAGTCTGGCGACGTCTACACTGAAGGTCTCACAAAAATAACTTGATCAACTGCTTATAAATCACAGCCAAAGTCAGTCATATAAATTTGTTGTTTCTCAAACTCATTAATCATTCATGAAGGGAAAAACAAAGGAAATCAATGTGCGATCTGTAAATCTGATACAGATTTCGTCTTGATTTACATTAACTTTTGCTTCGATTTTCTCGGCCGAAATAGGTTGTATCGCCAAAATAACTGTAAAACACGACTCTATACATCTAGACGTTTGATAAGCAATATACGCCATTAGTGTCCGTGCTTTATCCGATTTACAAACTCTCGCTTTCGGCTCGAGTTTGTAAATCCTAAGCACAGCTACTCATTCTGCATCTATTGCAAACAGAGCAGTGTGTTACCGTGTGAGACCAAATCCATTTAATTCGTGTCCCACATAACATTCTTCAGCGTAGATTTCGTGACGTACCTATATCTTAAGGTGTCTCGATCGAAACTCCGAAGCCACTTTATGACTTTAAACAAAATGTAATAACTTTTATTTTTTTTGCCCGATTCTGCTCAAATTTTCACAAACAGTTAGAACAGTGCACAATTTATTGACACAACTGATAATTTCAAAATCTTGACCCGGTCACACATACTAATGACGTAATTATGACTTCCACCCAAGGGATTTTGATAAAATTTGCACTGTGTTAGTGTGTTATCAGCTTGAACAGTTTCCAGTTGTTTGAAAAAAATCGTTCAACTAGCACAACATGTAAAAATTAAGTGTTATTAATTTTTTGCAGTATTTTATCAAACATTTACACCCATCGATGGAGATATGGGCGCAAGGAGCGCAAGTATTTTAGGCACGTGACCTTGTAAAGTATCGATTAAATCCGATGAGAAAATCGATATTATCGATTTGTTAACACCGTACGGAGCGAGTGAGCGAGTGACATGATTTACCCCATACCAATAACTCGGATTGCTAACGCATTATCCACGAGTTAAAAAGCGGGGTTGACTTACGTCATTAGTACGTGTGATTGGGTCAAGATTTTGACATTATCAGTTGTATCAATAAATTGTGTACTGGTTGGGAAGATTTGAGCAGGATCAGCCAAGAATCTTAAAAGTTATGACATTTTGTTTAAATTCGCGAAACGGCTTCAGAGTTTCGATCGAGACACCTTAAACATCTGTCTTTTATATTGGGAAAATGCACTATACTGATTTTAGTAGTAACTATATACAATTCTCACTAAGTTTAATTTGCACTAACAGAAAATAAGGAGCACAGTTTTGTCTCATTAAAATACTCTGAACTCATATTGAGTTACCAATCATCCACAAAGATGCAACAAAACTCACAAAGCTTGTGATAATTACATGAAAGTTATGCTTTAGAAATATAGTTAAAAACTTTACTGCATTATCAAAAGAATACAGGCATAGGCATTATTAGTTCACACTCAAGGGTTAATTCCTCAAATGTTATATAATGACATGAAACCACACTCTTTGACTTAAAGTTCTTGGAAATGCCAAGATGAACAAGTAATATAATATTGCATTTGAATTAAAGCAAAGGTGTTCGGCATTATATATGCATTCCTGACATTCAACTGCTAATTAAACTAACTACCTGGAATTAAATTACTATTAAATGTATGGTTATATTTTGATTGAAGTTAAGATTATATTATAATGCTACCACACTGAAGAACTTCAGCAATAATTATATTCTAATGATCAGTGGATACAAAATCTAAAACCTGTAACACAGGTTTTCAGCAGTACAGTTAACCTAAAACTGCACTCCCAAACATTTTAAATGTTTTCATCCTCTTTGGAAAATATATCCATGTTTATTACCAATTTATTTTGAATGTTTTTTCTCCAAATGTATATTTAACAATTATACACCGACGTGGAAGTGAATAGCAGTGGATATTTACTGAGCTGCTTTGGCGAGGTAAATATCCACCACTATTCACCAATACTGAGGTAAATAATGTTTTAGTATATACCATACTGCAGGTGAATAGCCAACACCAAATAGTTATTTTATTTTCTGTCAAATGGACAAAAAAACTCGCAAGAGGTGATCACTGCTTCGCTCTGAGGTGAATATGAAATCATATTCACTGTTGAGTAGCCAATCAGAGTGCGTGAAAAGTGATATTCGCTGGTGTGGTAATACTAAATATATATATATACTATGACTGATCATTTTCACAAAAATGTCCTGCTGATTTTTGTGTGAAATGCACTGAATTACTGTCCTTCCTGTCCTACTAAATAATTGTTCTATTGATCTAACCCTAGCTGAGGCAATTGACAGATTATGAAATTCCTGATTTGAATTCTTGATTTAAATGTTAACGAACAGATGTATGCTAATGAACAGATGTTACATCAAAGGAGGCATCATTTAAAGTGCCACTACGATGAAATTCGACCTTTTTCTTTTCAACTTTTTAGTCTTCTAAAACGACACAGTGTCGAAAATATCCAAATCATTGAAAATATTACCAAAGGACCAAATTAACCTATAAATTCTGCATATAGTTTACCATCGAAATCACATCCGCCATTACTGAAGTTTGTTCCAAATACTTAAGAGATTTTCGACCAGCGGTTTGCTGTCATGACGTCATCTTCTCAACGAGTCGCTCTTGTAAATGCATATTTCCATTCAAAACTTTGTTCTTTCCTTTCCTCTTTGGAAAACATAGTATAAACATGTACTTTACTTATAAGTTCATGCAAAAGTTTGTGTGAAACGTTAAGCCCCACATGTTGTTGTGTCGAGAAGATGACGTCACGTTCGCTGGAAATTAGCTCTGTCATGGCTGTCAGAGAACGGGTTCGAGAAATGGCGGACATAAAAACTCAAGATTCGGACCACCAAAAATAAGGTTTCCAACGTCATATCAAAAAACGCTGTGGGAAGACAAAAAAATATAGCAACTTTTAGAGAGACATGACTTTTATAAACATCCATGTTATATTTGGAGCTTATATCAGTGATTTTACCAAATATTTTAACTAAATCAAAAATGTTTCACACGGACAGGAAATGCCTCCTTTGATCACATCACATCATTACCATATTCAAAGTATAAACCTCTATAATTCAGATGTAACACTCAAATCAAGAAATATTCTACTGTTTACGTATTCACTAAGTCTTTATGTACAATCGAAATGACCTTAAAGGCATGCTAAGTTACAAATGATCATTGAAAATAAAAATGCGACTAAGATTGAAAAGGTCTCAATCACAAAATCAGGTGCGACAAACCAATACATGATAAGACAGTATACCCACAGAACTGGGTATTGTAGCAAACATGTGGGGGAAATCATAGGAATGTCACATTTTCCAGGACAACTGCTAAAAATGCAAGACATCAATTTGAATACATTTTCCGCAAAATATGATTCAATAAAATACTTGAAAATCTGCAGTAAAAATGTTTTATAGTTATTAAATTTATAAAAAATACAACCATCATCAGCGAGGTTATAAGGCAAAACATTTCACCCTTGTTCAACATTATTAGTTGTCTTATTATCATCATTTTTATCACTATCGATTCTACATCAAGTGAATAGTTGAATATTTCTCGATTTGAGTGTTGCATCCATGAGTTATCGAGGTTTATATTATGTTCAAGCTGGTGACGTAAAATCAGTCGTCATTTATTATACAAAAACATACTGGTAGAGATAAATAACCTTTTGTAAACATCTATGTTATGATAATTATTAATATTTGAAGCAGAAAACGGTTCCATTCACAAGGAAAAGAAATGAAAGTAAATTCCCGAATTTACATCAAAGTTATGTCACATCATTAACATATTGGAAATAGAAACCTCTATAACTCATACATTGCAACACTTAAATAAAGAAATATTGAACTATTCAATTGATACAGAATCGATGCTAATGATAACAATTTTTGACCTGATATATACACTTTAACAGATATAACCCATCTGAAGACAACAGCAACCACCAATAGAGATAAAGTGTATCAATCGTCAGAAGCTTCAAGCAACGAACTGCTGATTGTCATCATTGTTGTAATCTGTGTGGTTGTGATACTCATTCTCATTGGTGGTGTTGTATACTTTGGAAAACGGAAAAGTAAACTGAACCCCAAGTACATAGCAGATACTACCCAAACAGATGATGAGGAGTCTGATATTGGAATGGCCCCTCCACCTACTCCTGTCATGCCACGCATCATGAGTCATGGTATGTACAATACGACGTAATCAATGGTCAACTATACCTACAGTCTACCTACAATCTAACAACACTGTATTTTGGCCTCATATCCTATAAGTATGATTACCATAGCAAACACGGTAAAGTCCTAGCAGGACCATTTCACTATGGCAGGTTATATAAAGAACTGCCACCAAAATTTCAAGACATGAATTTGAACACATTTTCTACAACTCATGTCCCGGGCTGCACACTTGCATTTGAAATTTCATGCACATTTTTAAACCCCCGTCAAATCTGGTGACTAATGTATAATATGAAACATTACTTCTAACTGCAAAATACATGATTCAATAAAATACTTGAAAATCTGCAGTAAAAATGTTTATAGATATTTTATAGAAAAATACAACCTTCATCATCATCGAGATTTATAAGGCAAAACATTTCACCTTTGTTCACCATTATTATATACATAATAAATTATCTAGTTGTCTTCTAATTAACAATGTAATCATTGAATATTCATTGTAGTTAGGAATATTGATATTATTCAAAAATAACTTTTGCCCCATAATGTCTACAGACTGTGCAACTACTGAAACCAAGGCCACTTTGACAACAAAAAACTTAGCACATTGCAAAACGAAAACAAGTATTCCAAAATACAAGTCCTACCATATCAACACAATTTTCTACATTCAAAAGACAAACGACTTCAGAACTAGTCAATGAAATTTGCCTTTTACCAAATCAAAGCTCAAACAAGTTGAAATACAGTCCATCTACTGTAATCCACTCGACACTGATTGGCTCAAATAACCATAAGTTGCTTTGTTTTCATCCTGAGATGTGATTGGTTCTCGTTGTCTAAGTGGAGTAAACAACAATCGAACCGAACCCACCTGAAGAAAGTTGGCTAATCAGAGAGCAGATCGATAACAAAAGATTCCTTACAAATTTACTAGTGGGAGACCAGTAGGTGGTGAAACGATTTGCTTCGTACGGAAAACGTTCTTTTTGCTATTTTGTTTTGGTCTCGGATGAAAATCACGATGTTTCTCTGAGAATTCAGTTTCAGACACAATCTTAACAATAAACAACGCTCTAAATATGATCAGGTCGCATTCACATCATTTCTATTTTCAACAACGGCTAATGCTGGAAGAAAGCTGTTTGCTGTGAAACATGGGAATAAATTAACAATATGCGTACATGCGAAAGTAACACTCATTTATTTAGTTGCCGTACACACTGATTTCATTTCTAGTGGAGGAAAAGTAACCGTCCGCGTCCCGTTGTTTTACATAAACTTGTCAACCCAACCTAAACTTTGTAGCCAGATCAATAAATCCTAAATTTGTGAGAATTAACTAGTGTTAGATTATTATTTGACCCACAGTCACCTTTCACTATAAACTGAAAAAAAATCCAAAATGATTTCAAAAACACAACAGTTGACTTCTGTCTGCATACAGAATATGCTGATCTAGTGAACTTGAAGGTGCAGCATATACCAAGTTGTAGCATAGGCAACCACAATAATGAAGGGAAAACTAGAATAACACTTGTTTATATAATGTTTATGAAGTGAAAACAGGAATAAAACTGCTTTCTCAGTCTTAGTCTCATCACCGCAAAGAAACTTGTAGCCGCTTTTTGTCACGCACATTTGAAAGACTGGTGTTTGTAATTGTACTTTTTGTTAATCTAATTAGATGCGTGATTTCGCAATCACAAGAAGTTGATCAAGTAAGCAAATAACATTAGCCAATTCACTGATAGTTTGCGTATATTTGTTTCGCTCACCAGTTTACACTGCGTAGACAAACTAGAAATATTCCCAAGCATTTCTAAGATCACACTGAAGTACACAAGAGATCTGCCCTTAAATATCATGTATCCCGTTTCCATTCTAAACCACAAGCTCTTCTCTCATTGGCCAACGAGTCAAGAGAAGAAAGTGTTGATGGCAAAGTTACCCAAGTTGACCATTACCAAATTCGATGGAACTTACGCCAACTGGCAGCCCTTTTGGAATAAATACGAGGCCGAAATCGATGGCACAGATATTGCACCCATCTCCAAATTTGCCTACCTGAAAGTGCTTGTGGAACCCAGGGTGAGGGAGAAAATTGACGGGCTACCATTCACCACCGAGGGCTATGAGAGAGCCAAAAACATCCTCAAAGCCGAGTACGGAAAGACGAACGAAATCATGAATGCGTATTGTGCAGAATATTATGTCTGTGCCAGTGTTGACAGACACACAACCTGTGAAAGTACATGCCTTCTACAAGACTTAGTTGTACAACATGCAATCACTGGAAACTTTGGGCCCACTAGGTACCATACACAGGAACACTAGACTAGTGCTAGACAAACTCAAGGGGAGCAAAGCTGATCTAGTGAGGGGTGAGCAGGGATGGCAAGACTGGGGATTTCTCCCATCTCAACGTGGCACTAAAGAAGTAGAAAGATATCGACCCAATCGATATGGGTGAGAGTATGGAAAAGGCTATGCCCCAAAAACGTCCCAAGAGTTGAACACTGTTGACAATGAACACCAGAAGCACGCGTGTGTATTGCAACGAGGCACACGCTTCAAGTGACTGCACGCCGGTTACCACAGTTGATGAAAGGAAGAAACTATTGGCTAAGAACAAACTTTGCTTTAACTGCACAGTTGCAAGACAACATGCAGCTGCTTGCAAGAGCAAAAAGGGATGTTTGTCTTGCGGGTTACAGCAACATACCTCGATTTGCAGCAAGGTCGAAACCCTCATGACAACAAGATAAATTGGAAAAGGCACTGTGGTGTATCCTGTTGTCATAGCAGAAGTGGAGGGTATAAGATGCAGAGACGTACTCCATACAGGTGCCGGCAGTTCTTATGCCTCTGCCACTCTGCTAGACAGACTCTCCAAGAGGTCCAGTTCCAAAGAAACTCGTAGAATCGAGATGTTGTTTTAATAGGAATCACTACAAGGAAGTTGAAATCTGCTTCGTAAACATTAAAGCGGTGAATGGAGACTTTGCTCTGAATGTTAATGTGACAAGAGTGGATAAGGGACAGTTGCTGAAATTGGAAAACCCCAAGTACCAACAACTGTTAGATCTGCACCCACACCTCAAGGGAGTTCAGCTGCTTGACATAGACGACAAGGCACAGCTCCCAGTGCATCTGATTCTGGGTGCAACCTAACCAGTTCTATCTTGCAAACCATCTGCGACCCATCGCAATGCAATGTAAACTGTATTGCCATTAACTCGGTCACATCACAAACAGTTTGCGATAGCTTTATGTCGATGTGGAAAACAGCCTTAAGGTTACCGTATACCTTCGCGGCATGTTTTCTTTTAAAAAAAAATGTTTTATTGTTTTGAAATTGATGGATTGATCTTCATCTTTCCGAAAACAATTTTTTTAAACATGCAAAAGTTTGCGAGATATTAGAAAAAACGTAATTTGAAGGAAAGCAAATAAATCGCTTAGGCGTGATAAATCCCTAATCCCATTACGTGCCACAGGCACCCCGCTGGAAACTACATCCGGGAGCTTCAGACTCATAGTGAGCCGTGACTCGTGAGTTCAGCGATTTTATAGCGTTTAATTTACCGGTTTATCGATCGTGGATATGTCCAGAAGAGAAAAGAATAATCCTTGGATAAAGGGTAAAAAAAAAAAAAAGACAGGCCCCAAGAAGATTCAAGAGAATGAGGTCGAGAAGGAGCAAAGTTTCAATACGGAGTACTTGCCGTGATGAAACACAGAAACTATTTTCACTGAAACTTTGAAGATGAATTGCATTTGAACAAAGTAAAATATTAAAAAAACGCTCACACACTTTGACAGGCCATCATGTGCTGATTGACGTTATGCAGCCGAATCGTTAGTAGGCGCGAACGCGGAGGCACATAAATTCACTTCTATGAGACTCGTCTTTTTTTGCGTTTGCTGCCTTAGCATTTCCTGAAAATGTAATATTTGTGCAAAAAAAAAACATTTCAGCGCATTCTATAGGAAAATCACATGCCTGACTCGGTAATTCCACGTTAAATTGCACGAGAAATACGATATCGCCCGAGTCGCTTCAATGCATAGTCAGATGTCTTTTTTCTTTAGTAATGTCGATCCATTTGTTTGCAAACAAGTGAGTCACTTTATATATGAAGCTTTTGAGAGGAGAAATATCTTGTTACAAAGAACTGTATATTTTTTTTCTCTTCTCTAATCTCAGTGTGATTGTATATTAATTAGGCAATACCATGTATGTATATGGGAATGCTAATAAACTATTGTATTGTATTGTATTGTATTGAATTACTTGAAAATTTAGTACTTTTGTTGATATTTTGCTAAGTTATAAATAGCGCAAGTAGGCTACAGTGGTGATTCCACTCTGAATCACCACTCCATATCAGCCAATCAGCGTCTGATTTCGCAAATGCACCGTGCGATTCAGCTTTGGCTATGCGATTCTACATTATATAATCTTTCCAGTGATACATAGGTTTCTATACTTTCCTTTAAAATGATGTGCATACGATTTTGTTTGCAAGACACACCCTCGAAGGTATACGGTAACCTTAAGTTCTGAAGTGTAAATACTCGGCTTACAGAGCTTTTCAATTTCTAGGTATTCAGTGACATCCGTTGTCATTTTCGAACATGGCAGAGGTAACCTCTTCGTGGGCATTGATGAGTTGCATCATAATCTCTCATTCCATTCCGTCGTGACTCGAGTCTAAACGTCGCTCTCCTAATAGCTGTGAAATACGTCAACATAAGCCACCATGTCGATTTCCCCTTACTTGCATATTGTGGGCTACCCTGGTTCCAGAGGGGCTCAGGTACGAATATACGGTAATGTGCCGCGATCGAAAGAGTTTTGATTCCCCGAAGGAGTTTTGTTTTTCGTGACGGGTAATTGTGGGCAAAAGCCATTATTTTTCTAGCACGAGAAACTAGAAAATTTCAAAATGCTCTTTCAATTTAAACATAAGTTCATGGGTTGCAAGATTCGATGCGATTGGCCCATTACGAAAAATGTGCCGATCCTTTGTTTTAAAGCTGCGCTCTGATTGGTTAACTTTCTTCAAGTGGGCCGGTTTGAATAGCTGCACAGTAAAGAGGCACTGTCAATGAACCTTCAAGTTACCAGGGGCGGATTTAGGGGAAAGGGTTTAGGGGGCCACGATCCCCCTTTCATTGTCTGGGATACATGCCCCACACCCCCTAGCTAATCGCGCCTATACGGCACGAGGTTCGGGTTACGCAGCGGCCCCCTCTTTCTGCATTTCATGGATCTGCCCCTGGTTTCTATAACACAAAACTACAAAAGTAACACCCTGAGATAGAAGAGCAATGTCATGATAGAGCGGATTTCAATTGAGTGTTGGAAGTGTTTTGGTTTTACGTTTTACTAAGCTCTCCTATTGGCTGAGAACGTAAACCAACCAATCAGAATCCAAAGTAAAACCAAACGCAAATTGGTTTTGGTTTTGCTTTGGTTTGTCGTTGGCTCACAGGGAAGCCATTTATGAGTTACTTGTGATTACTCGCTCCTATGATTGGCTGGCCGTGGGTAGTTTGCGTTTGGTTTTACTACACTCAATTGAAAACCGCTCTATACTGGCCATGGTATACATACAATCTTTATCAATGGAGGATGGCAAAGAAGTGGATTACAAAAGCTTATTCTAGAAACTCGAGTTTGGTGTACAGTGAACCATTTCAAGTTGCTCTAAATTTCTTTCAAAAGCAGTATTTTTGATTCAGTCAATTCTTTGCCATCCTTCATCAAAATGGTCTCAAATATTCTCCAGTATACATGTACCTGGAAAGCATGCTCTGATAATCTAAATAGTTATTTTTGTCTTTCATCGTGAGAAGGTTTATCATTTGGAGGTTGACTGTGCCCCTTTACTTTCCACAAGAATCAACATTAAATATTTACCGGCACAATATCTTTCAGGTCCTCTAAAGCATCATCTCTTTGCATGTCCCAGAGATGGCCATAGAGTACAAACACGGTACTACCCTTCTGTGTTGACCATGCTTGTAACATCTTTTGGCATGCTTCGGTTGGTTGAAGTTGGTAATTCAAGATATCACGCTGGCAAACATTTAGCCTACCTGCTAGATCCTTCCAGTCATTCTTTGCTTGAGGATTGAGGTATCTTGAAATCTTCTCAATCACATTAGCGTTTACATCACGTAGCATAAATCCTGGATCTTAACAAAAAGACAGAGACTCAACCAATGACAAACAGTGAGTTTGGAGTTTAAGCAGGACTAACCAGAACTAGTTTAAAAGTGCTGGGTGGTGCAGCATGTAAACACTCGCATCTCACCACTGTGGCCCGAGATCGATTCCCGGATGTGACGTCATATGTGAGTTCTCACTCATACTCCAATGTTTTTTCTCCGGATTCTCCAGTCTTCCTCCCTCCATAAAAATCAACATGTGAGTGCAGAGAATATGAATGTAGTATTAAAGGAGTGTGTGGAGAACGCTTGGATCATTAGCAGGATCTGATAGAGGCCTAATAAGCCACTCATAGAACTCAATTCGAAATTTTCGCTATCCAAGACCTTGGTCTGTGTTACCTGCCTCAGCCTTCGGCAGATAACAGACCTCTGTCTTGGTAATTTCGCTATCATATATTCAACCTCACCCAATAATTGCTTCATAAATTATCCAAGGGTATATAAACAAAATATTTGATTGATGTGCATAATTTATTTTAGTTAAATGTGTTAAGACAGACAAGAAGAAGGGGAAGCGAGAAGTGGAGAGTGATTAAGTCTCACAAGAGCAAGGTATATTGTAGTCAAAAGTTGTAGACATTAAATGTTGAGTTTGTAAAACACAGGACATGCACAGAGATGACTGGATAACAATACTTGTTTCTCGCATGTGTCTTAGAGAAAGCAGGACTCATAATATGGTTCAATGCCAATGTAACTAAAACATTAATGGTTTACTTTCGGGATTAAAACTTACAGATTAGTTGGCAACATAATTTGCTGGGGAGAGGAGGGGAGGGGGAGGAACTACATGTCGTGTTGTACATACCATGACTCATTATGCGTGGCATGACAGGAGTAGGCGGAGGGGCCATTCCAACATCAGACTCGTCATCTGTCTGGGTCGTATCTGCTATGTACTTGGAGTTTTCAGTTTTCCGTTTTCCGAAGTACACAACACCACCAATGAGAATCAGTATTACAAACACACAGATTATGACAATTATAACAATCAGCAGCTCATTGCTGGAAGCTTCTGACAATTGCTTCTGACGATTGCTTCTGACGGTTCCTGTCGTCTTTAGATGGGTTATATCTGTTAAAGTGTATATTTCAGGTCAAATTTTTTATCATTAATATTGATTCTGTATCAAGTGAATAGTTGAATAGTAGAATGTTAATTTTCTTGATTTGAGTGTCGCCTCTATGAGTTAGAGGTTTCTATTTCCAATATGCTAATTATGTGATGTAATTTGACATAAATTCAAGAATTTACTTTCATTTCGTTTTTCTTGTGAATGAAACTGTTTTCCGATTTTGACAAAATATTTGGTAAAATCACTGATATTAAAGCTTCAAATATTACAGTATATATGTTTTTGTATTATAAATTAAGACCGGTTTTACATCACCGGTTTGAGTATACTATAAATATAAGGCCTCTATAACTCAGATGCAAAACTCAAATTGAGAAATATTCTATTAATCAACTATTCACTTGATGTACATGTAGAATCAATATTAGTGATAAAGATGTGTTACCTGATGTACACTGTATGTAAGTATCCATTTAACATTTATCAGGAAACATCTTAGGAAGCAGGATATAATGCCACAGCTATTTCTAATCTGATTCTCTCTTACATGTAACAAACAGAAGATGCTTCTTCATGTTCTATAAAATTAATAATCCTATTCAATATAATGGCACAACGGTTTGTGTATGCCTGAAAATAGAATGGGAGCCAACCCAGATTATTAAAAAGCGTCACAGAGGGGGCTCTGCATTCTGTGCCTGAGATGACAAGGGCAGCTCTTTTCTGAAGCATCAGTACAGTTTAGATTTTTGTCCTAGTTTAGATTTTCTTTACTAAAAGATGACCATGCAGTACTGCCATATAGAAAAATGGGTTTAATTACTTTGCTTCAGAAACGGGCTTATGTGACGCAGGAGTCCGATTCGTTTGGCTAATTTCTTGCAAAGTTCCTCTGTATGATTAGTAAAACTGAGGTCATCATTGAGAACCACACCCAGTACCTTGTAGCTATTGACACACTTGATGGGACATCCATTCAACCGAATATCAAGATGGATATTTTCATTGCAGATACGTTTCCGGAGCCGTTTCCCTTTTACAAGCATAGCTTTAGTTTTGTCTGTGTTGATGAACATTTTATTTTCGGCTGCCCACTGACTGAGATTGTCTGGGTCTAGTTGAACTCTTGGTTAAGTAATGAGGGATCGCTTGATTTTGGTGTTATAGTGACGTCATCAGCGTAGACATCCATATTTGATTCGCTGGATAAGTGCATATCGTTTACGAATAGCAGGAACAAAATGGGGCCAAGAATTGACCTCTGAGGCACGCCCTGCTTCCGAGTAAGTCTAGAAGATGTAATTCCGTTGAGATTGACGAATTGTGTTCTGTCGGTTAAATATGACTTAAACCACTCGATCGCTTGGCCGCTTACTCCATAGATTGCCAGTTTTTTTAATAGAATGTTGTGGTTAATTACATCAAAAGCCTTCCTGAAGTCCATGAACACCATACCAGTTAAAAAAATTGAATCCATAATTATTAAATAGTGCTTGGTCTGTCAGCTTAATTAGTGCCATCACCGTTGAATGGCTAGCGTGGAAAGCAGACTGGAATTCGTAAATCAGCTTGTTATCACGTAGATAATATTGGAAGGATCTTGTAACGTGTTTCTCTAGGATTTTCGAGAGCACTGATAGCACTGAAATGGGCCGATAGTTGTTTCTGTCAATGTCAATAACGAATGAATTGTGCTTTTGATCCCATGGTAAACTGCTTTACTGGATGACAAACAAAGTCTTCACAACACTGTTTTAAAATCAACAATCGATTGGAGGTGGAAAATAGCATTTACAAACAGTCAGGTTTTGCTATTAACACTACTGATTTTGTACAAGTGCCTTTAATAAATAAATGAGGTAATAATATTCTTTTCCATCCAGTACAACCATGTGATTGCCTGACTGCAAACTAAATTATTATTATTATTGATTATAAAGGCCCATTGCATGTTAAAATATATTGTATCTGTAATTGTAATTTTATATCACTCGACAACTTTTTGAAGGGGTCTATTTTTTCAAGCAGTTTTGCTTTCCTTAGACTCCTCATCACTTTAATATTGTATTTTAGTATATACATGTACCACACTAGTGAATATCACTTTTCGCATGCTCTGATTGGCTACTCAAACAGTGAATATGATTTCATATTCACCTCCGAGCAAAGCAGTGATCATCTCACACAAGTTTTTGTCCATTTGACAGAAAATAAAATACTGTATTTTATCACGTATAAGCTGCACCTTTTTTGACTTTCTGATTTTGAAAGTAACAAAAAATTACCACAAAGTTGGGGGTGCGGCTTATATGTGAGTGTTTTCAGAAAACTTTTTTGCAATGACCGAAAACAAAGCCATATTAACAACAGAAATGGCATATTCAATTCACAGAACACGAGTGTCAGCAAGATTTCTACTCAAACTCCTCTCCTTCGCTTTCCAAAGAAACTAGCTGTCCAGTTGCTTGTCATCTTCTTTGCTAACTCCTCGAATGGTTCCTAGTGTTGTTAAAGGCCATAATTGGTCTTGGATTAGCCTTCAAATTTTCAATTAAAGTATAATTCTCATCGAGTTCACGTTCAACTTCGGAGCTGATCAGGCTCGATCGTACATTCGAAAAAACTCTCGCCCCAGGCCTTCTTGAAAATCCAAGATGGTGGATACACTCAGACACATGCTCATATAGTTTCGCCAGAAAATCTTACTTTCTTGTGTGCTTAAAGGAATGAAGTTCCTTAAATATGTTGTTGGTTAATGGGGGAACAACAGCAGAAGAATTCTGAAGTGACAGCAGGTTAAAATATACACAAGAAAGGACAAGGAAAGTTGCAACCAATTCGTTGTTGTGATATCAGCATGATGATCTCTTATGAAGAAGTTTTGCTTCAATTACGGGCATTTATGAACTCGAACACAAGACTACTCTTACTGAATTTTGTGGTGCTGCTTATACATGTACACAAGGTTTTTCCTTAAACCTTTCAGGAAAAACAAGCTTCTGTTTATCAGGCTGAAGTTAGGGGTGCAGCTTATACGTGAGGTGCGGCTTGTACGTGATAAAATACGGTAACTATTTGGTGCTGGCTATATACTAAAACAATTATTCACCTCAGTGTTGGTGAATAGTGGTGGATATTTACCTTGCCGAAGCAGCTCGATAAATATCCACCACTATTCACCTCCACTTCGGTATTATTATGCAAGAAATAAAATGGGGAAAAAAGCATTAATTTTTTGTACATTATTATTACGTATATTTGTTTCATGATGTTTTATAATTATACCAGGCCCATTTCAAATGGCAAACTTTATGGTACACATCTGAATACAAATTATGCTAACAAGCCATGACAATAGATTTAGCTCACTAGCATTGGATTTGTGCATAGAAAGTTCACCACTTGAAATGGACTTAAGATTACAGCTTGAAACCAAAATGATTAATTAGACCTAATTACTAGTTATTCATTGATTAGTGCAACTGTGAACGTTTCTAGTCTTGTTTGAAAAATTACATTTAGCTGACCGTTAATCAATTTGAGCATCCCTAACCATTTCACCATAAAGTACCCCCCTAATCCTAACCCTCCCCTCCCCTAACTCTACCCCTCCCCCCCCCCCCCCCCCCTCCCTGGAAGTTTTCAGTCTAGGCAGTACACTTTTGAATGAAAGTTTTGTATGAGAGCAGACTACATTTTAATTTTCGAAACGAGACTTGAAACTTCCAGGCTTAGGGGAGGGGAGGGTTAGGATTAGGGGGGTACTTTATGGTGAAGTGGTTTGGGATGCTCATTGGAAAAGCTGGAAAAATACCCTAAAATACTTCATCTAGAAAGTGCATTCATTTACCCTAAGAAATACCTTAATGACCTCAAAATACCCTAAAAACACCCAGTACGGATTATCAATTAACAAATTAATAAGCCCAGTGATACACAAGGACATTGTAGTGATGCCAAATTTTCTAACTAACATTCCAGCTGTGTTCAGTTTAGTCACGAGTGTATATTGTTTTAAGACCATGTTTACCCCTAAAAAATACTTGATTTTAGAACTTTGGTTTTTGCTTAAATGACCCCCTAAAAATAACAGATTGCCAAATTCAACACTTAAAAATAGGACAAGCACCCCTGATCACCAGGCTTACAGGGTCATACTTCAATGAAAACGGTAAAAAAGATCTTACCAGTTATAGGCGGTGGTGGATGCTGTGTTGAGGAATGAATGCACTGCGTGTTCTCCGTCTTGCTGCATGCATGTGTCACCAATTCTCCTTCATTGCAGTGTTTGCAATTCTCACATTTTATGTTATTGTAGAAAGTACCCTGTGCATAAAAAAATGCTAAGAATTAGTAAAATAATAATGTTCAGGGTTTGAATTTAACTTGGAGAAAAATGTATCATTGGGGCAACAGACTTTCCAAGAATCCTCATAGTAACATGATTCAGTTCTTCATTGAAGTGCCTACAAATTGAAGTTTATGGTACGTTGATCTCAACTACACTGTAAGGTCACTGTAGACCTGTAGACGTTTTTGGGAAAACGTTATAGCACTCCCTCCGTTTATTGCACATACGTTGGAAAGCTGGCTACAAGACTGCAGTAAAAAAAAAAATTGGTTTGTATGAACGAAAACAAAAAATAGCGCTCTTGTTTATTAAGCTTTTCATTCCAGTTCAAAATGCTAAAAGCGAACAACTAAAATTGAAAGTCTGGTAGTAAGATATTACAGCAACAAAAGTGTGTTGAAGTGTCATTTACCCACAAGAATTACTAACCATACGCAAACCCTTATTGACCATATTTAATATTTTGGATAAGTACATTATTCCAGGGATAGGAATTGTAGATATATCAGATCACTTACACTGTACCAATATTCCTATTAATTGAGGAGGTTAAGACCAAAAAGAGCATAAGAAACAAAAAGACAAGAGACTTCAAATCATTCAATAAAGAAAAGTTTATAAATGATTTAATAAATACCAATTGGGAAATTAAGGTTACCGGATACCTTCGCGGGTCTCTCTCGTTAATAATTTTGTACGCACGTTGTTTTAAAGAAAACTATAGAAACCTATATACCTCTGTAAAGCTTATGAAGTGTAGAATACGCTGAATGAGTTTGTTAAAAAAATTTTTTAATTCTAAAGCAATGCTAAGCCAACAAACGCAAAACTGACAAGGTTTATAAAAGTGAATTAGCAGCCTTCGGATTAACGCATAAGAACTATTCAACTGCATAATGTTAATCACCATATGACAGCCTAAAAAAGGGTGTGAGCATTTGTAAATATTTTACTTCATTCAAATGCAATTCATTCCTAAAGTTTTAGTCTTCAATAATGTCCGAGTCATACCACGCGGGATACTCTACGAGGAAAAATACTTTGAATATTGCTAAACGCTCACACCCTTTTCTTTGTCAGTAACTTATCTGTCTTTTGGCCGAGTTTTATCAAAATCTGGCAAGTCTGCATACCCTATTAATTCGTTCAAAGAGAGGGGATACGAAGAAAAACCTAGTCGGAGATTTGGCGTGTAAAGTTTTGTAAACATTTCACACCTCATCAAGGCAAATGTCAACACTTCGAACCAACTAGCCAATGACTACGCAAGAACCCCTGGAGTTTCAAAGCAGTAGTGAAATTCGCGGGAAATTATAGACTCCGATGTGACTGATTCATCGCTGCTCGCGTCCTCAGTCTCTTCAAATGACTTGCTGGTTCCTGGTAATATTTGGAGTTGACACTGAAGTTGAAGATTATTATTCGCTGCCTTTTGCACGTTCTTCGAAGCACTAGCCTTTGTCGCTGTCCGCGAGCTCAATCCGGCTCGTTTTACCGAATTCCTCCTTATCGCCGGTTTCCTTTCTTTTTCGGTCCAGGGTTCGCTTTGTTTTACTCAAGGACTCTGCTTTTCTCTTTTGGATTTCCCCATACAAACGATTGATAAAAGACTAAATGCATATTTGTTATTTCGAAAAAGGGAAGCTTACAACAACAGTATGCAAATTACGGTACTCGGATAACAGCTCCCGCTAAAAGTCCACGGGGCGCCCGTGGCACGTAAAGGGATTACAACGCCTCAGTGATTTATTTAGTTTCCTTCTAAATACGTTTTTCCTAAATATCTCGCAAGCTTTTATATATTTTGAAATGTTTTTTCTAAATTGTAGAACAACCCATAAACTTACCAAATAATCAATAATATTTTTTTACAAAAAAACATGCCTTGAAGGTATCCGGTAACCTTAATGAAGATGATGTAAACATCTCATGTACAAATTTTGTAGATAAGTTTAATTCAATAGTTAATGAGCATGTCCCTAACAGAACAATCTCTAAACAAGAATCTAAATTAATTCAAAAACCCTGGATCACAACTGCTATCTTAAAATCCATAAAACATAAGCAAAATCTATATTACTCTCATTATACATGCAGGGCTCGAAATTAAGAAAAAAAAGGAGGCATGATTTTACGCCCAGCTTAAAAATTTTAGCCGTAATTCTCCAAAATTTAGGCGTAAATAATTGTGCATTCAAGTAGCTGAAATTTGTATATCATAGGAAAAGGGTAAAAAAAAAAATTTATGTTGAAAATCATTTGCTTTTTTGGTAATAAACATTGAGTTCAATATCGCTTTTTTAAACAGGACAGAAATAGACAAAGGCGTGGCAGCCTTTTTTCCATGCGGTCACGCAAAGTTTTGCAGGAAGCCAGTGTAAATACATGTCTAGGCTGAGAGGCAAACGTACATGTCTAGGCCGGCTTTGAGACAAATTAGAGCGGCAAGCAGAAACGATTTCTATCATCTTTCTACCAAAAAAATCAGATAGTTTTAGAGATTTGGAAATAAGACTTGTCTTCCGATAATTTTTACCTTTGTAAGAGGATCTCGGGGTAATTTTACGCCTAAGTGGAAAACGTTAGGCGTAAAACGAAAAAATCTAGGCATATTTACGCCCGTATCGGGCGCAATTTCGGGCCCTGACATGTACATGTATCAAAGGATCCGATGCCCAAAAAGCTTATTATAAAAGATATGCTAATAAATTGATGCACATAAGAGAATTCAGCAAACAAGATTATTTTAAAGTCAAACTAACTAAAATCCAAAATAACACTAAAGAAACATGGAAAATTATTGGTCAAATCATTAAACTAAAAAAGAAAGGTTCCTTGGTTCCCAAAAAGTTAATAAAGAAAGGTAAATAAATAACAAATCCCCAAGAGATTGCCAATCAATTTAACAATCATTTTAGAAATATTGGTCCTAACCTAGCAGAAAAAATTACACCTTCAAATGTAAATGTAGTACTAAAGATTTTAAGGATTACCTATTACCTGACACGTTAAGTTCCCTGATAGCTTCTTTATTGACCCAACTAATCCATATGAAATTGAATTATTAATTTCCAGTCTGGACTCATCAAAAGCTTCAGGTCCTCATGGTATTCCAATAACCCTAGTGAAGTTAGCCTGAGTGAGCATATAATTATGTGAACCCCTAAGTGTTATATGTAATATATCTTTCTTAACAGGTGAGTTTCCAGACTGTTTGAAACTCTCAAGAATTATACCATTATATAAGGCTGACTCCATATACGAATTATCGAATTACAGGCCTATCTCCATTCTATCACCTTTTTCCAAAATACTGGAAAAATTAACGTTCAAACGTTTAACTTCATATTTAGATAAACATAATCTATTCTATGAATATCAGTTTGGATTCAGGAAAAATCATTCAACTGCCTTAGCAGTGTGTGAAATTATTGACAATCTACTAAATTCGATGGACCAATCCCTTTATACCTACATGTATGCTATCTTTAAAGATTTCTCAAAAGCATTCGACACTGCCAATCATGACATTCTCCTATCGAAATTAATACAGCATTATGGTATTAGGGGACCACTTTTGAATGGTTTAAGACCTACTTAACTATATAACCGACAACAATTTGTTGACTTGAATGGCATCCTCTCTACAACTTCTAAATATTATTTGTGGTATCCCTCAGTGCTCAAATTTAGGAACTTTATTATTTCTTATATATATATTAATGACATTGCAAACTGTAGTGAACTACATGTATTAGCAATAAGATTGTTTGCAGATGATACAAACTGTTTCTACTCCAATAATTATATAAACAGTCTTGAGAAACAAGTTAATACAGAACTTATTCAATTCAATAGTAGACTGGCTTAAAGCAGTGTAATAAACTTTCAGTTAACGTCAAAAAGTCTAAATACATGATAATTCCTTCTCCCAAATACTGACAACATACACAATATGCGGGAGGCGGTCCTGACAGATAACCGCACACATGATTTTAATATTATAACCTCAACAGGCAAAACTTTTAATTTCCTCACCCAAAAAACGAAAAACCCCATCAAACATAACATTGGGTGACCATCCATTACAACAAACTGACTCATACAAATATCTTGGCGTCCACATAGATCAACATCTAACATGGAAATATCATGTTAATATCGCCTGTAAAAAAATATCTAAGAATATTGGAATTATATCTAAGCTACTACATGTATACTATCTTGACTTAAATACACTCAAACAAGTATACTACTCGCTCATTTATCCCTACCTGCAGTATGGTAATATAACTTGGGGTAATACATTATATGTAACATATAAAACTTGTTTAAACCAACTAAATGTCCTAAACAATAAAGCTTTAAGAATAATGACATTTTCTCACTTTCAAACCCATGCACCTCCAATATACAAATATCTACATTGTAGGTAATCCTCCAATTAAAAGATATTACATTTAAAACCCAAATTTCCCTTTTCACGTATGCATGATTATACTAATAATAACTTACCTCCTGCCTTCTCTAAATACTTCAAACAAGCTTCTAATATTCATTCTCACTTCACACTACATGTATTCCACACGTATAACTATCATTTACCTTCAATTTCTACTAACTATGGAAAATTTTCACTCAAATTCACTGGTATACAAACTTGGAACTTAATCCCAGATTCAATTAGAAATCTTTCAAAAAACCAGTTTAAAAGAGAAATCAAACAACTTTGCTTACTTAGATATAATTGACATTAATTATATCATAGACTTCAGTGCATAATTATAATAATTAATAATTGTATATATTATTGTATTATAGATAAATTAATTAAGATTAATTAAAATACTATATGTTAACTTATTTTATTGTCATGTCCCCTTCACAGAAATACTGCACCTTGACCTTATTTAGGTGAAATATATTTAATGGGGAGTTGGCTTCGAAATCCTAGGTTACTCCAGCTCCCCTGCACTCTCTTTCATTGCCTTTCCTTTTTAATGTATGTATATGGTAATTTATAAGATAAATTTTCTTTTAGTTTTGTAAAATTCTAATTAGTGGTGCAAATAAAGAGTATTATTATTATTGTGTGTCTGGGTTTGTCAATATTCCAAATACTTGTAGAGTTGTGAAGTTTTACTATTTTCAGCAAAACACAATATCATTTGAAGTTGAATCGACTTGCGTAAAACGTCGTAAAATGATAAATAATGTAAATTTTACAATTTACAGACACAATTTGGTTACCAGAATATTAATCTACTAGAATGCCAAATTTTAGAGGATTCTGATAAATTCCTGTTCGCTTTTAGCTTTTTAAAGTTCTTTCTTTAGCTCAAAAAAGTTTGCTGAGAAAAAGCTGATTGAAAGAAAACCATGTTTCACGCCCTCATATGTCTAGCCCTGCCTCCACAACATTTTCTCCAGTCGCTGGCCAATTAAATCAGATCATATATTTTTTTAATTGATGTCACTTTCTTTCACTGTGCCTGTGGAAGTGTTGTGTTGCATTATGAACTCAGGTTAGATCAGCCCGGAGAAGTAATCTGATCATGGAGACAAAGGAATTGAAAAGTATATCAAAATCAGAAATAGTCGTTCAATCAAAAGTCTAACCATTATAACAAAATTCCCAGCCGAGCAAGTTTAGAGAGGCAGGAGAAACAATACCGGTACTGTGAAGGCAGGAGGAGAAACAATACCGGTACTGTGAAGGCAGGAGGAGAAACAATACCGGTACTGTGAAGGCAGGAGGAGAAACAATACCGGTACTGTGAAGGCAGGAGGAGAAACAATACCGGTACTGTGAAGGCAGGAGGAGAAACAATACCGGTACTGTGAAGCACAGCCATGTCAAAGTAAAGCCCAATGTAGCGAAAGCAAATGTTTCAACAGATTGGGTATTTCTTCTTATTTATTGTATGCTTATCGAAACTGTTGACTATTTTCTTTCGCTTCTAGAATCAATGTGTTTACAAGGACAAATTTGAGACTTTGCAAGTTGGTGGAAGTCTGAAGTCTAATAATTTATTGCAGGGTTTAGCTTTCAATGGATTTTCTTGCTATTCATGTTGCTGTTTCCTCTGATATTTTCAAATGACATCCTTGAATGATAAAGTAAGCCACATATTAAAATGTTTAGGGGGAAAAAGCCCGTAAACTATCAATATCGGAGCTGATTTGAAAGGTTTTATTAATTGTGCTAGTTTCGTGGGCATTTGTTACGGCTGAGTAATTCTACACTTTGCATGACACTCTGTCAATCAAACCTTGCAAATTTACTTCCAGCAAAATAAGAAATTGTTTTTTCCCTGATGAATTTTTTTTTTTTTAACTTTTTTTTTTTTGTATCGGGAAGATTTGAACAAATACCTACTACACTACAAGCGGAAAAAAAGTTTTTAACAAATCTCTGCTTCTGAAGGTCTACAGTAACCTTAAAAATCCTTATGAGATGAGGAATGGTGGCATTTTCTGTTCACCAATATCTCATTTCTTTCCAGAGATACAGGTTTTTTGCGATATGCAAATGAGATGAACTGTGACGTCATTTGATGGACACAGACTGGAGACAAATCACAAAATGAAGAATATCTCTGCAAATAGTGGGTAAAAAATAATTGCAACTTTGCACATGTGGGGTACTAAAGAAAATACACATCACTATGGACATGACATTGCCATGGAAAGACTCTTGGCTTCAGGCTCCTTTCAACTTGAAGGTTAACTTGTCAATATAGGAAAGGATGGAGGGTACTGGTGCTATTTGCAATGCAAATACTAACAACACTGAGGCAAGCAATGCGCAAATGAGGAAACCATGGCAACCAAAGCATGGGTCAACCCTGGCACCTGTCACACTGGTTTCACAGTGGAAAAATATACTTACCTAGGTCTTAGACCTACTGTAGTATGAGAAGAAAAAGAATTTGAAAAGTCATTCTGGTATTAGTTAAATGATGTCATAATTATAGAACTTTTCAGCAACAAAATGTTGAAAACTAGCTACCATTGGTATACTAGATGTAGAGTTGAATCTACTTAATCCAAGTAGCCATACAACTAGCCAACTGACAAATCTTGCTTTAACTTATGGAATATCATAGATGAGAGCCACAGTCTATCCTGTGCCTGATATTCCATAGGGGAGTATGCACAGTTAACTACCAACTATTCGCTCACAGATTCACTCAAGGGGAGCCGGGGTGGCACAGTGATTAAGTGCTTTGCCTCTCACCTGTGTGGCCCAGGTTCGATTACCATGTGAGTTGGTGTCTCACCCTTGCTCCGAGGGTTTTTCTCCGGGTTCTCTGGCTTTCCTCCCTCCGCAAAAACCAACATGCTAAATTCCAATTTGATCTGTGGATTAGCCGGGATCTGGCTTTGATCAGCCCCCATGGTTGTTTCAGGTCTCGTTAGAAATTCAGAGAGAGCTGCACTTGCAGATAAGCTGCACCCTGAGTTTAGTAGCCTGCTTTCAGGAGGTAGATTTTTTTTTTTTCGCGCAGCAAATGGATCATCGAAGCGGCCACCATATTGGCCGAGCGTGATTGAGACCTGGGATCAAATGACAAATGGAGGGGGGAGGGGGAGAAGAAGCAGATCTGAAAGGCCGCCTGCCCGAAAACCATCTGCCCACCATGTACATGACTTCCGTTAACTTGTCGATGCGCGACAGCCTGCCAATTTTGATTTGGTTTGATTGAAATATTCAAAACAAACTTCGTAAGGTAAAATTGTCAATTGGTTCTGAGATATGGAAATTTAAATAAAACCAGCTATTTTTGTTTAAAGTTCTCCATGGAAAGGACTGCAACAGTAACCACTTTAGAATATATATACATATGTAGACAGTTCGGTTTTAGCTTGTAGCGTTCGCCCCATCAGTCTCTCAAAGAGTTTGCAAATCCTCCGAAATATATACCAACATTACAAGCTGCTTCAAAAAGCCACAGATAGAGAGCAGTCCAGCACCGCAGCAGCACAGTCTGGCGAACCAGTAGAGGTGCGATACAAGTGGCTGCTTCCTTCCTTAAAAGAATTAAGCTCACATTTTAAAAAAGGTTCAGAGGACAAATGATGGAGACAATGTTTTGTCAGAACTTGTTATTGAAGAACTCGTGGACAAACAAACTACGAGTGATTGTCAACCCTAACAAGAGAGTAGAAACGAGAAGCTCTTTCTCTGAGGAGTCGAAATCCATCTTAGTGAATGTTTTCCAAAAGAAATGGACAACCGTTGCATAAATGTATTGAGGTGGATTTCTGATTATTTCCTCTACTGTACCGATCGCTACTAAGTTCAACGGCCGTGAAGTCAATAGCCGGATTGCATCTCTGCAATTTGGTCGACAAGAATACTTTTCAGTGGCAAATTAAATCACGGTTTGTTGTCGAGTTCTCTTTACCGTAAATATCATACTCTTTCCAAAGTGACAGAAGATATTTACTTAGAAGTACGTAGGCTCTGTATATAGCTTCCTCCTGCTCCGTTTTCAAAGTACCTTTACCCAGCTGCGGAGAAAGAAGCGAGCAGCTGTGTTGTCTCTAGAAAACCTCTGGAAACAGGATAAAGGCGAAGGAGATAAAAAAAACTTGAAAACAGCTGAGCAGGAGGAAGCTATATACAGAGCCTACTTCTAAGTAAAATTAATATGGTTTACGAACTTGCAAAAGAGAACTCGACAACAAACCTCTCGCAGTTCGCCGATCGCCGCCTTCACAGCTCTTTCTCCGTGGCTGTTTCTGGAACCAGGGTACTTCACCTTAGTCTTCAAAAAAGACAAAGCTTTTTGTATTACTCACCATATTTTATCAACTGCAAGCTCAGTACACAACACTTATTCCTTTCAGTTCTTGCTTTCAACACTTGCCGCGATAAGCTGATTGATTGATACCGCTGGTGGATGGGATATAACTTTTGTACTGAAAAACCAGGGGTTTTCGGGCAGGCGGTATTTCAGATCTGCTTCTCCTCCCCCACCCCCTCCATTTGTCATTTGATCCCAGGTCTCAATCACGCTCGGCCAATATGGCGGCCGCTTCGATGATCCATTTGCTGCATGAAAAAAAACACCATCTACCGCCTGAAAGCAGGCTATGAGTTTAGAAGCTTGATTTTGGAAAAAAAGTTTTTTTGGAAGAATATCAAACGTATATTGTATTAACTTTCATCTTTCTCATAAAACAACAGGGGGCATGCATGAGCTGATGTGAAAAACAGCAGGAATTTTACCTTAAACACTATCTTGTGCCAGCCAATGTCCCAATGTTTATAGTGAATTTTATCCAGTTTTACACTGTTAAAAAAATGTTTTTCTTACGGTACATGTAGTTTCTGATCGAAGGAAATGGGCAAGTATTAGGTTTGCCACAAAACTCTTAATAAAATTCTTTGCAGACAAAACTGTTATTCTTTGCAGAAAACTTGAAGCTACTTCATATAATGCAAAATTTCTGCCATTTTTACTCAGACCGCATAAGTGGGTCTGAGTCTTAAATTTGCCTCTGAGTACTTATTTTTAAGTTATTTTTGCTGTGATAGCCTGTGTAGCCTGTAAAACCATGCGACCAATGATGTCATCATTACAATACCACCACTGAGTGATTTATGGGAACCCAATACCAAAGCC
Organism: Actinernus sp. WN-2022; assembly: GCA_030867875.1. NCBI lineage: Eukaryota > Metazoa > Cnidaria > Anthozoa > Actiniaria > Actinernidae > Actinernus > Actinernus sp. WN-2022. The sequence goes on along the minus strand of JAOWCC010001368.1, from coordinate 2,528,098 downwards.
TGTCAAAGTCTGAGCCACCTTGATTTTTTTTTGATTTTTTTTAGCCACCTTGATGCCATTAGAAATGAAGGATATAAGGGCATGTACTAAAAATCATATGTCTTGATCATTGACGTTATCGTTATGACATCACTACAGACAATGATTTATGGGGACCCCAATGCCACGTCTGTCAAAGTTTGAGCCAACTGACATTCCCATATCTCCCTCATTTCTAATGGACTAAAAATCATGTGGCCAACAATGTCATCATTACAACATCGACACTAAGTGGAATGTGGGGATCCAATACCGTGTCTGTGAAAGTTAGATAATAGACCTCTTTACCTTCGAGGTCACATGGTCGGAAGTGGGTAAAAATGGCATCAGATTCCCATACAAACACTGTATTTAGCATATTCAATGCCAAATAATTTCCGGCGTAAAATCAAATTTCTGAAATATTCACAGCCTGCAAGCATAAGGCACTAGGCAAAAGATTAACTGATCAAAATTTGAGGGTTCCAGCTGTGCTGGGAAGCAAGCAGTTGTGTTTTCAGTTTTCCATGCATTGTCTAAAAATTTTCCCATGGACTTGGACACATTCCAAATACAGACAAATGTATGGAAAACTGAAAACACGATTGCACGCTTCCCAGCACAGCTACATCCCTCAAATTTCGATCAGTTAATCTTTCACCTGGTATATCTTAAGTTTGTATAGATCTGAAGAATATTTCAGAAATTAGATTTTAAGGAAATTATTTGGTATCAGATTCCCATACAAACACTGTATTTCATGCTGTATTTACCCATTTCAGACCATGTGACTAGTCTGTGAGGACTGTATGAAGGTAAAGAGGTCTATTATGGGCATGTACTTAAAATCATGTGACTGATGATTTCATTATTACAACATATCACCACAAAGTGATTCATGGGGACCCAATACCATGCCTGTCAAAGTTAGAGCCACCTGCCATTAGAAATGATGGAATACAGGCATGTACTAAAAATCATGTGACCATGCATCGTATGAGTATATCCCGATCTAGCATCCATCATTTGGAAAACATACATCATTCCGATATGAAAACCCACCTAACCCTCATAACTCGTTTCTGTGCGTGCGTGCATCCACGAGTTAAAAAGGGATCATTTAATTAGTGTCATACAGAATGTGAGTCATTCTATGAGTGCAAAAAGTGTAGCATTCATGTTGAACATTAGCGATAATGAGTTGTAACAGTGCAAAAATATTGCAAAATCACGCTATAGAATGAACACTGTAAGTTACAGGGTCCTTTATGTATAAAACCATGATTTCCAGCAGAAAGGAAATGACAGAATACAGCATGATTTGCTTACCTCCTCACACTCGTCACACTCCCTGTTGTGGTCATGACGACAGCCAATCTTTTCATATTGCCCTATTTGGCAAGTTGTACATTTGTTGCACAAGATCAAGTACGGATGCCAGTATTTCCCTGTGGGACACTGGCACATTGTATTTCTTGATGAAGTACAATTGGCTACTTTAATTTGCCCCCCTGTGCATCCAGGAGAGCATTTGGCACATTGCCCATCTGTTATAATATACTCCCCTGGTAAACACTGACTGTAAATACCAACGGTGACATAATGAGTGGTAACCTAAAAATAACAGACATAGGTGTAAAAGCCATTAGAAGTAGCTACATAAATGTTAAAAGTATATTATTGCAATAATTATTCACCTTATTCACAACTCTTGCCTATTCAGAAAGAATTCTGGTAACAATGGTACCAGTTGTCAAAAAACAAAATTGGAGAGTTATATCTTGTATGGGAGCAAATTAAGACAATTTTACAGACATTTGTATGAGGGGGTGCAACAATTAATATTACAAATGTCTGTAAAAATAGTGCACTTTATTCAACTGTATCTTGGCTTAGGCTTAGATACAAATATCTCGAAAAATGGCCTAAATATGTTTCCGGAAATTCTCCAAAAAAGCTCTAAATATCTCGTAAAATTCCCTAAATATCGCCATACATATCTATGTTATTTTAACGTTTATGCCAATATTTGACCTTAATATTGTCCGTATCCACCATATTGGATTACTATCTAGCATTGGAATTGTGGGATACATTATTGAAAAGTAACAACGCTGGATAGTTATATTGCTGGCTCGGATAAATCAAGGGAAAACGCCAGAAAACCCCCAAAGTATGCTTTAAATTTTCCTAAATATTCCAGAAAATTACATTTTTTCTAATTATCTCGGAATTTTCTAAATATCCCAGGAGATTCTAAATATCTCCAAAAATATCTGGATATTTGTATCTAAGCCTATCTTGGCTTCTAGGCAAGGTATAACTCTCAATTTTGGGATTTAGACTAATTAGGAGGTGCTCTTTTCAGCAGTATACATGTAGGTTCTACTAATTTGGCAATGGCAACCGTGGAATTAATCTATTCAGTGTTTCTAAACTGGTTTAAAAATCACACACAACCTGAAACCACAACAAACGTGAGACGAGATGAAACTGGGATTGACAAATTCAGACAGTTGCATTGTGTGAGTGAAAATAGTTTAGCTAGCTAAGTGAATTACACTCACAGTCGGCCCATGGGCATGGGTGATACAGTAAATGGTCAGTTTATATAAATGACCTGGATGTGTGATCGGTTAATTTCGATAGATAATCACGTGCTGTAGCTGTACCATAAGAAATACGGCCAGACGATTCACAGGAAACATTGCTACGGTTAAGATGAGGATCTAGTATATTTCATTTACTCCACTATAAATTAAAGTTGAATTATAGTCAATCAAAACCAGTGAAATGCACTTTGGAAACCAACAAGGACACGCGATTAGTAACCGTCGACTTCGATTATCATGTCAAGTATAAACTGTATTCATTATCAGGAAACAGCTGAAACCGGCAAGAAAACTGCCTTAATTAGACGTTCTTAACGTTATTCATGATATTAAGGTTGAAGCATAAACTGACAAAGAACGAAATGTCGGCAAATGAGCAACCAAATGCTTTAGCCATACTTTGCCAAATGAAGACACGTAAATCTGGTCTCTGTTACCTTGGTACATCACCATATCCGGGGAAATTATTTGCTGGTGTCTAAGCTACAGAAACACGGGGATCGGAATGTGCTGAATAGCATTAGCACGGCGCTTTACCGGTCCACAAGATACAAACATGACGGTAGACTTTGTAATTGAGCTCGAAGGCACTTAGGCGTCGAAGAGAAATTGCTGAGCTTTGAGTTCCACAATTGCACAAACTAAACGAGTGAAATCAAGAACAGCGAAAAAAAGAGCATTAAACCATGAAAAAACTACACTTACCAGTAGTGTTAGTACTCTAACACAGTTAACGTAACTTGCTTGTGGCCTATTATTCATGGTGCTACAACTACAAGCACAATATAAAAACGTCTTCGATTCTTTTTCCACATGGGCAAGTTAACGTCATAGTAACTAAATGCTTCTTTCATTGATTGTCATTGGTTAAATATTTAAGCGTTTTTTCTTTAAGCCAATCAAAATGCGCCTTAAATCATAACCTTTTGACAAGTCCGAACATGCATGATACGATTTCTATAATTTCTGCATTTTTAGATCCGTTTGTGAAGAGATGCAGATTTTAGATCAGTTGTACAACTATAAAAATGCTTGTTGTATTGCTTAATATAATATTTCCCGTATTCTTTATTATTTCCTTTGAATTTGTAGTTTAGCTGTTCAGCTAGAATCCCTTTAAATACCTTGACTTAATTCTTTACTCATACTAATGAAGCTCAATATTCAAAGAATAAGTCAAATATAAGCTATGATGGAATAACCTTTGAACTTTTTATTACTTATTTGTTAATTAGTTCAGACACACGACCACATCTACGGTGGCTCGTAAGGGCCATCAGAATTGCAAACCCATTTTTTCGCTAACTCGTCAAAAATCACGAGTTAATTTTGCAAACCACTTTTTTCGCTATCTCGTCAAAAATGACGAGTTAATTTTGGAAACCACTTTTTTCGCTAACTCGTCAAAAATGACGAGTTAATTTTACAAACCACTTTTTTCGCTATCTCGTCAAAAATGACGAGTTAATTTTACAAACCACTTTTTTCGCTAACTCGTCAAAATTTGCAAACCACATTTTTCTCTAACTCGTCAAAACAATTAGGACCTCAATGCGATCATAGGAGACCATTCGGTGTTGAGGAAAGTGGAAGGTGTATACAGGAAGCAATGGTTGTAGAAATATTTACTAGTAATACATTACATGCAGAAGCCTCACGACCATTGTTGTCATTGTTGTAATATATTTAAAAAAACATGCAGGAGAGAGCATGGCACAGTCGTACAAAATTTTGAGTTTTCAAAAATTGACCAATGGCTCAATATTAAAAATATAAACCTGGACTTGCACTGGAGTTACTTATTTTGACTTGCTCTTTCCATTTCTGGCATTGAAATTGTGCTAGATTCATGATATTTGAGTGACAAGGTTATGTGACCTCCAGCTACAAAGGGCCTAGTATTGCAGGCTGATAGCATTGTAAAAACTAGTACACGTTTTCATCGCTAAAACAATTTGTCGTTTTGCTGTAAGGCCATGCGTAATAGGCATCATTTTGCCTAGAACTAGACTTTCGTAGATACTAATAATACTAAATATAATAGCATTTTCATATGGAAAATATAAGAACAAAATAAAATGTATTTTCATTTTTATTCTTTCACTATAAAAACATGCACTGTAACTTGAAACAAAATTATTTATGAGATCACCACACGAAAGTTAGTCCACAATGGACTTCAGTTAAGTTTATGCGAAAATGTTGCAGTTATTATTAATGATTCAGTAATAGACCAGTTCGCGGTTAATTCCGACATTTGGAAAGGGTGCAAACATGGCGCGAAATACAGTGTTTGTATGGGAATCCGATGCCAAATAATTTCCATAGCGAAAAAAGTGGTTTGCAAAATTAACTCGTCATTTTTGACGAGTTAGCGAAAAAAGTGGTTTGTAAAATTAACTCGTCATTTTTGACGAGTTAGCGAAAAAAGTGGTTTGCAAAATTAACTCGTAATTTTTGACGAGTTAGCGAAAAAAAGTGGTTTGCAAAATTAACTCGTCATTTTTGACGAGTTGGCGAAAAAAGTGGTTTGCAAAATTAACTCGTCATTTTTGACGAGTTAGCGGCTAACTCGTCATTTTTGACGAGTTAGCGAAAAAAGTGGTTTGCAATTCTGATGGCCCTTACGAGCCACCGTACACATCACTGCTAAATTATAAACCTATCGTGTTTATTATTATGGATGGTTTTCACATGACGTCCGGCGGCCATATTGGTGTTTCTTCGTTAGCTTCTTTTGTTCTGTACACCAACATGGCCGCCATGCCCTTTGTCATTCGAATCTTTGGGGATTGAGTGCAAACCATCTATTGTTATTATTATCATTATCATCCCACTTTCTGTTGGGTTTATAATTAACTTAAACATCTTTTCCTGGATAACAATCTGGCAATGGACATGTGAAAAAATATTTTTTTTAGTTTTCTTTTTACCAATGCGTTTTGTTGTTCTCGTCGTCGTATTAAAACAAGAAAGATCACACCAAATATAGTAAGTTTACCAAATTTTAGGATATTTGGGTGAATATGAACTGAATGACAAGCTTAAATAAGGCACGAAAGAGAAAGATATAATTAACAACAACTTTATTAACTTTATCCGGCATCTGAGACATCAGTAAAGCAATAATAACAATGTAATAATGAGATAAAAAAGGAGAACAATTAAATATTAATAAAACTAAAATGAGGATAGATTACAAGTTATGGTAGTATTTTACAATAATATTGCTGGACGTCCATAGAAGGGAGTAAATCCATAGACCGAGTCATATCCGAGTTACCCTGGATGCCAGAGGCTCGAAGTCGTTGAGCGAAGCGAGCGGGCGGACCTCTGGAACCCAGGGTATATCCGAGTCCGAGTTGGATCCGAGTCCGAGTCAAATGACCGAGTCTCTACTGGTTAGCAGACTTATAACGTCCTCTGATCGAACGCGAACTTTATCCTCGTGTTGTTGCATTTCACTTTTTTTATCTGCATCAGTGGGAATCAAAACCTTAGCTTTGCGGATTTAATTTGTTTGTAGAAGTATGGGTTAGTCTTTAATAACAGCGTGGCAGATAGGTATAGCGAATTTTATAGATGACCGCTGACATTAAAGGATCCAAAGCTTGCCGTCGATCTCCACCAAAATTTAATAACTTTTTTACGTTTTGACTCTTGCTATATATCTTCCAGTTTCGTATTCTTCGAGTTTTCTATATAAGCTTTTTGAATTAATTATTATTAAAAGTACGTACAACAATTCTTTTTGATACTGACAATCTTGTCCATGAGTCTTCTGCAGTAAAATAAAATGCAACACCAAGTTCAAGATAGCGCAAGCGGTTACAATAATTCCAAGCCAAGTGCTAACCTCGCCCAATCGGGCTTGACTTCAATGATCGGAGGAGGACCGGTATTTTCCCAATGCCGGTATGGCCGTTTAACAGGTCATGCAGACAGTACATATCTTTGTTTACATTTGACTCTAAAATAAACTCATTTGATGTTCGGTTTGTTCTACAATACAGTGTATGTACTAATTAAGACTTATGACTGTGTGTGTGTGCTTCGCCAGCAATATTCTATAGACTCGCTCTATACATCAGTCTCGTCTCAGCAATACCATGCCTATATCATATCATATCATAACTACATCAGCAATACCATGCCTAGTAACACCAATCGAACGGCAGCTGATGGAATTCTCCTCATGATAGGCTATATATGCAAAATAAAATTACCAGTCGAAAAATACTGTAATACTAAAACGGAATGAAGCCAGCCGAACGAAAGAATTAATAAACACACAAAAAAAGTGACTCGGTTATTTGACTCGGACTCTGGTTTGTCTCGGACTCGGATTTGACTCGGTCAACCGGTGAACTCCCATAGAAGGCTGATATCTATTAATATTTAATAAATAAATTTACAAGACACAATACACCATACAATATAAGAGGCTCATAAAATCAACTACGGTAAAAAGCGATTTGGCTATAGAGGCAGGTCTGGGGGATATCTGCGGAATAGCAAATCGATAAGTGGTATTATTGTCGCTCCTGATATAATAAAATAAGTTTTGATCAACGGCCTCATATTTATTTGGTGCGTTCTTGTGCATATTTGGTGCATTCTTGTGCATATTTGGCACGTTCTTGTGCATATTTGGTGCGTTCTTGTGCATATTTGGTGCGTTTGATTATTATTTTTTTGTTGACAAATGCTACAGACAGTTGTGTTTTTACCGAGGAGAGGAAAATTAATGACCTAGGTAGTCTGGTCTTGTCTAAAAACTATACTTCAGCTATCATTTTCTTCTCTAGTCTAGAAATTGTTAACCTAGGTAGTCTAGTCGTTCTAGACTACAAAGTATCTAGTCTAGAAACTAACAACACTCACAACACCCGATGCCCACAAGCCCTGAACGCCCGCCGCCCGTCAACGCCCGTCAACGCCCGTCAACGCCCGCCGCCCGTCAACGCCCGCCTCCTCCCTCCTCCTCCTCCTCCACCCTCCTCCTCCTCCCTCCTCCTCCTCCTCACTCCTAGATCATTAATTTTCCTCTCCTCGGTAAAAACACAACTGTCTGTAGCATTTGCCAACAAGAAAAAAATCAATGAAACATAAATCAGTGTAATCTTATGACACGGTACATTATATCAACCCAAGAACTGAGAAATAAGAAAGTTATCAACTCCGCGAGGATAAGGAAAACGAACTGTTTTTAAAATTGGTGTTTTTGAGATTGAATAAACTTTGTTTAAATATCTGGTGGTTTGTTTATATTCGTATGGTAATTATAGTTCAGTTTTAGAGAATAATTTGCATCACAAGAGTTTTCCTCCAAACAATAGGCTCTTCAGTTATCGTTAATCCCTAAGGACAATAGCAAAATTTCTCTTATGAGTCACAGTGGATTTTGTATACAATTATCTTATGAGTTATTAACTGTAAAGGAAAATAATAAAGACAGTTTAGAGCCTATCACGAGTAGTTTGTTCTTACTATTTACGCTACAAAGGGGTTTAGATATTGCGAGATATTTATTACTTTTTTCATTCAACTTCGAATGTATTCAGGGCCGATTGCTCCTGGTTTTATAGCTGCTCCAAACAATAGGCTTTGCCACAAACATGCCCGAATAGATCGATGACCTCATCCAAAGGAACAATAGATATTCATGAGCGCGCCGCATTTTATTCATGAGCTCACCACTTTATTCATGAGTCCAAGACAATAGATAATGAGAAACCACCGCACTTTATTCATGAGCACCTTAAAAATTAGCATAGCGCACCACTTTATTCATGAGCTCCAAACAATAGAACCGTGACGTCATTGAATTAATGAGCGCGCCGCAAAAATTAGCATAACACCTTAAAAATTAGCATAACACCTTAAAAAACCGGCTAATTCCATCCCTCTCATACTACTATTATGGAGCGAAGACAAGTTTTGAATAGGCGAGTAAGTGCTACTCCGTATTCAAAACAAAAGTCGTCTCTAGAGAATGAATTGTCTGCCTTCTTGTCGAGATCATCCCCTCCCAGGGATGTCACATCAGCAACTCCAGATGACGTGATTAATTTCCTTATCTGGAAAGACAGATTTGGGAAAACTATTGTTCATAAAGATGACTGCCCGTACATCGGGGATAAGAAGAATTATTCCTGTTCTTGCCCAAAACGTCTAGCCTTTGGTACGGTTGATTCAACATTAGGAAAGTTTAGGGCTATTTTTCTAGGTGGGGTAGAACACCAACTTATCAGCGATTCGAGAAGAGCAATTGAAATTGAAAACACTCCCCGCTCAAGCTGAGCCGTTACATTGTGGATTTAGCTGCGATTTCTGGGGAAATACTAAAACGCCTGAAGCGTACGACGAATTCGTCAACCCAGTTATTTATTCTCACGAGAGATCAAGCGTTCTTTAAAATTCAATTATTTGCCGGTGACAGGGCGGGGGATTTAGGACGAACAAAAACAGCTCAAATTCTCTTCTTCCCCAACAAAGGAGCCCTCCTTTTTTAATCACACACTCACTAAGTCATTGCGCTACACTAGGACCGAAGTCGAAAAGATGTCAGTTTTCTCGCGAAATTAGGTCTTTATTATTTCTCTTCTTCGCCTTTTGACGCTTTTCATGCTAGTTTTCGAATGATAGACAATGAACGCGAGTGATTTATAGGATTTAATAGAGTTTGTTGGTATATCGGCCTAAATGCTCCAAGGGGTTTTCTCCGCGTTCTCCAGTTTTCCTCCCTCCACAAAAACCAACATGCTAGATTCCAATTCGATCTGCACGGTTTATCGGCCGGATCCTGACTTTGATCAGCCCTATGGTTGTTTAGGTCCAGTTAGAAATTCAAATTCAGAGTACTGACCCATTGAAAGCCACGAAGACGCACCCAATGCGAAGGACTCTAAATTTCATAAATCACGAGTGCTTATTGTCTAACTGCCTCAGAAAAATGGTAACCGGCTCACTCAAACAGGCCTGGGTCTTATTAAAAATAACTGAGAATCGAAGGTGCTGCCTTTGTGAAATAATTTCGTTCACGAGCTGCCAATGGTTAGACCTCCACGGCCACGTCTTCTCGGATAAGGTTCACCAAACTGTTACGAGTTACCGACGTTAAATAAAGTTGCTTTTCATATGGGCTATATGGTATGTGCCGCGGGATAGGGTTGGTTTTTGAGCTGCCGAGGTCTGAGATAGGGTATCCTTTTTAAGGTTTTGGTCTGGGAAAGAGTATGCATTTTGATATACTTGTCGTTGACGCCAGCTTGGCGCTCTATCGACCACACTACAGCTTAAAATACCATATTAAAACAAAGCAACGGCTTTCGTAGTGTAATCGAGTATGAATCTATGGTTTGGGTATGGGATTGATAGGGTATATAATTTTTGCTTCAAGTCTGGAAATGCAGAAAGAGGTGGCCGTAAAGAGGTGGCCGTAAAAGTGTGGCGTAAGCCGAACCTCACGCTATATAGAACTGGGCCTTGGTGAACAGTAAATAAAATGAGCTTCCAAATAATTAATTTAAATATGTCATGAATGGTGGAAGTCATTGGCACATGGGAGAGATTGGTAAAGTACACAGATGGTCAAACATACTCACAACCATCATATGTACACATATTTATATCACGGGGGAGGTACTCCCTGGAAGTTTTGGTGGGGGTGTGCTGCTGGGCTCTTCAACCCCTTACCCTGTACCAGTCTGACCAAAAGTTGCTAATTTTTGCAACCCTATTCCAGACTAAAAGTTGTAAAAATATATCCTATTTCAGACTGAACATGATAAATCCCTTCAGACTTCAGAATTTCGGAAAATTGATACCCTGTTCCAGACCAAAATGACATCTCCCTTCTGAATTTCGGAAAATTGATTCCCAGTTCCAGACCAAAACAGTGGATTATATACCCTGTTCCACACTAAAACGCTTGAAAACCATACCCTGGCCAATGGTACATCCCTGTATACCTTATATAAGGGAGTAACCCCCGCCCCTTCACCCCGGATTTATATATATACACACACACACAAACCCCACTACTGATGAATTTACCCACGGGGCTCTCTCTTGTTTATGACATAATGTGTGCAGCAGTACCAGGTCCAGGAAATTGAACAACCTTAACCTTAATTTCCGTATCCTGGTTTTTCATAAAAGCATGTTGAATTCCGGGTTATAGATGTTTCAGAATAATCAAACAGGGAGGAAATCTGGGTTCTTTTTCAAAATAAGTTGGAAATCCGGGTTTAGAGGTATTATTTCTTGTAAAACCTGGTCTGATTCTCCACCCCATGGTTGCACATACCATTTATTATACAAGTGTCACCCCCCCCTCCCCCCCCCCCCCCCCCCATCATTTTCATCCAACTACATGTACTGAAATTTGGATCAATGTGCAATCCACAATGCTGTGCCGCTGAGTTAAGGAGGTTTTAATATCCAAAATGCTAATTACATGACGTCAGGCGAGGCATTAATTATTATACATTTTTTTTGTTACAATATTATTAAACAAATTATCAGTGTTATACCCATGGTTGAAATAGAATTATGTTAGAAATTTGTTTTCCTATATCAGTAGAAACACCCATTCACAACCACTAACAATTGATTGCAGATACCTCCCCTGACATCATCTACTATTCACTTGATTTAGAATTGATATCTAAAATAAAATAATATTGTTCATAGGCACTTTAACGTGCTTGGGCAATTGGCCTTGCACTAGGCTAGTTAACAATTAGACCCGCAGCCCGAATGGGCTACGAGTCAATAGCCCATGAGGCGCAGCCGAATGGGCTATTTAACTCGTAGCCCATGAGGGCGAGAGGTCTAATTGTTTTAGTATAAACTAACTAGTCGGACAGTAGAAAATTTTAGAAATAAATAAATTGAGTTGAAAAACTGCTATTACTCCGTGAAATTGCGTGCGGTTTTCCTCCACCATGGGCTATCACAAATAGACATATAGTAGGGTAGCCAATCAGAATGCAGGATTTGTAATAGTCCACTAGTTAGTTTATACTAAACACAAATATCTGGATATTTTTTAGATATTTAGAAGTTTCTGGGCTATTTTGAAAATATTTGGATATTTAAAGGAAAATGTCATTTCAGAATATATTTAGAACTTTTGTAGTGACCCAGTTCCCATCAGTAATCCAATTCAGTGGTTTTCCACCTGAATAATGCATCCCCTAAGTCTATGGTAGCCAGTGCTGTACAAAATGGCATATCCTGAGGAGCCTGAAGCTTTGCTCACATGTTGTTATAAAATCTCTTTAGTAATTGTAATAATCCTTATTGCCACAATATTGATGTAGATGGCTCTCCTATGTAGTATTCTGTGACCACCACAAGTGCAATTTTTGGCCTAATTGAGACAAATGCTTATATTTATAAGATATATCACAAGGTATTTAGATAGTTTTTCAAGATATTCCTAAATATTTTTTTTGGGTGATATTTAGAACTTTTTTCAAGAAATTCCGCATAGATATTTAGGCGATTTTATGTCATATTTGTGTCTAACCTTGTATACTCTCTTGTTTACATGTATTAATTATCATAATTATGAACCATACTACCCTGCACATCACCTTGCACATCACACTTTCCTTCCAAACCCACATACAAAAGTCACGTGATGGGAGCCATACATGTTTGACAGAAAAAGCCCTGTTTAATTTGTGCTTGTTGTTTTGCCTTAAAGTTTATTAAAACAATTAAACTACATGTAAGTGATCATATGATAAAAACTTACTGACTGAAGTAGGTCGGTCTGAACGGGAAAATATTTGGCACTCTGTCATTTCCTATGGGCTCGCTGTGCTCAATCCATACGTCATGACCTCAAACCAAATATATTCCCACCCAGTCCTCCTTCTCAGTAAATAAATAATGGTACCTATTATTTTACACTAGCTACTATTGTATGTAAAATCAATGATGTTAAAACACACATAGTGTACATTAAATAGACTAATAGCGTACATTACACTTTTCACCTCTCTTGTATGTGAAGCACTGTCCGGGACAGAAGGCCAGCATGTTTTAACGTAACTGACATGTTATTAAATACCCTTCGTGGCAAATCATTAGTACAGATTTCACAGTCTACTGGTAGGCCACTACTTGAGATTGACTCAGCAAATGCAAGAACATCATCAAGAGTATCAGAGTTTCTAAACCATCTCTCATGCCGAGAGCCATCCAAAAGTTTAACAGCAAGCTGTATTCTGTCTGATTCATTTTCCGATGGCGCTGCTGGTACAGTCCTTTTTTGTGACAACGAAACGTTATCAAGTCTCTCTGACAATTCACTACTATTAAGTGACTGTTTCTGATTAGCACTGCTAGTAGGTTTTTGCATACCAGTTGGTGATATATTATACTGGTCCTCTGAGCTTGAAGCTGTTGATGGTATTGATCCAATTGAAGGTAAAGGTCTGTATTTTGAGAATGAACCATGGGGCTGATAGGATGAGGGAAGAGAGGCTCTATCATTACCAGTCACATCAACAGCTAGTGCTGATCCCCCAGATTGTGACCTTGGTCGAGTGCCAGATCGTGGCCTTGGTCTTCCTTTGGATGATTTTGGCCTGGAAGACTGTGATGGTGGTCTTGGGGGAAGATACTCCTGTTGCAATGTATCCTCCATATCTGGATCAATTGTTGTTGCATTCTGTCTCTGTAACATACGTGTTCTGCGGCTTGTGACATCTGCATTGTCTAGAGACTTACTGGAGGTTGGCTTCAGCTGAGAAGAGGGATGTTCCTCACTGGTAGCATTGTGCTGACCTCTGTAGTCAAGAGAACCTCCAGAAGATGGTCTTTGTCCACAACGTGATTGTGGTCTTTGCTGTATTACACCTGACAGGACAATTCAAGATACCATTGTCTTATCTTGGGTAACTTTGTTTTTTCAAATTACTGTATAATTATGGAGATCAGGGAGTTCTCTCTCTCTACAGAAAAATCACATGCCTGATGAGGTAATACCATGGACAGTTGCATGAGAAAACCAATATCGCCAGAGTCGCAAAGCAACAAGGGCGACATCGGTTTTCCATGGAATTAATTACTGCATCAGACATGAGATTTCCCTTGAATTGCATAAATTATATAGTCCAATGAATTACTTGATGATTTATTAATTACTTTTTACATAATTATTTTTCTAAGTAACCACTCTGAATAGCCACTCCTCTCAACCAAACAGCATCTGATTTCATGCATTAGTGCAATCATTCAGCTGTAACTAAATGATTCTATGGATAATCACATCTGGTATTGTTAATTAATTCTACTTTTTCCCTTGTTTACTTTTACATACAGGCAAAGTACAGTGTAAGTGCTAAGTGGACAGGAAGAAAAGACCAGCTCAACGATTAGGATATGCAAATTGTTGAAGTGTGAAATACAGGGGAACCATGTTATAGTAAACCTTGTTATCCCAGATATAACAATGTTTTACAGCCAGGCAAAAAACTTTTGCTGGAAATTAAGCATTATTACCAGGGGTCGTTAATAACGAACCCTCAATATAACGAACCTATTTTTCCAGTCCTTTGGCACTTTATTATAATGGGTCCTACTGTCCTAATGTCCATTTTTGTTTAAAAAAATACAAAAATTGTTATGTTATCAAGCTTGCCATGCTTTTTACCCGCCAAACTTTTTTCATGATCAATTTAATACAATGTAGGTGTATATTAAAGGCAATACATGAAAGTATCTGTATCTAAATTTGCAGATGACAAACAATTCGATTGCGAAAAGACTAAATCGTCTGAGAATGATATTGGCAGGATGCACATCGATGGGAGAATTTCTTTCGGCGGTTTTAATATACATATTTATGAGCTGTTGCAAATTCATGGCTAAACTACTGAATACAGGGCCACTTATCAAGGTCTACCCCAGAGCCACTGGCTCGGTGGCTCGGTAGTCATGATTATAATTAATATGCAAGTTACCTGTGGTATATAATAATATATTGTTAGTGGCTCGGTGGCTCGGTAGTCGACTACCGAGCCAACGAGCCACTAAAAATATACACTCCAGGGTCATTGAATATTCATTTAACGGCACGACTACCGAGCCAACGAGCCACTAAAATATACACTCCAGGGTCATTGAATATTCATTAATGATACTTCGTTCTTTTAAAGACGATGATATAGACTACCGAGCCACCGAGCTCCAAATTCATTTCATGAAAAATATGACCAGATTTGCAAGAATAATACTTGTTAAAAAAAAACGATCACCTAAATAACCAAAAGGGTCGCTGAAGTTTGTCATATCATTATTTCTACTAATCTTAAAATGGATCTACAAGAGCAATCGATACAGCTGCTATATATATCCGAGCGCCGACAGACCAAATAATTTGTCAACAGCTAAGGCCTAAGGGATTAAAAAAAGAGTTGCCAGATTAATACTAGTAAACCTAACCTTCGCTTAGTCGTCGACGACTGGACGCTACAGGTTCTGTAGCCTTCACAGGACCCCGTGCAGACTCTCTCGAGTGGGAACTATTGCTTCTAATACGGCGAGCGATATCTTGTGCTGTGGCCATCTTCCGCCATCTTTACAATTTTATAAACACCTAACAGGTTCCAGTACCTCGCGGTATTGGTTGTCAAGCGAAACAGCTCTCTTAGGGTGAGAGGGGAGGGGACAGGCGAGACTATTGGGGGCGAGGATGAATGTACCCTGGTTAACGTCGCTTTCCGAGAGAGAGATTAGAAGCTCTGGTAACCAGGGTAGGATGAATGCTACAATAAGTGTTTTATTATATGTTGGAAGCTTCGCGTACTGCAGCCGGCAGGTTATTCCATAAGTGGCTAGTTATATAATAGTAAGAGTTTTTAACCAACCAAGTTTTTTAAGCAACCGGTTCGCACCCCAGTCGAGGTGGTGATTCTTCTCAAGGTGTAAAAACCTGGCTCTCTACATTGGAGACTGTAAATCTCTTGTGGCTCGGATGACCACGTAAAATGGCGGTCCCGTCTCCAGAAATGGGGGCGTAAAAGAACCACTGAGGACGCAAACAAATCTCTAGCGACGACCACCCTCGGTGTCGGCAATCGAGGTCGACTTGGCGTGATATTCTAGGGCTAATAATAATAATAAATGGTTTATTTTACGTCGAAGATACAGGAAGCCGTTACTGGGTCTCCCAAGCCAGAGGCTTATGTTTAAGTATTCCGACGAACTCCATTGTCGAATTGGAATTTAGGTTGGTTTTTGAGGAGGGAGGAAAACCGGAGAACCCGGAGAAAAACTCAACTCACATAGTGAATAAGACCTGAACTTCCTAACCTGATAACCACAGTACCAATCGCACAGCTAGTTAGTGGCCTATTCACTGGACAGTTGATGCGTTATTGTCAAAGTTTGATCACTAAATTATATTATTTACTTCCGGAATATTAGGCTTCAAATCGAAAGTAGTAAGGCAGCAAAGAGTATTCCGAACTAAGTAAGCTACACGTCAAATAGGATCACTGTAGATCTGTTATATCAAAGGTACTAAGTATGCAAATAAAGGCATGAAAGCGAAAGATATAACATACTATGTGAAAATGTGGTTTTAATAGAGCAGGTTTGAGGTCAATGTTACTTTTGCAACGTCGCGATGACGTCACTCGCAATTTTATGTTCATTGTTTGCTGACAGTGTGCGTGAAACTTTCGCTCCCGATTTATTTGTTTCTGTATCATTTTTTTAATGTTGAGTTGTTTTACTTTACTTACCAAAACATAATAATATTAGTGAATAAATATCGTAGCTGCCACGGTGAAAATAATAGAAATATGACGAACCAATCAACGAAGCTAAATCCTATACGCTTCTATTGTCACTATATGTACTGTAAGCATTCGTCAAAATGCTACAAATTGATAATAACATGTCAGTAACTGGTATTATCCGCCTATCATTTAGCCTGATTATCAGACTGTCGATGTCGTCCGCTCACTTCCTCCCACCTCCCAGTCTGATGGACTTCGACATAAACCGTGTTCCTGACGTCATTTAATTTCGACCAATCAGAGCGAAGGTTTTATTTTTAGAGAACTGAGGTATGCGTGGAATGTCCAGTGAAGCCTGCATGAAGGACAAGCCAAATCGCGGACGATACAAACGGACTTGATATGGCTTTGGAGAAAGCGTGCGAAACTTTCGACATTTCTGAATTATTTCCCGAACAGCGAAAAGCAATTTACCCCTCGTTTCCCGGAAGGACCTTGGCTACCACAGCTGCATCTATAAGGCGACGACCAGGTCGAGAATCGAGAGGAGAAATTATGTAGCTAGCTTCCGGCAACTTCTACAGATCGCCAGAATCACGGCTCTTTCATGCACTGCAGAATATGTTCTACAGCTTCAAACTTATAGAAACAGAACGTGGAGAAACATGTTGTCCTCAGACGTGTACTGGGAAAATCTGATAGGAAACGCTATCGATATCGCGATGTTTATGAATCTACTAGCTACGGGCTTTGGAAAATCATTAATCTTCCTCGACCGCTTTGTATTAAAATGTGATGTCTCCTAGAATGTTGGCATTTAGAAGACCAAATATTTCATGAAATGTAATGAGTTTTTTACAGCAGGTAACACACATACTGAGTATGTCATGGTAATAGTTTCACGACATTTGGGCAATTATTTATGTTTGCAGAAATTTTAACACACTTTATTTTGACAATTTTGCTGACCTAAAAGCTGGAATATCTTAGCTTTTTCGCCTTTAGAAGACTAAATCTTTCATGGAATGGCATGAAATTTTTACAGGAGTGAACACATATAGTGAATATGTCATGGTAAAAGTTGGATTACATTTGCCTAAATATTTATGTTATCAGAATTTTGAACAGTCTTGATTTTGACAAATTGTAAAGTACAACAAATCAGTGTTGTGACCATGCGCTTGAAATACTGTACGAAAAATCCTATTTAAAAAGTTCCTGCTGCCCAAAAAACCATAGTAGCTCAAACAGGATATGGTTAGGGTTAGTTCTGAGAAATCGACATAAGTTTGAAGCTGTAAAACATAAGAATTCTGCAGTGCAGGAAAGCGTGATTCTAGCGAGCTGTACTAGAAGGCTATACATAATTTCTCCTTTCTCGATTCTCTACCTGGTCGTCGCCTATAGATGTAGCTGTGATGGCCAAGGTCCTTCCGGGAAACGAGGGGTAAATTGCTTTTCGCTGTTCGGGAAATAATTCAGAAATGTCGAAAGTTTCGCACGCTTTCTCCAAAGCCATATCAAGTCCGTTTGTATCGTCCGCGATTTGGCTTGTCCTTCATGCAGGCGTCACTGGACATTCCACGCATACCTCAGTTCTCTAAAAATAAAACCTTCGCTCTGATTGGTCGAAATTAAATGACGTCAGGAACACGGTTTATGTCGAAGTCCATCAGACTGGGAGGTGGGAGGAAGTGAGCGGACGACATCGACAGTCTGATAATCAGGCTACCTATCATTAAGCCCGACCTATTCCTTACTCTTATACCTACAAATGATCGACCCCACCCCGGAGCGGGCATACTATGTCACTAAACCCCCTCCTGCCAAGTCACAACACAGTTTCAATCAATATCCAGTTTGTATTTATGCCGCATCAAGTGCTTAGTTTCCAGAACAAGTTTTCGATAGTTCGAGGATTGACTTTGTCTATGTAAAGTTTTCCATTCAAGTGATCGACTTCGTGTTGAATAATTCTTGCTGCCCAGCCGTATGCTTTCCATTTCACTGCCTCTCCTTTTTCATCTGTTGCTTCTAATTCAACTCCACGATAACGGGGAACAGTACCTCTAAAGCCCCGAATACTTAAACATCCTTCAGGAAACTTCATGATCTTTGCATCGATCACATTTACTTTCGGGTTGACGAAAATCTTAAGAGGGATCAGTGACATTTCCATTGCTTGAAATTCCTCTTCTTTCATGCCACGGTTCTTTAGTAAACTGAAATGATTCTCGGTAAATTCCATGGCAAACACTTGAAGGCCTACTCCAATCTGTGGCGCTGCTATACCTACTCCTTTGCTTATTCTCATCGTCTTCAGCATCAATTCGGTTAATTTCTCAAATTCGCGTGTTTGAAGGAAATCGTTGTCGATTCGTTTGGCAACGTTTCTCAGAACAGGGTCACCAATTTGACGAACTCTAACTGGAGATCTCAAGGCTGCAACGGACATTAAAAATTTGGAAATGCGAAGACTGAATTTCGAATATTTGCTCATATCTATGCTTTTTAACTTTCCTTAAAGATTGCAACGACACAACTAAGATTTAACTAAGAAATGTGAATGCTGTTAATTAGGGGTTTTCCCTGTGTTATTTGTTTGCTTTCGTATTTAAGCAGTGACCTGGTAATTTCCCTTATGAATAAAACACCTTTTCCAGAACATAGCCTCAAAAATGTGAAATTATATTTTGCGTGAATTCATCGCCCAAAGATTTCAACGTTCAAAGTGTCTGGGAAAACCTGAACACGGTCGGTTATATATCACAATTGCTGACCAAATGATATACATCTACCGATGTACGTCACGTTTCGCTAAACTTTAAAATAAATATATTCGTATATAAACTTGTGCTGAAGTGGTTCCCCAGTGATTTGTTTGCTTTCGCATTTGATAAGTGACGTGGAATATTTTCACAAACTTGTGCTGAAGTGAAAGTAACCAATATGGAGTTAATCGATTAAATAATAGAAACCTTTCAAGTACTAGTCGTGTCGTATACAGGATCTTCGGGTAATTTTCTCAGTTCGCCTCAGCGAAATCTGATGTTTAACATTTTGCGTTTCTTTTACTGCTGTGAATTTTGGTTCTTTCGATAGTTCATTCGAGTTCATTACAGCAACAGTTGCCAGTTTACCAGTCATGAAATCAGATGTGCTTGATCGCATTTTTCGATATCGTATAATGATCCCAATTTGCTCAAATCTCAATTGCAAAACTATATTAAATATGAACTAAGATTTGAGCACGTGACAGAGTATTCTTATTGTTTAATAATTCGGGGAATTTTCCCAATATTATTTGTTTCGCTTTTGTATTCCCGGGAACAAAGCGTTAAAATTTCCCTTTTCGATAAACCACTGTGTAGCTAACATTTGCAATTATAATTAATATGTTCGTAAACTAGTGCTCAGAAGTGAAAGTGCTAACTGAGCAACTGTTGCAAGTCACTGGTCTGTATAAGTCACGGTACCAAACCTGGTGTGCCCAATTCATTTCGTTGGAGATGGGAGTAGACGTGTTATCCAGCAAGGCCGGTGTCTTTTCAATTGAGGTAATGTTTCTTGTTTATTAATCTTAGGTATTATTTATTTTGAATAGCATGTTCGCATTACATTTACAGTCTCAAATAACAACTTTTCGTATTCAGTCAGTTTTGCCAATTTTAAACAGCGTTGTTGGCCGGCTCAAGTTATGCCGGTTTACAGTTTGTTTACTACTCTACCTCAATACTGACTTTAATGCGTAGTCCACACGAGCAAGTTTACCTTGACAAGTCATTTTCCTTGACAAGTTGCCTTGTTCAATAACTGGCACGCCAGTTTTTCAACAAGGAGACTTGTCACTGAGGAAAAACTTGTCATTTTTCGTCGTCTACACGAGCAAATAAAACTTGTCAAGAGAAAACTTGTCAAGGAAAACTTGCTCGTGTGGACTGCGCTTAAGATATAGAAAGTGGAATCGAAAGATATATCAGATTTTAAATTGAAATTCAGTTAATTTTGCTAGTTCTTGCTGTGCATTTTTGTAGTATAAAATAGTGTACACCTCAATTCACATGTTGGTCAATGTTGCGACGTGCTTGACGAGGCAAGCAGGACATTAATTAAAACTTTGGAAATGCAAAGGTTATTGAATTTCGATTTATATGCATATCTCTGCCTTTAACTTACCTTAAAGACTAAAAATTTAGAAATGTGAAACTGACATATTCTGTTTACTAATTAGGGGTTTTTCCCAGATTCCCAAAAATAATAAAGACCAAGAAATTTCCCTTTTAAATAAAACATTAATGAATACATGCATCAGGAGTTCCGGACTTCCGGTTGGATCACACTGCATTCTGGGTAGGTGGGCTCAGAAAAGAGGGCATCAACTTCTAGATCGGCCATATTGGATTTGAGTGCAGTCAATTTTTGCTCCTTTGCAAGTTCAAAAACTTACTACCTAATACACGGAATATCTTAACTTTACAAATTCTTCAGTTGGGAGTTCTAAGTCGATGTTTAAGCTTTAGAACGGGATTAATAAAGTTTCCAAGTTGACTGCGCTCAAATCCAATATGGCCGCTCTGGAAGTTGATGCCCACTTTTCTGAGCCCACCTACCCAGAATGTAGTGTGATCCAACCGGAAGTCCGGAACTCCTGATGCATGTATACCTACTGATAGGCCTGTGCACTGACAAGGAAACATTACTTTTAATGGTAGAACGGTTCACACAGCGGCAAAACGTCAAGCGCATGCGCTTTTGATGAGGCGATCGCGCGCGCATCTCACCAGTTTCCCGCCGAAACTAAAAGAAAACAGAGCCAATCACCCCTGTACCTAATTTTAAGCACGTATGCTAATTTACGTGAAATGTTTCGCGTAAAACAAGAAAACTACATAAAAGCTATATAAGCCTAAGACTTTCACAGGTTAAAGGTTTCTTAATTTGTAATTCACTGTGAGTTTAGTAAGTTATAACTCCAGAGCCTTCGTTCTTTCGGCCAGCGGAGCATACCGTTTTGCCGCGGTGTGGTCCTGGCATAGATATGCTAATTCGGTGTTGACAAGAGAATATGACTTTTATTCGTTACTCTGTAACTTCTATAACTAGAACAACCAAATTCGGTAGTAGGATGTAGCTTGATGCCGGAAATGATTTTAAATGTTTGATTGCCATGGTAACCCATATTAAGGTGGTGCTGTAAGAATTTCCTTGGTACATAGAACCGTTGAACATATAAAAAGTAAGCACAGATTTCTAACAATCACACCAATCCACAGCTTTTTCTGCCCGGAATGGTTGTCCTCAAATCACGTGATCGTGGGAATCATTACCATAGCAACGGACTTCCTTTATTATCTCAGCTAATTCGATAGCAGGACAACCATTCCGGGCAGAAAAATATGTAGTCCTAAATACATAAAAAGACTGTATAGAAATATTGCAAAAAATATATTCGTTCTAACCACCTCATTTTCACTGAAACACCCAACATTTCGAAAACTAAGGAGCACCCTTAAAATCGGTTTCCATGGTAACCAAGTGTCCAGACATTGTAAGGACCATTTTACCAACATACTTGTCATGGTTGGTTTGCATAGCTTGTAAAACTAAATGTTCAGACATTGTACGGGGGTTGTTTTGCATAGCTTGTAAAACTAAATGTTCAGACATCGTAAGGATCATGATCTGACCAACATACTTTTAATGCTAAGCGGGTTGGTTTGCATAGATTGTAAAACTAAATGTTCAGACATTGTACGGGACCATGATCTGACCAACATACTTGTTAAGTTTGCCTTGCGTAGCTTGTATAACAAGCGAAATATCGTCAAAACACTGTTTTCCTGAACATTATCCTCTGACCCAAGTATAACATAACTGACCAATCAGGTTTTAGGATTCCCGGCCCAACCCCCACCCCCCCCCCCCCCCCCTCCGGGGGGGGGGGGGGGAGGAGGGGTTAAAACCTCAGGGTTGCCAGCATAACTGTAATCAAAAGTATCTGAACTAACTTCATGAGTTTGAGAAATGGTATATAACTGATATAATTAAGCTCAACGTTCTTTTGTTGATCTTCAGGTCGATCGTCAACTGGAGACCTGGCGCCATGTATTTCGTCGATACTTCATCTTTTCTATCTGCAAGATCAGTTAAACTCAACCAAAAAGTTGTGAGATTGCTCGAACTCCATAAATCATAATCATGTTTCAACAAGAAAAAATAAATTGGTTTATATTTTCGGACATTATTCATGAAACCATTTCAAAATGGTTAAGAAAAGTGTTCAAGGAAAAGTGGCTGGAATATTATGGACGTCCTTGGACGGACAGTCCCTCCGATGGCCAAACGTTTTACGAAATGGAAAACTTCTACGGCGGCCAAACTCGCGAACATAAGCCAGATGATCAAGTACTCAGAACCATCAAGACTGGAAACAGCGAGAAATGGGACTGTACCGTATTGTGCCACGTTATATTGTTTCTCCACGACTCTGCTACCCAGGATACCTCACGAGCGAGGCCAACAATCCCTTGGCACCCAAAGTACGACTATGCTGGGTGGCCGCTCAACCCAGACCCTGTGTTGTGCCAGTCAGTATGTCAACTGAGAAATATTCGCAATGCATTTATGCACGCCCCAAATGGAAAGTTATCGGATGATTGTCTCCGTGCCGACATGGATAAAGTTGGAACTATTTTTAGGAACATCGGTCGCACGGACATTGCTCGACAAATACAGGATCGAAAACAGCAACTGAAGAGTTTTACACCAGAGGAACGAATGCTCAAAAGAAGGAAGGCAACCAGAGAAGAGAAACACAAGCTCGTCAGGAAATCATTTTGTGTGCTCCCTCTCAGTCCTGCTCACGGTGTCACATTTAGAAAACGTGAAGTAGGGGACATTATTGCTCGTTTGAACGAACTGCAAACTACACATTGCACAGATGGCGTCACGACTGTCTACATATCCGGGAATCCAGGATGTGGGAAAAGCCAAGTTGCAAGGCAGGTTGGAGAAGAACTTCACGGGGGAGCAGGGAACACTGTCTTGGAAGTTATCGCAACTATAAAGGCCGAGAATTCAATAACAATGCTTGAATCTCTTGCCAAACTTGCATCCGACCTTGGCTGTTCAGAAGAAGTTGTTTCGAGGGCACTGGGTTCAACAAACCCTTCTGACGTGGAAAGAAGCTTACGTGTCCTGTCGAATTGTGTGCGATGCAAACTCAATCGCTACTCATCATGGCTCCTGATCATTGACAACATCGACAAATGTACAAGTTACAAAGATTACTGGCCTCAGCCTGGAGAAACGGCCTGGGGGCGTGGCCAAGTGATGGTTACCACTCAAGATGCAGCCACTGTTCCTTGCGATGATGAGTATGCCGATCATGTAAGTCTTAGTAAGGGAATGAATGAGGATGACGCAATAGAGCTTCTGGAATCTGTTTCTGGTCTGAAGAAAGAAGATCGGTCAAATATCAACGAGGTGGTCAAAAGATTAGACAAGCAACCGCTAGCTCTTGCATCTGCTGCTTTGTATATAAAAAAGACGTCCAGTGTTAGTTGGAAAGACTACATTGAGAAGTTGAAACGCGGAGAGCTAGCAAGCACAGAGAAAGTGTATGAAAACGCAAATGCAAGTAAATATCCTAATGCAATGACAACAGCCGTGATGATGTCTTCACAAGCCGTGTGGGACTGTGATCCAGTTTTTAAGAAAGCGTTTCGTTTTCTTGCATTCTGTGCACCCGAGCAGCCAGTACCACTCCATCTACTCATTCAGTATGTCATAAATTCCAAAGCTGAAGTGGACGACGGCGATGCCCATGAAAACCTAGATGAAGGAGTTGTAGCCGAAAAACTGACGTCTTGTTCACTTTTGCTTATTGTCGACGACAAAGGTGTTAGAGCTGTATCTAGACATCAGGTTTTCCAACAGGCTTTTGAGAACTTGGCCGGCGTCAAACAAAGATGTAAACTGGATGAGGTATCAGCAGTAAGCTTGTTTCTCCCAGACATATTGATGTCATTACAAGCATTCTACGAGCCACTTCACAACTCCTGGGATCCTTGTGGTGTCTTAAAGAAGCGACTGCTTTTTCATCATCTTCAAAAGATTATCGAAATTCACGCCATGGGTATCGATTTAGTGGCAATCACTAAAAACGTCGCTTTAACAGACTGTTTGCAAAGACTCGGGGACTTCTGCCAAGCCTACGATAAGCATACAACAGCGCAAATCCTATACAAATGCGCACTGAATTATATGGAGGAATCTTGTGGCAGAAAGAATCCCAAAGTTGGAGTCTTAAAAAATGCGTTGGGTAAGACTTATTTGTATCTCGACAACTTGGACGAGGCAGAGAAACTGTGCAATGAAACCCTTGAAATACTGAAGTCAGATGAAAGCGGAGAAGTCAACTGCTTGATTGTTAAGACTCTTACCAACCTTGGTCTTATTTATGAAAAGAAAGGAGATTTTACAAAGTCGATAGACTTTATCAAGAAAGCTGTACATACACTGCATGATCATCCAACGTCTGATCCGACAGTCAAAGCTGGTTCACTGGGTTCCCTTGGGACTTTGTATTTCAGACTTGGCGAATACAGAGAAGCAGTGCGTTATACAAGAGAGGCAGTGGACTTACTTGAGACGGAAAATCATCCGAACATCTCGAAATCCCTCACTAACTTGGGATTCTTTGCCTCTGAGCTCGGAGAGCTAACGATGGCAGAGCAATGTACCCAAAAATCTCTTTACATCGCAGAAGCCAAATTTGATAGCAGTAATCATACATTTGGATACATATATTGCAACATTGGAATCGTGAAAAGGCGCCAGGGAGAACTTGCGGAAGCAAAGCGATACAGCCTTGAAGCATGCCACATCTTCAAGGAATGTGGAATTAGTCCCTTAGAACTTGTCGAAGCAACTGATTACTTAGGGATGGTACATTATCAACTTGGAGAACTCAAAGAGGCCAAAGATTGTCATGAAAAAGCCATCAAGACTTGGACTGAAAAAACTAACGCAAGAAGGGAACATCCGATTTTGGGACGGTTTGAGCAAAACTTAGGTCGTGTCCATGAAGCGAATGGCGATTTGGAGTCTGCAAAAGAACATTACGAGAGATCGCTAAAAACCAACGAAGCATCTCACCCGAAAGTGGCAGACACTCATGACAGAATAGGTTATATTGAGAGAAAACTTGGAAACCTGGCAAAAGCCCAACAAGCTCACAAACGCGCCCTTAGGATAAGGGAGAAGAGAAATGATGAATTGGGAATGGCGGAGTCCTATTATTCTTTTGGAATCATTGCTCATAAACAAAGAAAGTTGGATGAAGCCAAGCGTTTTTACCAAGATGCTATGGCCACCTTTTGGCATAAACTAGGGGCTGAACATCCAAAGGTCGCCGATTGCAAGTCGAAACTTGGACTTGTATTCAGCGAGTACGGTGAATTTACGAAGGCGGAAGAGTACCTAGAAAACGCAATGGCAATGCGAAAACGAACACTTGGCGCACATCACCACAAGGTAGCCCAATCTCTCGGAGAGCTTGGAAACCTCCAAAGAACGAAACATACCCTCCTGAAATCTGCGAAATCAAGCCATGAACGGGCGCTAAAGATTAGTGAGGACACTTTTGGTAGAGGCCACTGGCAAATGGTCACCCATCTTCGTAATTTGGCCTTGACATGTTGTATGCTAGGTTATCCAAACAGAGCAAAGCAACTATTAAGAGAAGCCGCGGGCATACGAGACACACATCCACAATCTGGTCATGTGTACAAAGTGGAAAGAGAAAACATGTTGAAGTTGACTCGGCATTCTAACACTTCAGAGTACCAAAAAGAACTAGGACGGTCTAATATTTGTACCGAGTACTATTAGACGCTTTTCTTTTCGGGACAATAAACTTTGAGACGAAAATACCCGGATTTCCACACAAGATGCGCACATTATTGTGCAATGTTACATCTTATTTTGTCACCTTCCTGCATGCAGGTATAGCTAGTCATTTAATCTTTATGAATGTACTCAGATTAAGTCCGCATGATTTCTTAAAGTGCCGCCCTATAACCCTTCTTGCTATTTTTATAGCTCCGAGAAGTAGTAAGTAATTCTGTGAAGAACGTTTTGGTCTTCAGTGAATAATTTATGTTCTACGCTTGTTTGAAATCGTGTAAATGTGATCTTTCCTGACCCATGACCTCGTAAGTAAAAGCCCGAGCAGACGTCATCTCATTAATGTATAGTTCTCCATGGCGCCTTTTTATCACAACATCGATGCATAGAAAATATACACAGTTTTTGAGCTGTTAGTAAAGAAAAAAGTCATTTTAGTCAACATTTTAAGTATTTCTGCAAATGATTGCAAAGCCGAATTAATTATATGGCGTCTACCCATGAATCGACCCAGGCTTTTACTTACGCGGTCATGGGTCAGGAAAAGTCAGATTTACACGGTTTCAAACAAGCATAGAACACAAAGTATTCACTTTAAACCAAAACTTTCTTCACGGAAATACTCACTGCTTCTCGGAGGATCATAGCTATAAAAATAGCAAGAAGGGTTATAGTCACTTTAAGCTTTATATTGACTGATGAATCTATTCCGTATTAGCCGGGTATAAACCAACTAGTGGATTATTACAAATCCTGCATTCTGATTGGCTACCCTACTATAGGTCTATTTGTGATAGCCCGTGGTAGAGAAAAACCGCACGCATTTTCACGAAATAATAATAAAAAATCAACTTCAATTTGTTTCTTTCTATTATTATATACTGTCCGACTAGTTAGTTTGTATACTAAAACAATTAGATCTCTCGCCCTCATCGGCTACGAGCTATAGCCCATTCGGCTGCGCCTCATGGGCTATTGACTCGTAGCCCATTTGGGCTGCGGGTCTAATTGTTAATTAGATAAGCGTTTAATATTTATGAGATGTAAATTTTCTTTTTAAAGGAAACCCTTGCTGTTGGAACAAGTTGCCGTTAAAATTGTTGGCAATATGGTCTAGGTTGAAAATAGGTTGACAGAAATGGAAAATATATTTTATTTTTTTGAAAAAAATTGGGCATTAGTGTGAACCATTTTGGGCATGGGCGCCGCCATCTTGGATCTGATGACGTCACACGGCGGTCCCTATTGTTAAAAACAATAAGCTTTTGTCGTGTAACAATAGGGTCCGCCAAAAAACGTCATCAGATCCAAGATGGCGGCGCCAGCGCCCAAAATGGCTCATACTCATGTCCAAGATGGCGGCTCATACTGATGTCCATTTTTTTCAAAAACTATAATACATTTCCCAATGTTTTCAACATATTTTCGACTTAGACCATATTGGCAACAATTTAACAGCAACTTGTTCCAACAGCAAGGGTTTCCTTCAAGGTGGCTCGCGGGTATTGTGACAGCCATCATAAAGATTCACACTTTTCAGCAGGATGTTTTTCGCCGATCTTTGAGATTCTTTGGACCATGTATTTCCTGATATCGAAGAATAGTAAACACAAACCAGCATTCCAATACACATAATATTTTCGGAGATAGTAAAATGCGAAAATCTTCAAAAGGACACGATAGATTAAAAAAAATACTGTTATAGACCTTTGGCTTCATTTGCGAAGGACAGCATATTTTGTGACATCATGTGTAATTTCCTTTCGTTTCATGAGCACGTTCAGTTTACGCACTGAAGTCGGGAATTTAGCTGATTGAAACCTTCAAAAACACTCCTAGCCTTTTCTTCTCCGAGCTTTCCTGAATTATGTACAAAATGGTACATTTCATAATGTTGTTTTCAAATTCCTCGTGCATCTAATCAGTCAGGAGTAGAATGTTGAAGGGTTCAACCATCTAAATTCCCGACCTTAGTGCGCAATAACGTATTCATGGAACGAAATATGCCGTCATAGATTTTTAAACAAGTGCCGGTGTCACAGCGGATTTGGACCCCCATGGATATAGATTCCCCCCCCCCCCCCCCCCCCCTCCTCCAACAAGTTTCTTTATGGAACTTGAGATGCATTCCCGCCTTTTGCAATATTTTCAACACATCTTTATGTATGGCTAGTTTAGATAGTATACTGACGCAGCTTTGTCTCCGCTAACAAACCTTTAATATACGCTCAATTCACACTGTATTATGTCGTCCAGTTGTGCATAGAACAATAACAAGTTTGAAAATCCCGCTTCAGGGAAAGTATGTGACAAGTCTTAGTCTGGCCGTAACACGCAACTTCAGCTGTTTGTGTTCCTCGTTCCTCCTTTTTGTGTTGTTTCACTGAGACCAGTAAATGGGGCCGAGCCCAAATTAATCCGCGAGGGGGACCAAATCCGCAATTAGATATGGACCGGGGGTACATATCCGCGGGGGTCCAAATCCGCTAGGACACCAGTATAAAAGGGTTAGACAGACCTCCTCTTTTCACGCATTCAGAGCAGTGAAAAAAGCAAGAGAGCATCAGCCTCTCCTCTTAGAATGCTAAATTTCTAAGGTTTAAAATTAAATAAGCCTCAAAAACTGAACTACCGTTAACGAACTCTGTAGTCCTTCCATGCCTTGTACCCAGGCGCTTCTGGAGGAAAGGGGAAAAATCCTTCCCTTGGTCCTTGCGCGCTTTCCTCCTCGCCCTTCCCATGCTCCCTTGCGTCCCATCCAAAAGCGCCTGGGTGCGAGGCAGAGTCCGTACCATGAAGTTAAACATTTGTTTGATTTGAATTTCGCGCGATAAGCAATCAGTACAAGGAGCACTCAAGCGGAGCATCACGCACATGTTCACTCAACTGAAGGTATCAGTGGCCTGGCCATGGTCCTTTTATACCAGAACTTCCTGTTGAAATATTTACATCAATTCAAAATTGGCGCTTTTCACCATATGTTCACAATTAACCTTACTTCCCTCATCTATATTCCGTCCCGCTTTCTTGACTTTCTTGTAGTTAACAAAGTAGTTTCCCATGGTGTTAAACTATTTTTTACCGGGTAGAATTGGATATTGCGATCATAGTTTCCTGACTTTTTGCAAGAAATTATCGAACAAAATATAATTTTCGAGGTAACATTTAGATAATATGCCGTCTCGTTAACAGCACTTAAAAATATATCTTCTCGTTTTGAAGTTTTTCGCATTTTAACGCGTAAAAAAAACGGGGTCGAAAGAAGCACTTATATCTTAATATGAAGTATCTTGGAATTCTGTTTTGTGTGTACTATTCATCGATATCAGGAAAACGTGGTCCAAAAAAATCTCAAAGATCGGCGAAAAACGTCCCGCTATAAGGTGCGCATCTTCATAAAAAATTACAATGTTTGTACCAAGTGATTTCATTATTTTTTTATGTATTTATTCCTATTTTAGGCTTATTTACTAAATTGCGAGGCTGACGTGTAGATTGTAAGTTGAACTTCTGCAGGTTTTTTATCGAGTAATTTAGAATGGTAAAACCGAATCAGATATAGATAACAAGACTATTCACTTATTCATTAAAATACTTAATTATTCAGGTAGTCATTCAGCTAGTTTGGCAGATATTATTTCAATATCCGGTAATTTACTGTATGTAGTCATTTGTTTCTGCGAAATCTCGTAATGCACATATATATATATATAGCTCGTTTTTAGTGTTGTTCCTCTGAATTATCACGGCCACATATATCAGTATGCTGTATGCTGCAGTCACAGTGGTCAAATAATTATTACAGTTGAAGCTGCTCTCGTAAGCGGCCACCCTGGGAATCAGGTAAAGGTGGTCGTAACTAGAGCTGGTCGATATATTACGAGAATTCATTCTCGTGAGCGATTACCCGCGGAATCCGGAGTAGTTGGTCGGATACGAGAGCTTGCACACACCACGCCCAAGGGAATACGTATACAGTGTAACTGATAGAGTGATTGCAGAAAATCCGTGAAAGAACTAGTAGACTAATACACAGTAGGACACTAATTCCATAGTTTTCCTTTGTTTTACTGGATCCGTTTCAGTGTACTAGATACTGACTATTATATTTTGTTTTACGGGTTTAGGGGGGTTTGAACAAGTTGTCTCGATTTCATGTTCCGTTCTCGTGGTTTGAAGGGCACTTTATTAGATTCATTAAAAGAACAAAACTCCGCTTTTGTGAGTGACTGGCTAAATCAGAAGGGACTCCAAAAGCTGTGTGCTGTATTTGAAGGTATTAAAATGTAAATGCCGCATCGCAAAATTAAAGGCTGTGCTACAACTGTCCGTGCGAATGCTCAAAAGATGTCTCAGATATTCATTGATAACGGTATGCAATTGTAATGTTTTTTTAACAGGATGTTTTTTTAACAGGAACCTAGTGTTTTTTGGCCGGGGATATGATTGCTATGTTGTTGCTATTTGACAAAAAGGTTTTGTAATCAAACGTTTGTTGAGTACGTATTGGTCGGCTAGGTTTCATGTAAGTAAAATAAAACCTATATATGTCTCTATCCTTTTTAGAAATTTGTTTCAACAAGGAACAAGTCGCATCGCAAAATAAAGGCTGTACTACAACTGTCTATTTAAAAAAAATGCGGTGTAAACTACTATGTCCAGGGGTTAGGGGCATTTGATCGCCTAATACAACGATGGGGTGGGGCATTTGAACAACATGTTCAGTTTGGCCCGGGGGACGGGAATTTGGGGGACGGGAATTTGAACAATCCAAACTCATAAAAATCGAATGCCCGGGGGTTGCCCGGTTAAGGGGAGGGGGGGGTGTTGATGTTTCGATTTGATCGGTACATTATTACGATAGTTTCTCATCTCTGTTACTTACATATTACTCTAAATGGTGCAAGAAGCTGTTGTGTGATGGCAAACATTGACGACCATGTTGATAGACTGTGTTTATATTGAGCATTCGTAATTAGCGCTTCGCGCTACTCCCTTAGTAGTAGTTCACTGATTAAAGCTTAACGAAAGCATTTGCATATCACTTGACGCTAACCAGTTTCTAACCCGGGTCCAAAATTCCCATATATTCATGTATAATTATACGGTCACCTTTGTCATTTATATTTATAAATCCTTTACTTACAATCGGCTGATCAAGCCTACATGTATGTATACGTTGTATACGTTACCTGTAACATCGTATCTCCCAATAAATACAACTGGTTCACGGCTCTCCTTCACGGTCTTGTTTGATGGAGAATATACAATATAAACGTTTTCTGTGCATCGGAACGCATGCGCAGTGACAGAGCACAGAAGGATTCTTATTGCTGGCTTTCACTTGACCTCATAGCCGCCATGTTGGTGCCCTTAAACAATACTGGTATATAAGTCGATCGAGGTATGCTAACCGCCGTGGAAAGCGAGTAGCAGGCTTTCCACGGCGGTTAGCATACCTTAATCGACTTTAGTTGATTACATATACCAGTGTTTATCTTCCCCGCCGACGCAGACCAACACTAGTTTTTACAGGGACTAGTTTACTTAGCTATCGTACCCCCTCGTTTGCTTCTTTTGTTGGGGAACCAACATGGCCGCCATATGCCCTTTGTCATTTGAATCTCTGGGGATTGAGTGAAAACTAGCAATAGCTATTACTTGTGTAAGTATCTGATAACTTCTTTAAAATGCTCACAAAATGGTCACTGACAGAAACTTTTTTATTGTTTGATATAAAACAATGGAAATGTATAAATAATATATAGAAATGTTCCACAAATCACTAAATAAACACGTTTCCAGGGAGCAACTGAAATGCAGTTAGGTTAAACAGTAAAACAAAGTCTAACTCCTAAATGCCATCTATTTATTGCTTTGAATACTTTAATACAATAGATAGAAGTAATTTAAGATACAGTACAACATAATAATACAATAACTGTATCTAATAATGGATACAGATCGATCATGCCAGGACGCCCTTTTTTGAGGGTAAATTCCGACTAAGCGACACGGTGTTGAAACAGACACACGAAGGACATGAAATAACGACGAACGTCTGAAAAAACGAAATTCCGACAGCGACATGCCCACCTTCCGAGACTGCGACACGACTACCTTCCGACTGCGACACGACTACCTTCCGAGACTGCGACACGACTACCTTCCGAGACTGCGACACGACTACCTTCCGAGACTGCGACACGACTACCTTCCGAGACTGCGACACGACTACCTTCCGACTGCGACACGACTACCTTCCGAGACTGCGACACGACTACCTTCCGAGACTGCGACACGACTACCTTCCGAGACTGCGACACGACTACCTTCCGAGACTGCGACACGACTACCTTCCGAGACTGCGACACGACTACCTTCCGAGACTGCGACACGACTACCTTCCGAGACTGCGACACGACTACCTTCCGAGACTGCGACACGACTACCTTCCGAGACTGCGACACGACTACCTTCCGAGACTGCGACACGACTACCTTCCGAGACTGCGACACGACTACCTTCCGAGACTGCGACACGACTACCTTCCGAGACTGCGACACGACTACAACCTTCGCCAATTAAGTACGGACCGCCCGACAAAATAATGCTATTCAGAACACTGAACAAACCCCTCTGACACATCGCGGGTATTTTTTATGACTTCGCTTGTCCCCCCTCCCCCTTCACAATGTTGGGATAGAAAGGCAACATTTCAGTCTTTTTGAAAACTAAACATTGCAATGGGGGGCGGGGGGAGGGGTGGTGTTAAAAATAGCCGGAAATTGCTAAAGATGTCCGACTTAAATGGCAGAGGTTGTAGTTTTGAAACTCAGGCAGGGAACATGCACACACCCCCTAAAAAGGCATCATCAAGACCGTAGCATCAGAGACAGCTAATTTCCTATTTAGACTTTGTTCTAAAAATCGGTTCTCCATTGTTAATGGCAACCATGGTGACAGCAACGTCGACAATAGTCCTGACCAGGGCCGGGTTGTTCAAAGCCCGATTAGTGTTAATCCTGGATTAACTCTGCACAGAACCTATTTTGTTGTCATGGAAATTAACCCTGGATTAGCACGAATCGGGCTTTGAACAACCCGGCCCTGGCCTCTCTTTCGACCCGGCTCCGTACACACGCAGCCCAAGCTCAAGTTACGAAAATATAAGGGTTTGTATGGCAGCGTAGCGAACTCCGTTTACTATAGCCAGAAATACTATAAAATATTTGAATAAAATGACTTACCTTGCCACTGTGATGTCTTCTGTCGTATTTCTCTCCTTGTTGGGTGGTTTTAAGCTGATTTCAGGCTTCTTTTTTTTCCGGAGCCCCCAAAAGGAGAGAAACACGACAGAAGACATCACAGTGGCAAGGTAAGCCGTTTTATTCAAATATTTTACAGTATTTCTGGCTGGTAAACGGAGTTCGCTACGCTCCCATACAAACCCTTATATTTTCGTAACTTGAGCTTGGGCTGCCTGTGCTCCGTAGTGCGATCTAAAGAGAGGCCAGGTCAGGACTATGTCAACAAGTCAATGGCACATAGTGTTCACATTTAAAAAGTCACGTCTCATGTTCATCAAAGAGGGTGAATTCAAGAAAGTAAATCGCCTTTTGGTCGTGAACAAGTTCTGTAGTTCTCAGTCGTGTCTGGTTAGCCCTTCCTTTCGTCCCCTTCTTACAATGCAACGTCTCCGTATGACAATACAACTGATTATATTAAATAAAACATTATGTAAGTGTGTCTTCTGATCGGAGATATTCCCCAACGTCCGCTTGGTGGAAACACACAATATCTGTTGGGTTAGCTCTACGGCAATCTTGAGTTGACCGTGCTGTGGCACCAAAACCCTGTGCAATAAATACAGGTTATTCTTGTATCTGAACTTTAATGAGTAATTCATCAACTTAGCAAACAATATGTAGAATATCTGAACACTTGCAAGCAACCGCTTAGTGTAAACTTTTTCGTGTTTTTTTTCTTCAGTTTAAAACGTCTAGTTACCTAATTATGCAGAGTCGTTTGGCGTGGGAAATCTGAACTTGTTTATCATTTCGAATCAGTTGTGTATCAAACTGTTGGTGTTTTTATGGCTGGTTAAAAGTGCAAAATATCGCCGCAACATTAAACTTGAAAAAAAACATCCCCTCCTCCATCCCCTCCTCCATCCCCTCTCCTTCTCCATCCCCTCCTCCATCCTCTCCCCTCCTCCATCCCCTCCCTTCCTCTCCCCCATCCCCTCTCCTCCTCCATCACTCCCATCCTCTATCTACTCTCCTCCTCCATCCCATCTCCCCTTTTCCCTCCTCCTCCCCTTCTCCCTTCCTATTTTTCTTGACACTACTTGTAGATTACAGGTATCTTCCTACATATTTACTCTCAGTCACCAAGACAATCCACAAAAGTGTATACAGTGCTAATAAAAGTTAGTTATCTAACTTCTCGGAAGCAGTTTGTTCAAGTTAACGATAAACAGTCTGATTTAGCAGATGTGCTATTTGGCGTGCCCAAAGGTTCAATTCTAGGTCCTGTCCTCTTTAACCTATATGTTAATCACCTTCAGAAAGATTACGATTGCTTATGCTTCAAGTACGCTGACGACACAACGTTATACGATCACAGTGCTCCTTAGGACCTTAGTGCCTGTGCACACAAGATGAGCAGTACTATGTTTGCCCTCGAAGAGTGGGCAACAGAATCTAACCTACTATTAAATAGGAAAGAAGACTACCGGTAAGCAGATGCTAGTAATGACACAACAGATGTCGAGGATACATGGTCTCAGTGACGTCATACCATCTCTTACTGTAAAAGGTCAGACTTTGGAAAGAGTCAAGAAATTCAAGCTCTTGGTCACTTGGCTCAATGAAAACCTTAAATGGTCAGACCACGTAAAGCACTTAGTCTCGTCGTGTTATGGAGTCCTGTCAATTCTGCGTAAAATACGGAACATGACCCCACAGCACACAAAGAAGCAACTAGTGAAAAGCCTTGTCCTTTCCAAATTAAATTTTAATGATACTGTATGCTACCCTCTGCCCGTATATCTACAGAAGAAAATACAGCGCGTGCAAAATGCTGCGGCGAGCTTTGTGACCAACCCCTATTCTACTGAGAAAGACGTGCTGAAGTTGGGTTGGCTCCCCACTATAGAAAGGACCCAATTTCACCTACTCAGAAGTGCCCATCAAGCGATCCCCATTTAGTCTTGGCCTAACTACCTCACCCTAAAGAAACATGAACCGAACAGGCAGCTTGCGTTCTAGTGTAGTGCCACAACTAAGTGTGCCCCTCATAAAGGGAACGTTTCAAGCCTCTACGGCAAAGTTATTTAACAAACTCCCTGCTAACATAAGATCATGTGTTGACCCAAAACCATACAATCGTCAGGTTAAACACATTTTAACGAACAGAGCAAAACATCGGATTGATTAACCCATTAGTATTTTCCCTTTTCAGTGCCTTTTATACATTATAGTCATACATAGTTGTATATAGTTCACCATAGTTTCCATAGTCCTTTTTTCTTTTCCTTATGTAATATAAAGTTGTAGTAGTTATAGTAAAAAAACATTATATTGATCTCACAGATGTAAAGCTACTTAGAAGAGATGCTGTGATTAAACCATTTTATTATTAATGATTTTAAATAATGTCCAAAATCGTGTCCTACAGCAAAAACTACCTTAGATAACATTAATTGTGTTTCTTTATCTCCTGTCCTGTTATTATTCATTTTATTATATCTATTATTATATTACACAAGTGGGTACCGCTAATGTGAATAAAAAATGGTTTCCACCCCTCCCCCTTATTTTTGCAAACTTTCCCGATCTTACACAAAATTTGCATACGATATGTTGTATTAATCATGTTTAGTACCAAGACTATGATTTTGATGCTGCAACGTTATTCAATCCCTTTCTAATGGGGGAGGGTACTACTATTAACATTAAATGCATAAGCTTTTTCACCCCTCCCCCCTTCTTAATGGGGAGGGTAGCAATATTAACAGGAAAGGCATATGCTTTTCCACCCCTCTCCCCTCAGTTTTGCAAGGTTCGCATTTCTTACCCCAAATTTGCAACCAATATGTTGTGTTCGTCGTGTTTAATACCAAAACTATGAGTTTTAAGCTGCAACTTCATTCAACCCACTTCTAAATTGGGAGGGTACCAATATTAACAGGAAAGGCATAATTTCCCACCCCTCCCCCCTCAGTTTTGCAAGGTTCGCATTTCTTACCCCACATTTGCAACCAATATGTTGTGTTCGTAGTGTTTACTACCAAAACTACGATTTTAACGCTGCAGCATTATTTAATCCAGTTCTGGACTCGGAAATAGCAAATGAAACTGTCCCAGCA
The DNA here is from genome assembly GCA_030867875.1 of Actinernus sp. WN-2022. Lineage (NCBI taxonomy): Eukaryota > Metazoa > Cnidaria > Anthozoa > Actiniaria > Actinernidae > Actinernus > Actinernus sp. WN-2022. The sequence goes on along the minus strand of JAOWCC010001368.1, from coordinate 2,491,421 downwards.
TGCGTTGCGGCCAAAACGGAAAGGGCGATGGATTTTTACAGATAGAAAGGAAAGTCGTAGAGACATGGGGTTTTCACCAAAATGTTACCCATAGAAAACTGCAGGGGGTCTTCTTAATTTGGTTAACGCTAAAGTTCAGGGGGGAAGTGACATCCACAATAAAATTTCAAAATGGCTTAACCCCCCCTGAACTTCATTTGTGCGAATATTACATCAAAAATGTATTCTAGTTGGATGAAATTACATATGATAGGCTAGTTTTACTTCCCGTTAACATTGCGCAACATACCAAACATTAACACGTCCAAGCTATAAATTACAATTATTCCCTACCCCACTCCCCCTGGAAATGGTATACCCATTTGTGTCAGCAAAATGTCTCCGGAATGTCATTCATGACAAAATTGATCGGTTTCTAAGATTTCAAGTTCAACACAGAACCACATAATTAAAGTTAAACGGTTACCCAGGCCCCGCTCGGCTAACGAAAAACGGAGAAAAAACGCCTTAACCCACCTGAACTTCATTTGCGCGAATTAGTACGCAAAAATTGAGTGAAATTACATAAGATAGGCTGGTTTTTATGACATTAACTGTGCGCTAGATACCGAACATTAATTATTTAATTAATTAATGATCGTATTATTTCTATGATTATCGTTAGGAATTATTATATTAAAAGTATATTTACTCTGGTTAATGTCATCACAAAACACCAGTTCTTCAAATTCCTTATGGCAGACAACTTACAAGAGGAATGTCACTCATGGAGTAGACCACCACACCCTGGTACTGTGGAGTGTTCTCAGTAATTCGTCCTAGTCCCGACTTTGTGATGTGGTTACCATACAAGTATGTCTGTTCTGCACCAGGCTTCACCCATATTTTAAACTGAAAAAAATATACTCCTTTTCAATATTACATAGTTACCAAATTCACTCAGATATGATTAAACAAAATATGGTGACGTCATAAACATGTAAAATGGCCCAAGTAATAATGTCTATCAATTCCAAACCTGCCCATCTCCCCCCCACCCCTGGGGAGTTGTGGGGCATTTGACAGTTTTGAATCAGGGTGTTACAAATACCCCACTGTGTGATCAGCTATGCTATGCCAATACCCCACCATGGGACTTTGGAATGAGTGCAAATCTCTTATAAACATTGAATGAGATGTAAAATTCCCTATTTTGGCTGCATGTGTCTTTGAGCAATTCCCCACCCCCCCAGAACAGAAACTCAGCCAAATGCCCCACATACACCCAGGGGGATGGGCAGGTATGGAATGCAATGATAGACATAGCACTGTTTATTATCACAATACAGACTGTACCTTTGCATAAGGGGCTAGGAAGTCCAGTGCCGTAACATGGAGCTTGAATTTTTGAGACTTAGTAAACTTTCCCAAACATGTTCCCAAGCTGATCAGGTTTTCCCTGGCAATATTAGTGGCTTTTCTCATGATTAATTCACTAAAATAAAGAATGGAGAGATTGTATGAGCATTTATATATGATTGAGATATGGAAATCAACTGGGTTCAGTCTTTTAAATATCTTGGGAGTAACAGTCAACTAGAACTAGAAAGTTCATATGTACCAGGCACAGAAGGCTGAAAAATTGTTGCAGTTCATATGACATCTTCAGTTTTAATCCAGTCAGCATCAAACTTTACAACATAAAAACTCCCCTCATAGAAAAAAAAAAAAAGGAAAAATACAGTCTTCAGAAATAGTGAAAAATGGATTTTTTTGCCATGTTGGATAGGTGACCAACAAACCCTGTTATTTTTTTCAATAATATTTTAATGGTTTTGGCTGGCAAATGAAGTCAGGTTATAAATTGGTGTTAAATTTTAAATTTCACATTGAGATATTTGATGATTGCTTCTGAAAGAACATATCAAGAGAACTTCAAAACTGAAGACATACACTGTAACTGAAATATCTTCATTAAATCAAAATGTTTTGAATTTTGAAATTTCTGCCATTTTGTGCTATTTTTAGCACAAAATGATGTAAATTAAAATAAATAGATGTACTGTATGTAGTGGGTATATGTTCAAATACCTTACAGTAGAGCTCAGTAATGCACATACATTAGTATAATACAATGCAGAATCTTGTCAAATAAAACACTTCCTTTGGAAACAAACAATGATGTGTATGTTGCAGTTGAAATTGACCATTCAGTTCAATTTGACCATGAGTCAAAACAAATTAGTTCAATTTGACCATTGGTCATATTCAACTAGTTCAATTTGACCCGGTCAAACCAACCTAGGTCAAATTGATCCAGGTCAATTCAACCTAGGTCAAATTGACCCAGGTTTCGCTATCAATGATTCTAAAAAAAATCACCCTCCCCCTCCTTCCTTCCATCCCTTCCCTCCTCTCTCTCCTCTCTCCTTACCTTTCATTCAGATGTAATACCATGTACTGAACTCAGAGTAGCCTGCTTGCAGGCGGTGGATGGTGTTTTATCGTGCAGCAAACGGATCATCGAAGCAGCCGCCATATTGGCCAAGTGTGATTGAGACTTGGGATCGAATGACAAATGGAGGGGGTGGGGGAGAAGAAGCAGAAAGAAAGACCGCCTGCACGAAAAGCCCTGGTTTCTGAGTACAAAAGTTAGATCCCATCCACCAGCGGACAGGGTATATGATTGGCTGAAACGGTGTCAATCAAAGCTTATCGCGGCAAGTGTTAAAAGCAAGAACTGAAAGTGTAGCCTGCGAAGCAACGTAACTAGAATATAAAGTGTTGTGTGCTGAGCTTGCAGTTGATAAAATATGGTGAGTAATACAAAAAGCTTTGTCTTTTTTGAAGAGGTGAAGTACCCTGGTTCCAGAGGTTTTCTAGAAAGAACAGCAATGGAGAAAGAGCCGCGAAGGCGACGATTGGCGAACTGCGATTGGTTTGTTGTCGAGTTCTCTTTTTGCAAGTTCGTAAACTGTAAATATCATACTCTTTCCAAAGCGCCAGAATATCTTTACTTTTAAGTAGACTCTGTATAATTATAGCTTCCTCCTGCTCCATTTTCAAAGTTCGCTTTCGCCTTTACCCTGATTCCAGAGGTTTTCTAGAGATAACACAGCTGCTCGCTTCTTTCAGTCTCTGCAGATGGGTAAAGCCGTACTTTGAAAACGGAGCAAGTGGAAGCTATACAGAGCCTAGGCTTCTAGATAAAGATATCCTAGAGATGGCTGTGCTTTCGACAGGCTTTGGAAAGAGTATGACATTTACGGTAAAGAGAACTCGACAACGAACCGTGATTTAATTCGCCACTGAAAAGTATTATTGTCGACCAAATTGCAGAGATGCAATCCGGCTATTGACTTTGAACTAGGAAATAATCAGAAATCCGCCTCGATACATTTATGCACCGGTCGTCCATTTCTGTCGGCAAACATTCACTAAGATGGACTTCGACTTCTCAGAGAAACTGAGCTTCTCGTTTCTACTCTCTCGTCACAACATTTACCTGTGTACTTTGCACTCGTAGTTTGTTTGTCCACAAGTTCTTCAATATCGAGTTCTGAGAAAACATTGTCTCCATCAGAGTTTTCTTTGAAGTTTAAAGATTTTTTCGATGTCCTCTGAACTTTTTTTTATGTGAGCTAAATTATTTTAAGGAAGGAAGCAGCCGCTTGTATCGCACCTCTTCTGGTTCGCCAGATTGCTCCTGCAGTGCTGGACAGCTCTCTATCTACATCTTGTAATGTTGGTATGTAATCGGAGGATTTGCAAACTCTTTGAGAGACTGATGGGGCGAACGCAACAAGCTAAAACCGAAGTGTCTACATATATATTCTAGTGGTACTGTCGCAGTCCTTTCCATTGAGAACTTTGAACAAAAATAGCTGGTTTTATTAAAATTTTGGTATCTGAGAACCAATTGACAATTTTACCAACATTTTGCATTGCATTTGACAGTGAGCGAAGTTTGTTTTGAATACGCTTCATAAACCAAATCAAAATTGGCAGGCTGTCACACGTCGACTCCTATTGGTCAATTAAGAATGGGTTACAAGTTAACGGAAGTCATGTGCGTGGTAGGTGGATATTCAGAAACCAGGGGTTGTCGTGCAGGCGGTCTTTAGCTTTCCTTTCTGCTTCTCCCCCTCCTCCCTCCATTTGTCATTCAATCCCAAGTCTCAATCACGCTTGGCCAATATGGCGGCCGCTTCGATGAAAAAACACCATCCACCGCCTGCAAGCAGGCTAAACTCAGAGGGATTTGAACTCAGCAGCTCTGCCTTGACACACCCAGTTTTCCACTGACTTAACACACTGCGCCACACAAGCGCTTGTTGATTTAGAAGCAACATTTATTATATAAGTAACTTAAACCAGAACCCAGATCCTCTTGGGTCAACAAGTCAACACTTACATGAAGTAGTAACCCACATGGAATCTGTCATGAAAATCCAAATGTTTTTTTTTTGCTTTAGTTTGCTTCAAACAATCAATAACCTACCCCTACATTAAAAATAATAATAACCATCAACAATGTGTGCTCACTAATTTGTTTGAGTCAAATTAAACTAGTTTGTTTTGACCGGGTCAAATTGACCTAGTTTGAATTGACTGGATCAAATTGAACTAGTTTGTTTTGACCCATGGTCAAATTGAACTGAATGGTCAATTTCAACTACAACATGTACACCAGTCCAATTAAGCTCAATTGTGGACATTAAATGCCTTGTTTCTGTGTGGTTGTTTTGTGTTCTATTTCTAACGACACAGTCTATTTATAGTATGACTACTGTAACCAAGGCCACTTAGACTGCAACGTCAAAAACTAAACACATAATCATTGCAAAACGAAAATAAAGCATTCCAAAATAAAAATCCTGGCATATCCACACAATTTTCTTCATTCATAAGACTTTGACTTAAGAACTGGTCAAATGAAACTTGCCTTTTATCGGATCGAAGCTCGAGCAAGTTGAAATATTATTGTCTTAATGTACTAGACTGATATGTGACTAGTTGGAATGATTTGTTTTCATTCTACAATGTGATTGGTTCTCGTTGCTTAAGTGGCCCAGGTTATGTAACAATTGGTCTGCAAGCTCGAACTTTCTATCAGCAGATAAACTACATGTAGTTACTGAGGGGCACAGCCCCAAGTCAACTATCAAAGTCGATAGAAACCAAGAGCACACAAGAAGTCCAGCTAGCATAACCACCATTATATCAACTAGCGATCAAAATAACTGTGGTATATATATATATATGTCGCAAAGAAGCTTTTTTTCTAAGTGATTCTTGTCTGCAGCATGCACTTGATAGATGCCGCCTGGGTAGCCAATCAGATGATGAGTTTGCCAAGAGACGGGCAAATTATTAACTTATACATAAGAACAATATTGTCTGCTTCTCTTCTTTATCAATCTACTTCCTGTTCCATCCTCTGGTCATACATCATATCATGGGTGGATTTAGGGGGGGGGGGGTGGATTGGGTGGCTAGCCACCCCCCTTTGGACTGGAATTTTACAGGGACAATACATGTTCCCAAAGAAAAATATGACAGCCACCCCCTCCCCCCCCCCCTTCAAAAATCCTGGATCCGCCCCTGCATATTACGGAGTGACTACAGAATACCTCACCGCACAAAGGTACCCACCACGGTCTATCACAGGAAAACCATAGAAGTTTGACAGCTCAAGTCTAAGTAGAATGAAGCTACTGTGTCGCTGGCTACGCATCAATGCGTCTACACCTATCTACCACAGCAAAACCATAGAAGTTCAACAGTTCAATTCTAAGTAGAAGGAAGCTACATATACTGTGTGGCTGGCTATGCGTCAACCCGTCTATGCCTTGATATAATGTAGAACAAGATGTTGGTGGCTATGCGTCGACGCATAGACTGCTACACCGGAGTCACTTATGAATTGTCATTGAGCCGATATGACCAAACTATGTGGCAGGGTATTCTGTAGTCTAGCCCATATTAGTATAAAACTTATATAAGCTAACTCTACTTCATTAATCATTCATTCATTGTTAAAAATCTCAAAAGAAGCTCGAGTACCATGCAAGTTACTCACCTTACATAATAAACTCTGTCTCTGTTTAATCTGAAGCAGTAGTTACCGTCAGGTCTATCGATCAACAGCTTAATATTCTCACCAATACTACAGAAACATAAATACCATGAATAGCTAGGGTCGCAGATCGAGACTTCTCCAACATCACATTCTCATCAAATACGGTTCAAGGTTGGTATACTTACTATTTTGCTAATTTTTCAAAAACAGCTTTCGTCTCTTCTTCCGTCAGCGGCCTCATGTTTCTATTATCCTAAAAGGCCTTTATTTTGTTGACGATTTCCAAATACTTTATCCATATAATTTTTTTTCGTCAAAAATAGATTCTCTCAATCGCTTCACGTGGTCCGAATGAGCCCGCGAACTGGCTTAATCCCAGTTCCCCACGGCCCACGACCACCACAGTCTCCATAGCAACGTCAGAACGCGAAGAGCGCGCGAAGGACACTACTCATCGATTGATGATGGCTCCCTCGAGAACATTATCTGTGGAGCTGTAATATTGGTCTATGATCTAGAACAACCTTAACGGATTGGGAATAAGGAGGAAGAAATGATTCCCTTAGGCAGCAGTGCTGGAGTTTTGCCACGAGTGCCAACTAATCGACTGATAAATGGTGACTTTCCTCTCACGATCGTGAAGCCACCGTTGATTGATGTGAACCTCGGTGCCGTGTCTACGCCGCTGAACGCGTCTCCCGTTATCCATTTCCTGCAGAGCAGAACTCAGAGAAGAAATAGTTCTGCCTCCAGTGTGCAAACCTTTATCACAGTTCAAAAAGAAGGCGAGAAGCTGATTGAGTTTAGAAATTTTAATGGCGGCTGGACTCCGAAGCTTAATAAGGAAAATGAAGTTTTAGTTTATACAACAAAGTCAAAGACAAAGGAGCCGACTTTGGAGGTGGGACTTTCCAGTGAACAACAGAACGATTTGTCCGTAGAGAAACCATCTACACCTCCCACAGTTCAGCAAAGATGTCAACGAGATTCAGGTAGGATCCAATGGGCTAACGTCTAACGAATTAGAGACTCAGTCATGTAATGCACTTGTACTGGAAACCCTCACCCCCACCCTCCTGGGGAAACATGGGACATTAGACTCATGAAAGAAAAAATGAACAAATGTCTCACATACTGGGGAAAGGTGTTAAGTCAAAACCCCTACCAAAAGTTTAAACATCTCTTGGAGCATAAAAATATATTTGCATCACAAAATGAGGGACTGGTCTTTAATTAGAGGAGGAGGGGGGGGGGGGAGGGGAGGGGTGGTTGGTGCAAATGATTTTTTTTGATGACCCCCCCCCCCCCCCCCCCCCAATTCTCCCTCTAGCTTACTATGCCCCCCCCCCTAATTTGCTGCATGAAAATTGGGGAACCACCCCCTTTTTGCACCAGCTCCCCCCTGTAATTAATGACTGGTCCCGGAGTAACCAAAAGGTTTCTAATAAATAAGAGACAATAATGCATAGAATTACAATAAAATTGCAATGATTTCTTGCAGCATTTCTCACCTTCAGTCATACTCGCCGCCATCTTGAAAAAGGTTTGACCATGCATGCATGTGCTTTGGTCCCTTGGGGGATGGGGGGAACTCCCATATTATAGGGGTGGGGGTGCTCGTCGTATCTTTTAGGGGTTAAAATCAGAGGTTTGTTATCGCTTAGGGTGTTAAAACAAAAAGGCTTACATTTGTAGTCAACACGGTATCTTTTAGGGGTGCATGCACTGCACAAATTTTAAAAAGCTGAGAACAAAATCTGTCAGCATCAGCACTATATTATGGACAGATGTAGATGCAGCTTTGCGACTGATATTGGCAAACTTCAGAGGTGCTGTCGTCATGTGTTTGAGGTTCGATTGTTTGTACGTTTTTGAATGGTATCTTTTTAGGGGTCAAACTAAGCTTGAGCCACGCCCAGATTGGTATCTTTTAGGGGTTGAATTCAATTTTTCCGACTAGCATCCCCACCCCTATGATACCCAAGTAATGAGAATCATAAGCTGATAGAGCAAGAAATCAAGAAATCACTGGAAATCATTCTTGAATTATGCACTTGTCACTGGGAAACTCCCACCCAGGGGAAACATTGGACAACATGGGGGATTCGGGGGGTTTAGATTCTTTAACTTCACTCAGCCCCAGTGGGTGGGGGTTAGGTCATTTTAGCAGCAGCCCGAGTCAAGAATTGCACATGTTTAATATTATTGTTGCTGTTATTAAATATTATTATTTTCCTTATTTCTATATTTTGCTATCAACCAATCAGACAATGCTTTGTACATTGCCATCAGCGAGCACATAAGCCTCAAAGTGAGGGAGTGCTTGTATTTTGGAAGAAGAAGAAGTTACGTCTATTAAACTGCCCATTGACGTGGACACTTTTGGCCAAGTGCACTTTTTCTCAAGGGCACACAGGCAGTGAAGCTGTACCTTCAGGAAGATCTCAGAAACTGAACTTATATAAATCAGCATAATAGATTTTTGCGATGAATGGAGTATGTTTGTACTCTGAAAGGGTATACTCTGAGACTCCTCATACAATCTACACTGAAGTACTGCTGTCCCCTCGGTTTACAGTTGTTTTTGCCCCCAAGTCATTTCATTTCCAAGTCGTTTCGCCCCCAAATAGATCAGTTTAAAATAACAAATTCCACAAAATCTTGCTACAAGTTGCGGCAAAACAACTGGAGGCGAAATGACGAGATACAGCCCTGCCCCCTTCCTCTCTAGCCATCTTGTGTACCAGGAACACCACGCTAGGTTACCAGATATTAGTTAAGAGGACTAGCCATTATAATCTAAGAGTAGCGGATTCCCTTGAAATACCGCATTTTAATACTAAGTTCCTTCAACATTCAGTTCAGTATAGTGGATCAGTTTTATGGAATAGTGTTATTTCTAGTGATCAGTCAATAGTATATATGCAGGACATAAGCATCTTGAGTGTCGTTTAAATAAATTAGCGGTGTTTGAGCAGTTCAAGTTTAACACTACATCTGCCTCTTCTACTAGATTTAAGAGTGATGACTTCATTTACTTGTGAGTCCACTCATTAACTGAGGCCTAGTATGAATGTAGAAAAAACATTTTAGCAGCTCTGTAGTACTCGTAGCATCATTATTTATTAGTAAGTTCAATTTAGTAATTTGAAGTTCATTTACTTATTACAGTTATTACATTTGTAAGTATTCTTAGTAATTTTTAGTATTGTAAATAGATGTACAGTTATATTATTCTTAGTAGTAGACACACAACCCCATAAGCCTTGTGCTTTAATCATAAGTGATTATTACATCCATTTTGCAAACTTTTATTTCAGAGACACCATGTTACTTAGAATCCAAGTCTGACTCTCAAGTTATTGCAGTTAGCACTCATGAACTCTTCAACGAAAATGAGGAAACCACTGAACCAAATAAATCTAAAAGATATAGAAGTAAAACAGCAACTAAATCATCAAGCACAAATAGGACAAAGAAACAATTAAAAGGAAGGAAATCCTCAAGAAAGAAGACCGGCAAAAAAAAAACACTAAAAAGGAATGCTGTATTTGAAAGGCTTTCTAAGTTAGGTGCTGGAGAAAAAGTACAAGGTAAGATGTTCAAAATGTTACAGCTTTTGTTTATCCTTGGATGAATAAGGCTGATTTATAGGCCTCTCGCACACACACTCCTTACTACATTCATTCTGGCCCCCTCGTCTGGTGTGCACAGTGACTATGATTAAGAATTTAAGGTAAAAATACAACAGTAAGTGAATCCAAAAAAATAACCTAGGTTACTAAAAAAATATTTACAAAAAAATAACCTAGGTTAAAATATATTTGACCTGTAACATTTTCATACCGCATAATTCCAAAGTGATTGCATAACAGGAAATATATCTAAAATTTATAATGACATTTAATTAAGTCTTAATATATGCCAATATAATTTATACAAAATATACATGTTTCCTATTCCGTGATTAGGCCTGAAATACATTTTTCAGAGACCTCTTGGGTCAGGGTTATTGAAAACTAATTTTGAAGATGTTTCATAATGTTATGTATATTTTACTGGCATTATTTATCATTTGCACTTACAGTATATTTGAGGACAACGTTTTTGAGATTTTGGTATTTGTTGTTTCTTATGTTACAACTGACAGCTCTGATTTTGTTTTTCAGAATCATCAGCGTCATCAAAAGATAATTCCAGAAGAAATAGTACAACAATAATATACAATCAGTCAAATGGGAATATTCTAAACATTAGGCAGCTACAGACAACATACAGGCCAGCAAATAAGACTAGACAAAACCTAACATATTTACCAAGAGTACCATTTTCAAGTTCTTCACAAAGTAAAAACTCTCAAAATTCACCAATAAAAAAGTCTGAAGAGGAACTTTCGGATATTGTTGGAAATAATTCTGTGTCACCATCAGCTAGAAAGTCACTAGGGTGGGGTTATGAGGATGACGGCAGAGCAACTTGCAGGAAGGTATATTTGTCAGAAGTACAATCTAGAATGATGTGTGGAGCACCAAGTGCACCTCCAGGGACACCCACTGCAGGTTTGTGTCTGGTCTACCACTTGTGTCATATTGTCATAATACTCGGCCAGTTTCATATTCGAAAATTACCACTCAATGTGGTAACTACCGTAACTAGGGTTAGTCTCATTTGAAGTTAAATATTTTCATAACTACCAGCGAGACGGTGTAAAACTCGAAGGCATGACAATATCCAGAGTTGTGAATAGCCCACCTTCTCGCTGGTATTAATGAATGTTTAATTTCACAATGTGGATATATAACCATGCATGTATAGATGCATCTGTAGTCATTGCTAATTACCCTATATCATTATGAGGTCACGGCTTGTTTATGAGGGGGACAGAATCGACTTGAACAATAGAATTTTGAACTAAATCTGCTCTGCTGAGGAAAATTTAACTTCGAATTGTCTGGTTTCCACATATATATCAGCTGTATCAATGTTTATCCCACAATATTTACCATATTTGGTGGCTGTTACCGCTATTCTACGTTCTTCAAAATGCATTTGATAGCGATTTCCTTTGTGTTGTTGCTGTTTTGTCCCCCTCCCACGACCGTGATCCTTAGCATTTGTCATAATGTCTATAGGTCAATTCAACGGAGATAATGCATTCAGCAGTAATTTTTGAATATGAGTATTTCCCATAAAGTAATGATGAGTAACTTTATTTACTGACTTATCAAACTCATTAATAATTCATGATGCAAAAACAAAAGAAATCACTGAACGATAAGCAATCTGTAAATATGATACAGATTTCATCCTGATTGATATAAAATTTTGCAATGATTTTCTCGGCCAAAATAAGTTGTATTGCCAAAATAAATGAAAACATGACTATAAATGAATCTTTATTTGAATACGGATACTCATCAGGCATATATAATATATATATACAAAACAATCCTGGTTTCCACGAGAGCCGTATTTAACAAATAAAGAAGCCTTATCCATGTTTTATACTATCATAAGACACAATGGGCATTTGAGAACATGAGAGAAATGTGAAAGCACAAGACGAAGGCGCGTGCTTTAGACATTTCTCGAGTGTTCTCAAATGACCAGAGTGTTGTATGAGAGTATAAAACATGGATTTAAGGCTTCTTTATCTGTTTTATAATATAGATTTACACGCGCAATGAAAGGAAACCACCAGTTGAAAACAATAAAACACGGCAAACCATGTTATATACTCTGATAAAACATGGCTTTTTAGCCAATCAGAGCGTGCGTACTATCGTATGTATATTGTAAATACAAATATTATAATAAAAACTACAAATAGATATAAAAGTTAGTTACTGCTGGTTCATAAATATTAAAATGATCTCACTTTAACAGGCCACAGAGTGTGATTGCATGGATACTTTTGAGAATAATTCACAAAGATAGGATGGTGCTAGCCTGTCATGCAGAGATTTAAACTTCATGATAGCCTTAGCTTTAAACCATCGTTCTGCTAAGGAATTCCAACCCAGTTCTCTATGAATCTGCAATGATCTAATTTAGTAATCAGTCTTGCTAATTATTTGTGTAGCTCAGTTTTGTAGTTTTTTGCAATTTTACTGCTAATCCAGAGCCTATCTTATCCCACACCACACTGCAATGGTCAAAGTCACTCTATACATCTAGACATTTGATAAGTAAGATACAGAATTTGTGTCTGTGCTTTATGGGATTTACAGACTCTTTCTTTCAGCTTGAGTTTGTAAATCCCATAAAGCACGGCCCGACTCATTCTGTACCTATTACATACATTGTATACATTAATGAGCTTTGGGGGCTCATAACAAAAACGTGAACAGCATATGTAGCTAAAATAGAATTATAAGTATTATAATCTTGATGAATAAAATTTTATTAAAAAAACATCACATCTATAATAACTACATGTATATATGAGGGTCAAGTATCAACATAATATCAAATATAAGGTAAAGTGTGTGTCCAGTGCACTCGTAATTAAGGCTTTTTGCAGGAAACTGTGAGTCACATGCATGCTGATTATATGCATTTCAATGGTGGAAAATAGCATTTACAAACAAGTTTTGCTAATAACACTAGTTACCGATCTTGTACAAGTGCCTTAAAGTTTAAATAAATGAAGTAACCTTTTCTTTTGCCATCCAATACAACCATGTGATTGCATTCCTCCAAGAAGCCCATTGATCACTATAACAACAGGCTGAATGTAAAAGGATACAATGTGGAAAAGTGTTTACAGACTGTACGACTACTGAAGCTGGAGCCATTTTATTAGATAACGAGAACTATAAACACATTGCAAAACAAAAATAAAACATTCCAAAGTATAAATCCTGGCATATCAATACAACTTTCTTCATTTGAAAGACTTTGGCATCAGAACTAGTTGACCAAATTCACCTTTTACGACTCAGATTGAAGCTCGAGCAAGTCGAAATGCTATAATAAATTAGTCTTGTATTCAACACTGATTGGCTCGACCAAGTAACAATAAATTAGAATGCTTTGTTTTCATTCTACGATGTGATTGGTTCTTGTTGTCTAGGTGGCCCCTGGTTTCAGTAGTTGCACTGTAATAGGGTCTATTTTAATTTGTACTTAGCGATCATTGTAATAACATGTGAATTGAATAAAATTCAGAAACAGAATTTTTTACAGTGCGATGCGCAAAATAATGTATTACCAGTTTTAATGTATATGCATACTTTCTTGAACATGCCACACGTGAGATTATCACGTACAAGCAGTGCATCATTTGTGGTTTTGTTGTTTATTTGATGAGCTGCTTTTGTATTTAATTGGATAATCTTGCATGTGGCACATGAAGTATGCAAATTCATTAAAAGTATAGATTTTCATGTCACATTGTAACAGTTTTTCTTTGATCTTCATTAATAGATCATCTCAGAAGGGTGGAGTACATCCCATCCCTCCTGGATATCAAGGTAAACAGTCACTTGTATAGCTTAGCATTGTACCAATGGTATGAAGATACAGTATTCTGGTAAATAAATATTACACAGATGTCATACTTCCATGCATTAATCTGTCCTCAGGGCTTGCTTTTGATTTTAAAATATAGGTAGCTTGTCTTCCCTGTTTTCAAAAGAGGGGATTTTTTTTTTTGGAGGGGGGGGGGGGGGGGGGGAGACCACTCTTGTTTTCCCCAAAAAATGAGGGTAGACCTACATGTTTATTGAGTGAGCCAATAATTGACACCCCCTCTAGGGAGTAGCAGTCTCCAAAGTTGTGAGTAGCACTGCATTCAAAATGGAGGAAACTCGACAGCGAGAGGTGCATGTGCAAGGAAGATGATAACTGAAACAGGGCTAGGGAGATGTAAAATATACTCGGATAATAATGGAGAAGCATTGACTCACCCATTTGTGAATATTGTGTGGATAAAAACTACAGGTACAAATTCTCTCAAAATCGTGCCAAAGTGCAAGCCCTGGTCGTCGATCTTGTACACATTGATGCACAGATGATATATCACATTGTGACAAGAAGTATATGCCATGAGACACAGTCACAAAGTCTACTTGGTGTGGCTGTTGTTCTTGACATTTCGATGTCATCTGTGCAACTATAAGATGACAGATGCACAGTAGAATGACACCTTAAATAATGTACCGTAAAAGGTATTCATTTATATAGTCCAAATTCTATATGAATATACATGTATTCATATGTGCTTCACATGGTTATTTTTGTGATACAGACTGCTATTGTGGTGCAATGTGCTGCCATGCATGCAGTTTACAATCATGAGTGATTGTTAGTACCTCAGAATACCAGTGGCTGTTGTATGTGTCAGGAGACAATCCCCTACTCTTTCTCAAAATTCTTTCACATCCCCCTCGTACAGATTAGAAGAGTTTGGACTTGAACCACCAACCTCCCACACTCTAGATATTCTAATTGTACTGTTACCTCAATATATTATAATTGTAAATTGGCTAGAAATTTGTTTAAGATGTGATGTCATCTGACCATGAATCGAAGCATAAAATGCATTTTGCATGTAATGTATATTTGGATACCTATATAGAATATGTCTTTGTGTGCAATCTCATGGCCTTCGGCAGGGTGGCCTACCTTGTTGAATGGCAAGTTTATGATTTTCTAACAGAAACATCTTTTTGTTAATAGAGTCAAAGGGTATTCAAGGCAAAGCTACAGAAAATAGGTACTGTATTTTTGGGGGAAATAGCTTATCGAAATAGACATGTTCTTGATCATTAACTTTTTCTTCATATTCTGATTGAACTCGACTTTAAAAGTAACTAAGGGAGCAGGTCAAAACACATGCCCTCTAGACGGATCCATTTTGGGGTAGGAGGGTGGGGGCTGCTGTCAGCCATCTCTGGAGAAAAAACTCAATATTAAAAATAATTTGTTTTTAAATATTTCCGAGACTAAAAGGCATAATCTAGAAACAAATGCACTGCCTGTTTTGTCTTATGCTATCATTTTATTTGCTCTATTACTAGAAGTAATCAAAGTGCGTTCGACATATTTTTTTGTATGAGAACTAACGCCTCTCGGGTTTCAATTGTTTTCTCAACATTTGTAATACCACTCCAATTAGTGATTTAAATAGTACGTAGGAGTTAGTATAGAACACAGTCAACCATATTCAGTTGTGTATAAACTGCATCCCAGTTTTCATGACCAAGGATGTCTCCATAATACTGACTAAGTGTCAGTGATTACACTCCAGTGTAGAACATAAAATATAGGTGCATGTGTGTATAAACTACACCTTCAGACTGATTCAAATTATTCTTCAAGTGAGACCAAGGCTGGCTGCAGAATATTGAGTGTCCATTGTAATTGCAGAATAATTTCTGATCATATTAGGGCTCACCTTGTTTTGATATTTAAGTTCCTTGACATATCCAAGTGTGGTTATACCCTGAATGCAGTGTAATAATTTGTATAACCACAATGAAACCACCACAATGCACACCAATCTCCTTCCCATGTGTAGTATTTAAAAAGCTTCTTCACAACTCACACTGAAATATTCATATGTCCATGTATTTCTCTTCAGCCTTCAGGTATGATTCATAGCATCTTGACCATTTGCAGTTTTGGTATCGGCAAAGCGGACAGTACAATTCAATGCAGAGAGCAAGCCAACAGCATTTTTTTCAATCCCAGATTCACTCGGGTTCAGCACAAATTATGGCTGAGTTGAATGACTTTGTCAGTCCACCAGATGTACTACACACTTTCCTCAGGCTTTGCTCAGTTGTACTTGCGAACCTTTGAAACATCATTGCATTGGTTGTCGGAAAATAAGTCAAGAAACTTACCCATCGCGAGCAAAACAAAAATCATGCTGGCATTCACCAAAATGGCCGCTCGCATTGTCTACGTGTGGTTACCAGTTCCCCGGCCGAGATAATTTATTCCAAAAAGTACAAAATAAAATATGAGGACGGACACGAATCTCGATTTCTTTTGCCTGCGGAAGCACAGGTAGCCCACACATGACCACAGGGCGTCCACTGCTAGATTAGTATGCATTCTCCTTTGTCGAATGCAAAAATTATCACTAGGCTCCCCAAGAATGGACATAGATGGTCAAAAATGGGGGATGAGGGTGGTACCCTGTGCTGGCAGCTGTGTCTGGTGAAAAAAGTGGGTCCCTATCTGGGGCATGTGTTTTGGCCTGTTCCCTAAACAGGAACACCGTATTTAAAAAGTTTATTTTTTTTATCTTTCCTATCAGAACTCAAATTCAAGATAGAAGAGCAGAAAAAAAAGGAAAAATCTGTGAAAGAAGAACACAAGAAGTTTCTAGAATCAATAGTTCAGCTGAAACAGAGACAAAGAGCAGAGGTATTCATTCTTTAATTTAATTATCGATAATTGATTTTAATTTAGTAAACATACTGACTGATCACCACAAACGTTCTTGTGACAACACCATAAACAAAGGTCCTATTTTCATCTTAACGTATATTTATACAGTCATAATTTTTAATCTTCTGTATTTCAGATCTATGCCTTGAATAAGGTGATGACTCAGCTGGAGAATGTTAACTTTCAGAAGTTTATGGAGGAAAAAGAGGCAGATTCCTTGCCAGTCTAGCTTTGAACAATATTGTAACAAAATGTTTGGGTACTTGTATGAATGCAAAAGACTGCATGTACATCACAAATAATGTAATGGTACCTAATCTAAGTAATTTTCCATGACATACACAAGGAGGAGTTAATTCTTTCTGAAATATTTTTCAAAAATATTTAATTATGCATTTTCATAGTTTTCTACCTATCGATCTATTAAGCAAAATAACAAAAATTACATTAAAGTTTGCAAGTTTAAATATCATGCACCAACATGTAGCTATCCTCAACTCTGCTCACCTGAAATTTCTAATATCGGAAACAGCAAGAAAAAAGAATTTATATCAAATTAGGCTACTTGTGGACCTGCAAGTGAAAGAGTTGGGGCTCGAGGAGGAAGGGTTTTCAGCTTCCAGTGTTCAGTTTAGAGATGCATGCCTGTGGAAGTGCTATAAATAACCCTGATGTTCATAACATGGTTCATGGCTGTCTTTACTTTGTCTCACACATCTTGAATTGGCTGGATCTGGAAAAACGAATATAGGAATATTTAAAAGAAGTATTTTAATTTAGGCAATGTAAAGAATGAAGGAAAACCTTCCAAACCAAGTCTTCATCATTGTCTTCCTAATAATTTTATATTTATAGAAATAGACAAAAATAAATAAATGTTTATGTCACTTATTTTATAAAGTATAGTTAAACCTTGTTAATACGGACACTGAAGGGACAGAGTCAAGTGTCAGAATTATGTTTTATGTATGGGATTTTGCCAGGACTGAGATAACTGTTTGTAATAAGGTGTCCTTATTATATACATAAGGGGAGGTTCGACTGTAGTTAGCTGGCTAGGTGCAGTCTAATAAGTTGAACAGCATAAAATAAAGACAATTACTGCATACATTCCTAGCCAATATTATATATTCGTTTGGTGTCTTTATGTTACTATTATATTTATATGGCTTAGGCCGAGTTTTAAATCCAAGTTTAGTTTCACTAGTTTATAGATCAGAATGACTATTATTAATTATATAGCTAAGTAATGTTCAGACCTGTGATTGGTCAATTAATTTGCAGTCCATAACTTCCTGTATGGACCTTCCACCCACTCTCAAAGAAACATAAACATCTTATGAACCTTGTTTGCTCAGTCCATACCGTAAGTTATGATCCTTTTTAGGGAGCAAAAAAAGGGTTTTAAGTGCTTTTGCAGGGGGGCCATAAAATATTTTACTTATTCCTTGGAGGGGGGGGGTGGGGGTCATCAAAGTTTTGACGTACCCGTCATATAAAATGTAATGAAATTGTTGTTGTAATGCTAAGCCAATGTTTAGTCCAGAACACAGGAAACCAGTGTTTAAAGAGCAGTATAAACTCAAAAATTTAGGGTCAGGCCTTCGGCCCTCCCAACATTTAGGCACAGATAGCTGCTTTGTTTCCTTCATACGCAGGATGGTATTCTCTAAGCTCATGATCAAAGGCAATTCCCCAAAGGACAGATAATGCATCTGTGTCCAGGAGATTAGTTATGCCAATACTGAGCTCTTCATTTATTTGGGACTACGGAACAATGCAATATAATGCACAAATAGGCAATATTCGTATTCTCACGGACGAGCTGGATATTTGTGATATTTTCACACACCCCCCATCCCTTCACCCACCCCCTTGACACCCAAACTATACCGACACTTAAACACAAAAACAACAACTGACACAATTTTACCCTCTCTACCCCCTTCTCTCATCCCTATTCCTTCACCCCCACCCTTCCTGTGCGAATACCCAAACTGACACAAAAACAAAACTACATGTACAACTGTGATAATTTTTACCCCCTCTCTCATCTCTACTCCCTCACCCTCCCTATTTGATGTCTGGGTGCGAATACTCGCTCCAACACAAAAACTTGACACCCAAACTATACCGACACTTAAACACAAAAACAACAGCTGACACAATTTTACCCTCTCTACCCCTTCTCTCTCATCCCTATTCCTTCACCCCCACCCTCCCTGTGCGAATACCCACACTGACACAAAAACAAAACTACATGTACAACTGTGATAATTGTTACCCCCTCTCTCATCCCTACTCCCTCACCCTCCCTATTTGATGTCTGGGTGCGAATACCCGCTCCAACACAAAAACAAAAAAATAGTTTTTAGCGAATTCCCCCGCACGAGCCTCCATTGAGTGTTTGTTCCAGCTCGTCCGTGAGAATACGAATATTGCCTATTAACAGTATTTATTTCAAGTACCCATGCAGGAAGGAGGGTGAGGTAGAGATTTTCAGAAGAATACCTGTATATATATATATATGTTTTCTTCTAAACAAAAGTAATGTATCATAGAAAATATTATAAATCTAGAAACAATAGTAAATTTAATAGATTACATATGTACAGTATGAATGGCTGTGTGCAAAAAGGGCATAAGTGACTCCTGATCACATTTTAAATTCTCCTGCAATTTGTTTGTTTTCAAAGGAAGAATTTGGAACGTCATCAAGAGTCATGCCCTTTTTACACAAAACTCTTCATATGCAGTTTGCATTCTTTCTTGCACATCCATCTTTCTTTTTTTCCTTTTTTTTGGGGGGGGGGGGGGGTCAACGTTTTGAGCAATTTTAAAGGGGGGTCATCTAAGTTTAACTTCATCCATATGGGGGGCATAAAAGTTTAAACAAGAGAAGCAGATTAAATGCCGACCCCCCCCCCCCCCCCAAAGCCATAAATAATGAACACTCTCTAAGCATATGCCGAAGAAGATGACAATATTATGTTAGACCATAGTAATCCTCAACTTATTAAAATATTGGATTTAAAAATCATTACCCTGATTACTGTTATAGACTGAATTCATAATTAATGCCACCTAATTTGGGAGATAAATCTGTAGGGAAACTTAATGCTACCACCTGAAAGTAGTATTTAGCACATCAATGTGGAGAATAATTACTGTTCAAGTTACAAATATTTCAAATGCTGAAAAAACATGAAACAATGCTGGAAAGGCCTCCATCGTTTTTCTCATACAAATCGTTTTAATTTGAAATGGCTGTAACTTCATTGCTTTTTAATCTACAGCCTTCAAATTTCACAAGATCACTAATGTTGTCATTCTCTTTCACATGGTAATAATAATGTTTTCTGTACATGTGCATGCAGGATAAACTATTGAAACAGAAATACTCATTTATAAGAAGGGTATATAGTCCTGGGGGGGGGGGGGGGGGGGGGAGTGTAAACGTATCTTTTAGGGGGTCCAGTGTTCACACAAGTTAGTTACGCAACCCGAGTCTTACCTTTTACGAGTCCAGAATTAGTATTTTTAGGTTCATGTAAGGAATCACCACCGAGCACCCCCTCATTTTGGTACTGGAGTCCCCCAGGGGGGTCAAAAGCCAGGGGGGGACTCTCATATATGGACTATACAGGGATGATCCGCTGGACAGGGTATGGTTTTTCGAGTTTCTGGTCTTAGATAGGGTATCCATTTTCACATCAACAGATCTTGAACAATTAAGGTATAGTCTAGTGCTTGATGAAGACTTATTTAGTTATGACACTCATTATACAAGATCACAATAAACACTGACATCCAAGTATAAATAATTTGTTATTTGTCTTATAGAGGGATATAAAATTTTAACACTTTGTCTTGAACAGGGTATGGAAATTTGAGTTTTTTTTTTCTTAACCCTTTACCTCCTGCACCGCCCGTAACCGCCCAATATGAAGCATGTACCTGGAGAAAATTATTGCATCAAACCTAGACATGCTGGAAATACGATGTTGTGATATTATTTCAAGGGATGAATGACTTTGAAGCCACAGCTGTAACGGGGATCACTTGACTCTCCCACTTTGGAGAAAAACTCATTTGTTTTGGAGATTGTTGACAGTTCATTTCTTCGCTTTTCACGAATTTTGAGGAGCTGAAAATCGGCTCAAAAAACCCTTCCCATTCACACTTGAAATCAAAAGCAAATACAAAATCACCACTCAGTCGTTACAGTACCTTGTTTAATCTTTCCAACCAGCAGGTTTGTTTGCATAAAATGCACCAAACGACTGTGAACCACGCCGATGTTTACACTGCATTTCACTCGACCACATTTACCTGCTCCCACCTCCAACTGCATGCTGGGTAATCAAAAAAAAATCACAAGGGTACCCCCCTCTAGGACTCCGGTAGGTTTTTTTTAAGAAGTCTTTTACCCTTACAACCAAGAGTGGGGCCATCCCTTCATGTAGGACGACACGAATTGCTACCAAATTGTATTCTATTGTATTGTGTTGCGTTCTATTGTTGTATTGTGTTGTATTCTATTTTATTTTTGGTAAAAATTTGCGTCGTCCTACATAAAGGGATTGCCAAGAGTGGTGATTTGGACTCAAGCCGTTGCTTTAAAGTGACAAAAACACATCCTAATGCGTTGAGCAGGGGGAAAGGCTAAACCAACTGCAAAATTTCAAGGATTTCAGTGAAGAATTATTTCATGTGTCTCAAAGCAGAAACACAACAGAAAAATCCTGTGAAACCCCTCACAAGGCCTACTAAAAGCAAACCAAGTACTTTTCAGCCGTCCTCAGACTTAATGATGTCCTCAAGCTCTCTTGCAGTGGCTTTTTTCTCCCAAATTAGAGCACATTTCATTGGAAACCCTACCGAAGCAGCCATACCTACCGCTAACGAGTGCACAGAATTCTCCCAAATGGTATTGTGGGAAAAGTTTGAGCCCTCGGCTTAAAAAGTCAGCAGTATTTAACTGCCCCGGGCTAGCCAAACTTGAACCGAGGGGGGAGGGTTGAGTTAGCACTCAGGATTTCACCAACTGAGCCAAACATGTCCAGTAGGGAAAGAGTTAAACAGGGTAAGGGTTTAAGAGCCCCAGCAGCACACCCCTACCCAACTTTGGGTAGCCCCCCCTCCCCCCCCAGGGTCAAAAGGTGAGTGAATTTTGTCAAAAATTCTACCCAAGACAAGTTAAAGGGCTGTGTGCAAAAAGGGCATAAGCGACTCTTACTCATATTTCTAATTCTCCCTTAGAAAACAAATAAATTGAAGAATTTAGAATGCAATCAGGAGACACTTACACCCTTTTTGCACACAGCCCTTCAGTTTACCCAGTCACAAAAATGGCAGAGGTTGACTAAGACAATGAGAATCAATCACATTGCAGAACGAAAACAAAGTGTTCCAACTTACGGTTTATTTGAGCCAATCAGTGTCGAGTACAATAAAATAGCAATTCAACTTGCTCAAATTTCAACATGGATTGATACTTTGGAATGCTTTATGTTCGCTTTTTAATGTTTTTAGTTCTCTTTGTCTAAGTGGCCTCACACTGTAAAGTTTTGAATCTTTATAAAGACCTACTTTGAGTGTTGCACGTCAGAGGAAGTAATGTGAAGTCATCGAAACTGTATTTATACTCGGCAGATGAAATTAGTTCTAAACTGTAAACCTTACGAAGCTCTTGATTGGTGGCTTGGAACAATGAACAATAGGATTAAGCATCCAGGCCTGATGCTTTAAGCCAATAGGATGGCCTGTATGGTGTGTCGGAATGGTGCTGCAGTTTATTTCCTCAAGGAACCTATCGGGAATTTCAATTGGTTAATTTATACAATGAACAAAAGAATTAGTATCCAGGCCAATAGAATTTTAGCCAATTGGAAACTTCGTTAGAATTTGCCTCGTTCGAGTGCGAAGGCCTCCCTGGGCCCCCCACAAATTCTTGCAAACCAACGCCCCTGGAAAGCCGGCCATTTCTTGGGAAGGAGGTCTATAAAGGTGAAGAAAGGGCCGAAATATTGTAGTTTTATTCTGTTTTTTAGAGATCTAAACCTAGTGGAGACCGATTGTTGGTCCAGGTAAGTCTAGCGCCATATTACGATACAGTATGTTCGCCGTGAGAGCTATCAGTTCGACGTAATGACGCAGTCAGGGCGATATTTTTGCATGCGGTTTGGCAGACTCAGTCCGCCATTTGTGCCCACAGATTTCTCTATTTTATTAACTACCTTCTCTATATTGTACTAAATAGTTTATCGTATTTATCAGACTGCATTTATGCATCCTAGAGGTTTTAGAAGCCATTTTCTAGGCAGTATAAGAGCTGTCTGAGTCCAACAGTACAACAAACTGATTGGTTTTACACATCGTCTTGCCGGTCAACCAACGCGAACGTTTCCTCATGTTTTATTCGGTAGTTTTTGTGAGACGTTGACAGGGAACCTTTCCCACAGTGTTTTTCAATTTCGTTTTAATTCTACAAAGAACACAACACATTGGTTTGTACTCCTTGATTTAGTCCTGTTGTCAGTGTTGACCTAGTTCCATCTCGTTTATGTTTCGAATTCTCAAATTTTGTTTCGCAATTTTTATCGCGTTTGTGAATCCAATTTTTTATTTAGACTTAGTTATATTTCATCGATCCCCTTTTCTCGCTCATCAGCTCAGTTTCTTGAGAAAACCCAATTTCTTATTTAGAAGAGTTGTGAAGATACTTGAACTAATTATAGTTATGAATTTGTTTTAGTTGTCTTGACTTAGTCTTAGTTGGTAGTGGTTTTCATGACGGGCTCCTCAAACGTTTGTGTATATTTTTCTCTTTCCAGGGTATTTCCGAAACCGTATTTCCAATTTCTCTCAATCTCCAACACTTCTGCTGTAAGATAAATATTCGCAATCATGCAGACGATCAAGTGTGTGGTGGTTGGAGATGGAGCTGTCGGTAAAACCTGTTTGCTGATTTCTTACACGACGAATAAATTTCCAAGCGAGTACGTACCCACAGTAAGTATCCAAACACGTTCTGTGCTTCGATCTTAATCATACTAGATTCGCTGTAAACGAATGCCTAAACAGATCCTTGAGATGTGAATACATGTGCGGAGGCATGTTCGGGGCTTATAAGATACTAAAGCTGTGATGTACAAAAACAAAACAAAATATATGGCTCAACGTGTTTGTACTTTTACAAGCACAGGCATTCCTTCAAGCTTTTTAGCTCTAGCTCGCCCTCCAACGTATATGTTTTGACAAAGTTTCACACTCTAAAATAATATTATTTTTACAATTCTTCTCCAACTTATAATTCTATTGAGAATAATTAAATGGCTTCTATAGGGATGACAAATCATAATTATTAAAGGAAGACATGATTGCCTTCAAAGAAGAATCGTGATCCTTTCAGATTCTTTTTACAATAATTCTTCTTTGAAGAACATTTTGTCTCCTTAGAATAATTCTTAAGCTATGACTCTTCATCCCCAGATCGAGAAGCCATACAATCTTCTCAGAAGAATGACAAGTCTTGTAAAAATAATATAAAAGAATATTATCTCAGTTGATGAATAAGTTATTAATATCGAAGGCATGCTAAGGTCCATTCTATCAAAATGGTCAATTGGTTTTGGAAGAGCTGATGGCGAATGATGATGCTGCATACTATTTCCTGATATTTTTCCCATTCATCTGTCCAATCGGGCGACAAACATATTATTGGTGATTACTGGCAACTCTTACTGCCTATCAGCCTGATCCTCCACAGCACTCAAAACATGCTTGCACCTATAAACTGACCTGCTATCAGCTGAATGGAATGGTTGGTTAAGCAGCTATGAGATAAGAAGAATTGTGTTCATTTGTAGCCCAATGTGCTGATTGATTTGAATAAGAGGTTGCATTTCAGTTTCTTTATTGTATAGTTTTCTGGTATAACTTTTGTAATGGTAGTTGGATCATATTATGATTGATGTCAGAAGTCTGACAGTCTTACTATCCTATTGACCCTGGGATTCATTCTCCATGCATGGAACATGCTAGAGAAGGGTTTCTAGCAAACGAAAATGAAATGTTGTGGTTTCCTCTCCAAAAACTGAAATAAAGCTTTCTAATTTTTTTTAAATCAAGAGTTGTTAATTCTTTTCACATATACTTGCCATTTTTACATGTATGTTTATGTCTATTTAACACAGCTCTGATATAATGTGTGGGAGAAACTACAGCACAGTTACTGTATGGCATGCCATGACATTGAAATGGTTTCTGGTGTATTGTCTTTCTAATCCAATCAAATTACAGAGATATGGTAACCATATAGTTTGCCCCAATCATACTAAACCTGTGCTTGGAGTGACTGTGAGATTTGCAACATTTGTTGACTACAAAATCCAAACATTTTGTTGACAGACAGTGCTTGAAACTAACTTTTTGAAGAACTGGTCCAAGGAATAGTGGCTTTCAATATTTACTGGTCCTGGAACAAACTTTAAACTAGTCCAGGATTGAGGACCAGTAAAAACATTTTTAAGAACCCTTATTCCAAATATTGTAATTATATACTGGAGCACTTTAATGTCAATTCAATGTTGCACATGACAGTACATCAATAAAGAACAAAAAAAAAACATCTGTGCTGTAAAATATGTTTGCAAAACTCCTTGCAGCCATTGTTATTTATGTATGTTTCTCCTAAACTAAGTCTATTTTTTACTTGAAGAGAACAGACGTGGGAAACTAGTAAATGGCATCTTAAGATAACATATGTAATATGCAGTATTAAACAGTTTTTCCATTTTTGCAAGCGTTTCCCTTTCTAGTCTCATTAGTCTCATTGATTTGTCTGGCTTCTGGCCCTTTGCTTGTAACATGCTCTGCATCAGCACTCATCTGATGCCCTTACACCATTCATGCGCTCTAAGACTATCAACTTGAAAGTTTTGGCAGCCCTTGCAAAAGGAAGACTGTTCATTTTTGATGTGAGGAAATTCAAAGCAGTACTGGCAAAACATTTTCCCCTCATCTTCGACTTTCCCTCAAGCTCTTCTGCATCTCAAGTACTCGAACTATTAAACTGGAAACCACTGTACCTTCGACGGCGCTATCATCACTGTATTACTATCTTCAAATGCTTAAATAGCATGGTGGACTTCAACTTTAAATTAAAGAAGAATCACGACTTTCATACATATAATACACACCGTCAGCACAATCTACATTTACCATTCGCATGTAGGAATTGGGGACAGCAGAAGTTTACCTACCATGTACTATTAGACTGGAACTCTTTATACTTGGAAGTTATACAATCAACTACATTATCAATTTTTAAATCTTACTGGCACATAACTTAATTTCATTATAATCCTTGTTCTATTTCTATTTTATTTCAACCATTTATCTTTCCTGTTTTCCATATATTAGTGAAATATATATATTTTTAATACAGGGCCTCCCTGAAAATCACAAATTGTGAGTGGAGTTTTCCTGTCAAAATATTATTATTATTAAACAAGCCACTTGAAATCTTTCTTCCAAATTTTCTTTAATTCACATTCTTTTCTAGGCTTTTTCGTCACGTCTGTTGGCTGGGAATCAATTCCTGTATAATCACCTTCTGTTTGAGCTTCAGTTAGTTGCGATTTGTGGACATTTCCCCTTTGAAAATAACTCTGGAGATTACGAGCCGCCATTTTGTCTCTTTGGTGGGACCGCTAGGGTTTTTGGGAATGCTAGAACTCGATCCAGTTTCTCTTGGATTTCAAAATGGCGCTTGGAAAATAGGAATGACCGATCATAAATAAAGGCAATGAAACCAATTTTTAAGCATGTTTACTTCGATAAGAATGAAAATAATGAAAGGAGGAAATTGTGTACTTGTCCTCTGGGACGAGTAAGTAAAATTTTTAATCATCCTGTAGGAACTTTTACTCGTTTTTGACGAGTGAACGACCGTTAGTTTCAAGCACTGACAGAGCATGCTGCATCTGGCAGCCAACACAAAAGCGTTTGCTCCTCTGGCTGCTGCACACCACCTTATTAGCTCCTTATTATAATCTCTTTCCTGTTTACTTCACTTGTTTTATAGTTTAACGTGTATATAAGGTCAAAAATTTTTGTCGTTAATATCGATTCTACATCAAGTGAATAGTTCAATAGTACAATATTTCTCTATTTGAGTGTTGTATCCATGAGTTATAGAGGTTTGTATTTATAATAATTATAGTCAAGCCGGTGACATAAATTTGGTCTTCATTTATTATACAAAAACATACTGGTAGAGATAAATGACCTTTCGTAAACATCTATGTTATATTTGAAGGTTATATCAGTGATTCTACCAAATATTTTGTCAAAATCAGTATAATAATGGTTTCATTCACAACTAAAAAGAACTGAAAGTAAATTCCCGAATTCACGTCAAATTTATGTCACATCATTAGCATATTGGAAATAGAAACCTCTAACTCATAGACGAAAGACTCAAATCAAGAAATATTTTACTATTCAACTATTCACTTTATGTAGAATCAATATTAATGATAAAAATATTTGACCTGATATACACTTTAATCTCTACTTATTCACATTATTTACAGATACTATAACAATGTCATGGTTAACTATGTTTGTTAAAATGAGGTTCTTGTACTTGGCTTATTAGTTTTGTATTGCCTTGATTTTAACCATGGCATACATTGTATGCATCAAGGTAGGACTGGAGGCTATTTTTTGAGAATTTGATGTATTTTCTCTGTAATGGGAGAGACATGTTTACACTTTAATTACATAATTAGAACCATTAAAGTTCATAGGCTGTGGGGGAAAAAAATTGAATCCACCTTATAGTTATTCCAGGGAAAATCTGTGAAGTTCCCAAAAAATATGTTGGTCTTCAACACGATGCGACTGCAATATTATTATTGTTAATATGCTAATTTTTGACTTCAGTTCGTTTAATATCACTCACACAAACGTCTAGCACTGTCGACGGCTAGCCACCAGTATTTACCGTTAGTGGCACCAAAGCACTAATGCCCAGCCACTAAAAAATTAGTGACGCTGTTGGCACTGACGGTTGCAAAGTTTTTGAGCGGGACTGTATAAGCCATATACTCTTAACTTTGGGAACTTTTTTCTCAAAATTGTGACAAAATGCTGCAGCTTATAAATCGTAAACTACAGTATGTAGAAGTTCTGTTATGTATATGGTTGCCATTTTGTTAAGTGCGTTAAAGGAGCTATGTCACGGTACTGTGCATGTTACAGTGTCCAGACATTGAATTGATAGCTTCATTGTGTAACATCCAATGAAACTCAATCAAAGTGAATTGCCAAAAAGCCACATGTATAGGGTGACAATTGTGTTCCTCACAAAAAGTATTAATCTTGCAAATTTTGTAACATTTCTGCCATTTAATCCCTAATTTTGATAAGTTTTCATGGATCGTGTGACGTCATAAGATGAATCAACTCCCTCCCTAGGGAAAACTACTACTTTGTGACATCACAAGATGAATCAATCCCGCAATTCGGGTAGCGTTTATTCTAGTTTAATTTCTGCTCCTCTCAAAGAAAACTAAGTTAGACAACTGAAGTATATCAGAAATAGAATTTGGGGCAAAAAGAGTTCATGTTGTTTTATGGCTTTACTTGCACTTTAAATTTGATATGCTTACCTGATTACATGTGATAGATATTAATGTTGTCTCTCTGCAGGTGTTTGATAATTATGCAGTTACAGTAATGATTGGTGGGGAGCCATACACATTAGGATTATTTGACACAGCAGGTATGGGAGCAAATAAAGGGCTGTGTGAAGAAAGGACGTGACTCCTGATCACATTCTAAATTCTCTTTCAAATTCTTTGTTTTCAAGGGAGAATTTAGAACCTGATCAGGAGTTACTTATTGCACACAGCCCTTAAATTTTATTCTTGTATTTTCTTTACCCTATGGAGAAGGTATTCTTCAGAAATACTGGATAAGAATAGTTAGAGTTGCTCTTGTTAAGGATTAAAAATGGAAAAGTAAAGAAAATATTTGTCCCTGTAAAATTGTCTGCAAATTTCAAAATTGTTTTATGTTTAGTTTTATGAATTGGTTTGCAACTGCTTTTTCCACTTTGATAAGTAAGACACCACATAAAAAATCACCAACACTATTTGAGATAATTTAGTTGAGATTCAAAAGGAGTAAATTCTTTTAAATCTTCAAAACTTTAAACACTCCCAACAAACTTATTTATCTCACATTTAGAAAAATGTAACATTAATTTTACGCATTTAACTGTTCGTTCAAATTGAGCAAAAGTATAATTTCTTGAATTCAAGACCTTTTAAAAATAATGATAATGTATGTCTACTTGGCTTTAATTGCGATGCAACAAGTGCATTTCTGAAATGACACCTCAGTCCTTTATTGAGATCTTAAATAACAAGAGGATGTATTATTATAATTATCATCATGTAGGAACAATAGAATTGGTTTGTTTGTTTAAGTTGTTTTAATGCTAAGAATTGATTGATCTTTTTTTAGGTCAAGAAGATTATGATCGTCTTAGACCATTGTCCTATCCACAAACAGATGTGTTCTTAGTCTGTTTCTCTGTAGTATCACCATCATCTTTTGAAAACGTAAAAGAAAAGGTGAGTCCTCCTTGAGTGAGACATTACCAAAAGAACCAGAAGATGATATTATACAAATATGGAAAATCTCATTTGAATGGGATATAGCATACACAGGGTCTGAAATTAACTTTTTCACGTAGGCGGCAAATGGTGACTAGCTAAATTTTTTTAGTTGCCAAATGACCAATCGTGGTCGCCACTTTTAGAGTTTCAAGAGACATGCAACAAAGAACATTTGCTGGCATGTTTTATTGGCTAAATTTACTTAGAACATGTGACTTCAGGACATTGTGAAAACATTGTTGCAGACTTTAGGTAAGTCACCAGCTGGTGACTAACTCTGAAATGTTGGTTGGCAACACTCAAAATTTAGTCGCATTGGTGCCAAATAAGGCACAATTTCAGACCCTGATACATCTAGTACAGTACCGGCCAAGGGTTTGTTAACATCTATATGTGCATTTTCTGTGTGTACTACATATTGCATGTACTATTGTCTGATTTTTGACAGGTCTGTCAAATCGTTACACCTTCTATTAAAATAGGTGAAAAAACTATATATTTTTTCAAATTGTCAATCATTTCTTTATTTACCATGCAATACAGCTATCTTGACAAGACAATAGCATAAATAATAAAGATGTCATGATTAATAGTGCCAATAGATAAAGGAAGCTACAGCTTTGGACATGAATAGTTGGAACACGTCCCCCGCACCCCCTCATTTCAATGTTGGATAAACTTTTGTACTGGTTTGGTCACCTTTTTTCCCCAACATTGAATGGGGGGTGGAAGGGGGGAGAGAGGAACTTCAGGGTTGCGTGCTGCTTCTGGTCCATAACAATTAAAGGATTAGTGTTGTAAGAGTCTTGTCCAATTAACATCACGCGACGTTTAGTTAAACCAGTGAACTACTGTTGTGGGACATTATAGGTTGTAGCCATTATATTCACGGGAAAAACTCATTAGAAAATAGTAAGCGTCATTTCACAATTGACTAGAAATATTATTCATAAGATATTTTTTAGAGTAGAGCAAGTAAAATGTTGAATTATATGCTTTAAACTACTGCTAATTCTGGTTGTGTTATCGACCTGCAACTCAAACTAAATTCGATTGAGAGTCACATAATGGACAGTTCCATGTGAGAGAAGAAAATATCACAAAATCAAGATAATATTATTACAGGGGGAAACATCTAAAAATGCAAACACATAATACCACTATGTCTAAAAAAATATTGGGTGACTCGCAATCGGCCATCACTACAACCAGGGGGGTCCCTGAAGTAGGGGCACATAACTCCAGCAAGAAAATGATTTTGTGATCAAACATGGTTTTGTAGAAAAAAATGGTTAATAGGAAATTTGTAAAACAGAAAGTCATATGAAGTTCTTATGTCCACTCTTTCCTACTATTGAAAATAAATTAGCTGTTTGGTGTAACACACCCAGTAATATAAATAATTCTCATTAATATTTAAGTCATGGACGTTACGTAACGTCCATGAAAACAAATACTATTTCCTCTCTACTGATGAATTCTCTGCAACTACTAAAATTATATTAATAATCCTCTGTATTTGACTAAAGTCTAATGCAAATATATACTAACATTTTAGAATATGTGTTTAAGTCTTGCAGAAAATCCAATCTTAAGTCTGTCATGGACGTTACGTCATGGACGTTACGTCATGGACGTTACGTCATGGACGTTACATGATGTCATGGACATTAGGCTGCCAATAATGTTGACTTATGATAATGCTTGTCACATTTGCAAAGTAAAAAAGGAATATGTTGTCCAGAATATAATCAAATGAAACCACTAACATCAATGCAGGTTCTTAATCCATTTTATTTAACAACAAGCAAAGCACATACATGTATGTACAGGCCTGTAGCTATCTGTGAAGCACTTCTGGGTTTTATGTAACTAACAAGAGAACCTATTATAAAACTATTATCTAACTTGGTAGAAGGTATGACCTTTTATAGAACATTTAAAAATGCCTTTTCTTTAAAGTAATAACAGCAAGCAATGTAAATCCATATGTCCCCACTTCTTTGTCAAGTGGCATAACAAGGGGAAAATGTCCTTCAACAATTTTCTTTGTTCTGTAACAACAACTAGCACATTGCATTACTAAGCCTTTCTAAACACTTTCTTGATAGCTGCAAGATGTGGAATGACAAATGGCCCATAACCATGCAATTCTACAGGGCCATAAAACACACAAGAAGAGTGGACCTGGTCGATATCATCACGAGTGGGCCAATCGAAGGTCGCTGCGCCAGCCCGGTGCAAAAACTTAAGCTTGACCATATTTTCTGCATCAACTTCTAGAACTCTACCGATGTAGAATTTGCTTACAAAATGGACTGCATAGTACCTTCCACAAATAGGGGTACTTGAGGGCGGTATGGGATGAAGCATTTCATTGTGAAGCTCCAGCACCATATACTTCCTGTAGGCACATATCTCAGGCTGATTGATCATGCTGCTCTTAAGAGCAAGACATCTGGCAAACATACAAATGAATACACCACAGTCAAAGGCGTTGTTTTGCTGTGGCACATCCCTGTCTGTGCTGGCATAGAGTGACCACTCATTGATGGCAATGGTGTCGTCTAGCTCCGATAGAAATGTAGACATCTTAAGAAGTGCCTGGTACGCAGTTGGTTTAACATCTGATGAGCTGAAGCTGTCAAGTGTGATGATGGTCTTGATCTTGGGGAACACAGCTAAAAGAAACCAGTGCTGGGCTTGCACAGTGTTGCATGGGACAAGGACAAGGTCTTGCTCTGTTAATGGCTGTTTGCAATCAACAACTTCCTCTGCAGGCTTATTGCCAACAGCTCGAGCAAACTCTTCCCAGGTGAAGGTCTCCACGCTTACACCTTTCTTCTGTGCTTCTTCTTTGATCAACTTAAGGTATGCATCAATGACAAAGTTTGTCAACCATTTATCCTTATCTAAGGCACCCTCCCCAAACAGAGACAGTAGATCTGAATTGTTGATCAGCCGGTTGCCGTTAAAGGCAAAGTCCCCTCGGACAATGGAATGAATAAGAGCTATGTTATACTGTGGAATGGCAAAATCCACAGTGTCTTTTAACACATCAGAAAAAGTGTCAGACAGCCCAGGTTGAACAAGGATGCTCTCATTTTGTTTATCTTCTGAGGTTTGGTAGTCCCCTCTTACACCATCAGGACAGTTATCTTCACAATCAGAGCTTTCATCACTGACATCATCACTGGAAGCTACCTCGGCTTCACTCTCTACTAGATGTATCATCATCTTCCTCTACTAAGGAGACCTCAATGCCGGTATCCTGATGCTGATAAGAGTGGTTAAGGAAATGCATACTGTTTGGCTTCTCTTCATCTACAAACATGCAGTGGAACTTGCTAATTCCTCGAATAGCCTTCGCCTTTTTGAAGCATTCATCAAACTTGTGCTCTTTATACCTCTCTTGAATTTCATCAGCAGTGATGAGGATAACTGCGGTTTTACAGAACTTCTTCGCTACCTCAACAAAAGCCTTAGCGGAAATCACGGCCTCAACTCTTTTGGTTGAAACCGCAGTCCAAACCTTTCTCTTCACAGTGCCACCTATTCCATCAACTGCACCTTTGCCATGAGATGTTGCAAAATAGTGCCATAACATTCTCAACTCTAGCTTGAGGGTCAAGGTGTGTAGAAACTGGACCATGAACTTATTCTTGAATTGAGAACTTGGACCGTCTGAAAAGATGTGGACTTCTTCAACATTTGGGTGGTTCTTCTTTACAAAGGTCTCCAATACCTCATTCATAAAAACAGCCACTGTGGTCTTCTCATGATTCCTGTCATCTGATGCAATAACATGGGAGTTGCAGATGGTATTGGATCCTTTGTCCAGATAGCCACGGTGAAAACAGTGACCTGCTCCGGGCTCCAGTGAGCTGATTGGATTTCGTCTTGTTGGAGACAGGTATAGTTTTCTGCAAAATCTACCTGGACTATTGCTTCATTGGGCTGCAAGTTGTCCATTTTGTCTTGGAAAAACTTTGCTTGGTTCCTCTTGATGGAAACATGCTCAATGAATGAGGGCATTTTGGACTGCAGGGCATCTAGTGCTTCTTCAATGGTTCCATCCTTGTGCACTTTTTGCATCTTCTTGACAACTTTGGGTTCTCCCTTGATCTTAACATCTTGGGCAACTCTTTCCCACTGATACCACGAGGTTCCTTCATCTAGTGGTGCCTCATCTCTCATTTTCTCAATGGGATCTGCAGGGCAGTCTTGACACTGGCCTTTGATGCATGAATCATCTACGCTGCTGCACACAAATGCATCCACAAAGGAACTAGAATATGAAGGGAAACCTGGTATCTCCTTAGAGAGGCAATTGCAGAGTAAGCGTATGTTGTCATGGTGCTGACACAGACACACATCTCTAGGCATGGCAGATTGCAAGAGCACATTGCTTGGCCTTAAAGAGCAGAATTTGCTCAAGCCTATCTTAATTTCAGGATGCTCAGCTTTGAAGAAATAATAGGTCTCCTTGAGTGACCACATAAGGTGTCTCTTTTGGAGTTTGGCTTTCTTTCCATTACATCTGACTATGACATAATCTTTTCTGCCTGGTGCTTGACGGGATATATCATCATGGGGGTAGAACTTCTGAACACATCGGACAGCTGTTTCTGACAGAAGTTTACTCCCCACTTCCTTTGGTGTTTTCTTTGACAAGGGTATTCCATGTGTATAGGCTAGCTTTCTGATCACTGCCTTTTTCTTTCTAGGACTCAATGGAAGAAATGGTTTCACTCTTCCAATAGCTTTCCCAAGAGATTGAGCTGTCTTGTATGGACTTTTGTGTTCTTCATCTAATGGGGGCTCATTTTCTTGCTTTGGGATCCTTTTGGCTTTATTCCTTAACCTGTAAGCACGGATCCTGAGTTTACACTTGTAGCGAATCTGCTTTGCCTCACCAGGTCTCAAAACTTGATATTTTCTCTGTAATTGCTTTCTTATTCTGTCTTTCTGCTTGTATTGCCTGTATCTATCAGGGTTAGACTTTAGATTTTCAAGGTATGTACTCCAGCTCCTTTTTTTCTTGCTGACTTCAGGCATCTTTTACTTTCCAGTTCTCTGAGATCTACTACAATGGCTTAGCAACCAGGCCTGGTGCTTTGCAGTCAGGCCAGGTGTCATTGAACACAGGGAGCCCAATGAATCCCATGTTCAATAATTTATAAACAAATTTTTGAACTAAAATGTGTAGAATAATCACACAGTGTAACGTCCATGACAAGCCTGTAACGTCCATGACACAACGTTTTTTTCCCTCTCAGCTTACAGGTAAAAGTGAATCCAGGGCAATAACATTATAAAAATAAACTTTCATTCTTCTGATTAAATTGTATTACCTTAAGAATTAAATTGGGCAACACAAATTACAGGAATAGTTAATTAAAAACATTGACCCAAAAAAACAGGGTTATTGTGCTGTAACGTCCATGACCGATATTAATTATTATTTTTCCCTATTATGAATATTAACAATTACAAAAATATTTTACAGCAAAGTTACCACCTCCCCATTAAACAAAATAGAAATGTACAATTTCAGATTAACATGCTTTTGATTTTTTTACAAGGCATAATAAGCTATTTTTTGCGTGAAAATGTAACGTCCATGAACATGGAACTGCCCTAATGTAGTTTAACACAATTTGAAGTATGTGTTTATGGAACCTTAAAACTTACAAATATTGCTAAGTTAATAATTGATTTTTGTTGTTACTTGGGCCAGGCCTTTGGCTGGTACGAGTCAGAAATTGCAAGTGTTTATTTTATTTTTATTATATTTTATTTTCTGTGTCGACCTTTTGTGCCGTCAACCAGTCACATTGCACGTGTTGACTCAACATGTGACAGGATGAACCAATCAGATTCAATATCGCTTGGGCACTTAATTTATTTACTTAAAACAAGATATTGGTAACCCGGGACTCGGAAGCTGTGAGTGATTGTCTGATTGGTTTGTGGAGGAAATTTCTCAAGTTGCCATGGATACTGGATGGCAAGCTATCTTTAAAAACCCTGTTTTAGAAAGATCAACAATCGATTGTGGTGGAAAATAGCATTTACAACAGATTTTGCTAATAACACTACCAATCTCGTACAAGTGCCTTTAAATATAGTGATGTTTCGTGTTGATAATCATTACGATTGTTATGCTAATGTACCAACCATGATCTGTAAAGCCAACTTTGTGTTAGGAACCAATGGATCTCTGGTTGGCACATTAATGACAATAGATGACAATACACAAACCATTGCTATATGAATTAAGATTTGTTTGCCATCTAGTACAACCACGTGATTGCATTCCTGCATAAGGTCCATTCTATCATATGTAAATGAGCATGAGTAATGAATCAATAGACCTAGTCAGCTTGCCTGTTTGTTGTCCCAGACTTCTCTCTTGAGTAATATTTTTTTGTTTTTCTGCATCCAAAGGGGAAATGTTCATGTACCAGTTTCTATAATTGGAAAACAAAGTACTAAATCCTGTGGAGAGCTATCACGTGAGGCAAGCTTCCTTAGCACAAACCATGTATAACACAACAATATGCTAGAACTGCATGAACTACATGTATTCACCTATTCCTAGCTGGCCTGAGTTAAGGCAAACTCAGGGCCTCTTGTTTTAAATTTAAAAAAAATTGGGTTTACTACACAACTTTTAAATGCTGTAAATTTGGCCACCGAGGTGTGAACAGAGTCAGTGTGAATTCATCTTGCAGCGTTATCAATAAATTTATTGCCTGCATTAAAATGAGCTACTGCTAGCATGCAAAAATTTAAACTTATTCCTGCTTGTATATCAAAATGAACATGGCCGAAAAGAATAGTTATGTAATTTCAATAAAAATCACACAGAACCAGACATGACTTGTCACACGCAGAGTTTTGCTTCCTCTTCATTAAACTGACTGGAATGAACTTTGGCAAACTAGCTGGCATATGCCGAGTGCTTTATTTGGAAGTTAAAAACAATCACAGCAATCAAATTAATCCTTTGAAATGGTAGTTATTTATTCCCCATGCAAAATAATTTCTCTTAATGAGCTACTCAGGTGTGTAGTTTTGTGCTACAACATGATTGGCTATTGCTATGGCAACTGTCATTAAGTTTTATGCTACAATTCTGGCTTTAAGTTTCACACTACATGTAAGTACTGTAGCTGGTGATCATAATAGTTGCTGGCAATCACCAGTAGCAAAAAAATGCCAACTTCTAATGACAGGCCTGCAATTAAAGAGTATCTATCATTAATTAGGTCTACGATACCTTGGGCTCTATCTATTGTCTTATTCAAGGTTTTTCTCTCTATAGTGGGTTCCAGAAATCACACATCACTGTCCCAAAACACCTTTTCTTCTTGTCGGCACCCAAGTGGATCTAAGAGACGATGCTGGAACACTAGAAAAGCTGTCCAAGAACAAGCAAAAGCCAATCACAGTTGAGGCAGCAGAGAAGCTAGCACGTGAGCTAAGGGCTGTGAAGTATGTTGAGTGCTCTGCGCTTACCCAAAAGGGACTGAAGAATGTGTTTGATGAGGCTATCCTGGCCGCTTTAGAACCCCCAGAGCAACCAAAGAAGAGGAAATGTAAGCTGTTATAGAGTGGACAAGTTCTGCTTTGAATTGAACATAAGTGATATTCAGCTATATGGATGTGAGCCAGCTTGAATCCTTTGAGAGACATTTATAGAACAATTTCCCTGGTGATTTTATTACTGGGCACGGTGTCCCCATTTACGTGGAACACTGCAATCTGAACTGGGACGAGAACAAGTGAGAAAATACTGACATTGGTTTATTGATCAACAGCCAAGCAAGATATACAATATCCCTCATTCTCTTTTTCATCTCTAAGTTGTAGAAAGTGTAGTTTTGCAGTATTATTCCAGTCACAAACTGATTTAACTTGCTTACGCCTCCCACTGCTCCCCATTGAAGAGTGATATTGATGTATTATTACATTGAACACACAATATATTACGATAACAGGGTTTAGGTTTGTATTACGAAATTTCAAGCCAAAGATTGATTTTGCTGAAATGTGATGCTAAAATGTTTTTAATATACTTTGATTTTGATTGCCAATGCATTTGAAGTCACATTCCAACAGAATCAGCTGTGTGGCTTATATTATGCCATTTTCTAAAATATTTTTTTTATTTAGTCTTTTAAAATCCTTCCATCCCTTGTTTGGGTGTCATTATATCGTCCCTTTTTTAGTTGCCAAAAATCATTCTAGGTATTCAATAAATTATAAGCCTGACTGGACTGTAGTTATCGGTGACATAATGTGGTCTCTTAAAGTGACCCTAGCCCATTTGCAATTTTTATACATATGAATCTTTGAAAGATTTTGAGTGTTTCTGCAAAGAAATTTTTGGCTTACAGAGAATACTTGTATGAAATGGTGAAAATTTGACCTTTCCAGACCCATAGCCACGTAAAAAAAAAGCCTGGGTTTATTCCCAATCTTATGTCACCTCATTAATGCATTATTCTCCATTGCGCCTTTCTATCACAACATCATTGATATTTTGAGAATATACAGTAGATGTGAGTTGTTAGCAAAGACAAAATGCTAAATATTATTCAAATTCGAATGAATTGGATGACTTACGTGGTCATGGGTCAGGAAAGATCAGATTTTCACCATTTTAAACAAGCATAGAACAGAGTATTCTCTGTAAGCCAAAAATTTATTTACAGAAGTACTCAAAACCTTTCAAGGATTCATTTGTATAAAAATTGCAAAAGGGGTTAGGTGCACTTGTAAGTCTGCCATAATGGAGCACAGGTTATAAATAGCAGTGGTTACAGCACAATGTACAAAAGTGTGACTACATTAATGTTTTCAAATACTTTAGTCACTACCAATGATCTAATCAAGTATGAGAATAGCCTGTAAAGCAATCAAAACAAATCCACAAATGGGAAGTACAGTGTACAACAAACTTGGCAAAAGTAGTTGATAATAATAATAGTAGTAGTAGTACTGAAGAGGAATGGCTCAAATTTTTGAAATTAGCGATCGAAAACAATATTGGTGACTCGTGGGTACTTGTGAAACTGTGGTTTATGAGAAATGTTTGAAGGCATGCAAAGGGCCCCAAACTCATCTAAAATGAAGAGAAAATGGTGGGAAAACATTGTTTTCCTTGAACTGGTTTTCTTGTTTGCCCATTTTCTAGAAGGGAAATTGCTAAAATAGCAACTAAATCAAATTGTATTGCTGGCTTTCACTTGACGTCATAGCTGCCATGTTGGTGCCCTTAAACAATAGATTCCTTGTTAGCTTCTTTTGTTGGGGCACCAACATGGCAGCCATGCCCTTTGTCATTTGAATCTCTGGGGATTGAGTGAAAATCAGCAATTCAAATGAGTCTGTCACATTTTGCTAATTGTCTCGACCAGCTGATTATATCAACAATGTTGGCTCTCCTACATGTAAGTAGAAAGCTTACAGCAAACTGGGGAGCTCTAGAAAATTGTCAAACTGTAGCTTGAATCTTTTGATTTTAGATCATAAAGTCTTCAATAGATCAGTAGACTTCTTTCATACTCCTTTGTTGTTTTGTTTGATTGACAGGCCATTCTCGTACTTGATTGGATATCGCAATAAAAATATGTGATGAAATGGTGGGCACACTTTTGTATGTCATGCTGTAAATGTAACTTGATTTGGCAAGTTTGACAAAGGAAATAATATTGTAAAATAAATGTACATTTGATTATTTTTGAGTAGCTGATGGTTAGGCAGCCAAAGTCATTCCACAATGCTTACCAATTTTTTTGCCATGCAGATCTCTCGTAGTACATGTTTGTTGTAAATTTTGTTTCCCAAGTGGTTGGCATTTGGTTTGGTAAGTGTCTTGATGTTGATCACCAAGGTACAGTGTACTGGTAGACAATAGAATGTATGGCAAGTTTTCGCACTGGGATTAGAGGACTTCAAGTCAGATTTGTCTCACAAGTGTCGGGGACTTCAAGAGCATTTAAAGTAGACAAACATGCTACCACGAGTTTCACTGTCTTGTCATAAATACAGAAAAACAGTGATGTTGATTTCATAAAGCCGCAGAGTTTATAATAATAATATTGTTTTCACTTGTAAAGTTTCTGGATCAGAGTTTGGTGTTACATCTTACAGGGCTTGAAATCAGGCTCATTCACCTGCACAATGTGAGTAAAATCTCTTGACAACTTGCAACTGTTAGTAAAATCTTACTGAACTATTTGTTGTTGCTAGTGGATCAGATCATGTTGATAGTAAGAAATAATTTAATAGTGACAACTAGCAATAGCTACTAGTGGTAATTTCTTCTATTAATTGTACATCCGCATTTCTAATAATGATTGAAACCTAAGAAAAAAAGAGATTGTGTAAACTGGGTGCTTAATTCAATACATCAATATTTGTTGTTGTTATCAATAATTATTGTGAGTTTGAAGGTCGCCCATATATATCCCAGGGTATAGGCTAGTGTCAGAGATCATGTCTAATAAACTTATTGCCTGGTAATCGTAAGTATTGTTGAAATGGAGAGTGGGTTCCTGTGGAAAATAGGTGGTATTTTGACGATGCACGAGAGACTTAAATCATTGGATATCATTTCCATGTGCAAAGAAATTTAACCCTTTCAGCCCCAAGGATGCTCTATACCCAACTTCTCTTTAATGTAAGAAAACAAAGTGAAGCATGCAAATCATGAGAATTTATTTGTTTTTAAGTTACTAACTATTCTCAGACACTTCAAGAAATGTACGCAAATTAGAAAGGAGAATTTAGGTGTTACTTTTGGGGCTTAAGTATAAATTAATATAATGATTTGCTTTCTGCATTTATAATGTTATAGTAAACAGGATGCTAGTCTTGACCATGCTGCTAAAAATTACTGAAAATATTAATAAACAGAGTGGTCTGTTTGCCTAGACAAAATGGAAGACAACATAACATTTATGCAACAATATTGTTAATTTGATCATGGCCATCGGCCTGCGAAAGCTGCAGTAGATGTGGCTTTTGCAGCATAGGTTCATCATTGTTCAGTAGTTCTACCCTGCAGGGTTTCCCATTCTTTATTTGGACAGGCTAATCTTTAACAGGATGTTGTTTTCAGGCTTTGGATTTCATGTGTTTTACTTGCTAAATGGAAGTTGATTTTTATGTATTGCAATTAAAAAAAGTTAAGCACTTGCTTTTTTCTGCAAGCTGTATTTAATACCAACAATGTGCTTTACAAGCACTATTTATATTTCACTACAGTAAAATGTACCATGAAATATTCTAATTGCAACAGGGTTCACACAGTCATGGAAAGTCTTGGAATTTCAAAAAATGTCAAGTCATGGAAAAGTCATGGAATTTTATCATCGACCATTGGAATGTTTTGATGCTTGACTTCCTTGCATAATTCTCTTCATCATTATCCATCTGCTACTTGATGATTTTGACTTGGTTGTTTTAAAACTGGCGGAGTCCTGGCTAGGCTACATGCTAAAGATAATTTTATGTTATGTTGAAATAAGGATGTGCTACATTGATAGTATTCCTTCCTTTGTAAAAGTTTTCAAGCAATATTAAAGTGGATGGACAGCCCCAGTTAAATGACGTTTTCTAGTTTTCTTGTCTCCTTCAGAACCTAATCTGAGTCTTTGAATTTTTTAATGTAGTCATGGAATTTCATTGTAACTTTCCTGTGTGAACCTTGTGAAATGCAAACTTAATAAAGGATATTGTTACTTGTGCCAGGAGAAATTGAAAATACAAGTGTGCTTTGATTTTTGCAAGTGACTGAAAATGTTAAATTCGAGGTCTGGTTATTATTTTGAAAAGGTAGAACCATTCTGATATGGTGTTTATAACTGATGTACTCTGTCTTGTCTGGTTTGCATTGTACATTATTATATTGTATTGCAATTATGGGTAAGTTTTCCAAAGGGACCCCCCTCGACTGATGTGGTTTACACTAGATGTGACCTATTCATTGGTACAGCCCAGCCATAAATGTAAAAAGTATTCACAGGATTGGTAACGATAGGAAGTTGCTGTTCTGTATCTTTCTTACTCCAGAAATGTTTTTAAAGCAATACCAAATTTTGTTCTGAGGTTTTGAGTACCCCCTTTAAAATAGTTGCTCATTCTGAGGTGACTAAACAAATTTCATGCTGTTCGCTTAGGCCCGGTTCAAACGTCGCACTTTTCATGCGCCGAACTCAATTAGATCAAAAGAAGCCACCTAATCATCTTTTGTTTCAATTGAGTTCGACGTTTGAACCGGGCCTTAGTCACCGAGGATGGCTTGTGCATTGCTAAACCAAAGCATTGTTGAACAGAGAGCAGATTTCAATTTAGTGTTGGAAGTGTTTTGGTTTTGCGTTTACTACGCTCGTATTGGCTGATAAAGTAAACCAACCAACCAATCAAATGCAAATTAGTTTTGCTTTGGTTTGTCATTGGCTCACAGGGAAGCCATTTATGAGTTACTTGTGATTACTTGCTGCTATGATTGGCTGGTTGTGGGTAATTTGTGTTTGGTTTCATTACACTCGACTGGTAAAAGACTAAACCCAAAACAACAGCTGTTTGAACAGTACTTTAACATTTTATTGCAAGGGTTTTGGTTGTTAGTGTTGTAACATTTCGAACTATAATTGCAATACTCGGTACAACAGTTGGGTAAGGAAAGTAACAGAATTCGAGAGGCCAGCTAGGTGGAATCCCAAAAAAATACATGTACGGTAGTTTGTTGCCATCTATGATTTCCAGACTAAAAACTCTTAAATTACGTTCCTGGGTTGATATATATACTGTATGTGGGTTTATTCTAGAAGACACTGGATGTTCAGGGGTAAATTGTGGTAATTAAGCTGGATTGATGACTGCATCAAAGATAACCAACCTAACTATGAACTAATGATTATTCTCTACCTCTGAAACACCAATCAAAGCCTACAAGCAAGTAGAGATTAGTCGCTAGAATTGAGATATTTTTTTTTGCTGATATACTCATTGTATTACTTTCAGTATTGCTTTCAATGACAGATGTAACTAGAGATGCTGGACTCTCTGTACTAACATTACGTACTTGTGAAGTAACTGTTATTGTACACATTGCTCAACACAATAAATTTATTGAATTTAGTTTCTTTTGTCCCTCTTATTGTTAGAATAATCATTTTAAAATCATGAATAATTAATGAGCATGCAAACCAATCCCAGCTCCGTATTCAGATCACATGCACAGTACTGTAAATCCCGATAAAATTAGTAATTAGTAAATTAACTTTTGATAAAGATTTCGTACTCGGCTAATAAGTATGAAATCTTTTGATAAAGATCTTTAACTCTTATGGGACATTCATGGTCATTTCAAGTTCCATAATTAGAATAACACTACAGAATCCCAACAATGTGCATTCTAATTAAAGTTTCATTTCACAAGCACGATAAAATATTCGCGTTCGTGCCAAAAACTGGACACTTTAAACTCTATAGCATCCATAATAATAGTCTTTATTGAAAATACTTCAAGCCAACGTCAAAGTTTACAAATATAATAAGATAAATATACATTATAGTTATTACATAAAATAAAAGATAGAATTGTAATTAAATATATCGTAGATATTTACGAGTTAAAGAGGCCTCTATTGATGAAACTATTTTTAAACCTTTCTGTTCTACAATACGTTGACTGGAAATTATGTTGCCTTTTCCAACCCATTCGGGTTGTCAGTGGTGGGAAGAGACTGTAGAGGATTGTTCGGGTTATTGATAACCTTTTATCACAGCTTTAGGTCTTTCTGATGGAGAATTCCTTAATTGGTGTATAATCCTTTATATATGCAAATCTAAGTCATCTTTGTGGTTTATCTGTCCGACATAAATATTTGGAATATGAAGCAACACCCCAGACGGTCATGCAGTATGTAAACAAGGACATAATCAAAGTATTAAATAAATATTGTAAGTCCTTGATAGGGTAGCCATTTACTTTACGTACCCTAAGAATGTGCATTCTCTTAACAGCCAGCTTTGAACGTTAAAATATCGAATTGTATTCCCAATTATTGGGACAATTCTGGAAAGTTACCCCTTGGAATTT
The DNA here is from genome assembly GCA_030867875.1 of Actinernus sp. WN-2022. Lineage (NCBI taxonomy): Eukaryota > Metazoa > Cnidaria > Anthozoa > Actiniaria > Actinernidae > Actinernus > Actinernus sp. WN-2022. Next base: position 2,448,139 of record JAOWCC010001368.1, on the reverse strand, counting down.
CAAAGATGCTACCTGTTCTATGCCACTTACTGGCTCTGGGGGAGGCTTTTTGTTCGGCTTTGTTTGGTTTTCTTAAGATTGAGGGGAAACAGTGAGTTTTGTTTCCCCGAGATCCTAGAGGGAGTCGAGGGGAACATCTAGACAAAACTCCCTGATTCCCGAGGGAACAGTCATTAAAAAAAAAAAGTGATTTGTTATATAGACATAAGTTTTACAGAGGCAAAGTTGTGCATAAATACAGGACCTACTTGATACGAGCGAGGTTTGTCGTCTTCTCTTCGACCAGTTCGGGAAGCTGCTTTTCAACACAATCGCTAGGGCATTTTTACTTTTTAGTGTCGTTTTGTGACTTTCTTGCATCCTTTATTAGCTACCAATTTCTTACTAGATCGCGCATGATAAAGATGTACAATACAATACTGTTTATTAGCATTTTCATATACATACATGGTATTGCCTAATTAATATACAATCACACTGAGATTAGAGAAGAGAAAAAAAATTGTTTCTTTGCCTTTGGAGCTGGTTCCATTTTTAACGCAAATGGTCAGCTTTTGATGAAGATCTAGACATTTTGGTAAACAAATATTTCCCGCCTTTAGCTAGCCAGTAGCCTGCTTGCAGGCGGTGGAGGGTGTTTTGGGGGGTGGGGGAGAAGAAGCAGATCTGAAAGACCGCCTGGACGAAAACCCCTGGTTTCTGAGTACAAGATCCCGTCCACCAGCAGACGGGGTATATGATTGGCTGAAACGGTGTCAATCAAGCTTATCGCGGCAAGTAACCAGGGTACTTCGCAGCTATTGTTGTGTACTGAGCTTGCAGTAAAATATGGCGAGTAATACAAAAAACTTTGTCTTTTTTAAAGGCTAAGGTGAAGTCTGGTTCCAGAGTTTTCTAGAGAGAAAGCAACGGAGAAAGCCGCGAAGGCGGCGATCGGCGAACTGCGAGAGGTTTGTTGTCGAGTTCTCTTTTCGCAAGTTCGTAAACCGTAAATATCAGTCTCTGTATATAGCTTCCTCCTGCTCCGTTTTCAAAGTTATCTCTTTCGCCTTAACCCTGGTTCCAGAGGTTTTCTAGAGAGAACACAGCAGCTCACTTTTTTCTCCGCGGCTGGGTAAAGGTACTTTGAAAACAGAGCAGGAGGAAGCTATACATAGCCTGTGTTCAGCCGTCCGTCTCCCCTCAAAACTCGAGAAGGGACGTCCTCCTTTTCCTTCCTTTGAAGGGATTACGGAGGTCTGTGCACAGGCTAGCTATACAGAGCCTTTATTTTGTGTGTGAATTGTGACCAGTGCCCGGTTGTTCAAAGCCCGATTAGTGCTAATCCAGTGTTAATTTCCATGACAACCAATAGGTTTTGTGCAGAGTTAATCCAGGATTAACACTAATCGGGCTTTGAACAACCCGGCCCTGGTAACAACCATTTTTTTGGGGACTATATATTATAACATAATATATTGTTTTAACAGTATATTAACTGTGATATTTTAGGCCAGTAGTTCAGTTTGTAGATTTATTTGTTTAATGTCGATTAATGGCATACAATTTTTACCAGTACTATACTACCGACGCCAAAATCGGCCGTTGATCATTGGCCTAAAATGTCGCAGTTAGTCAGTAATGCAATGCCTACTACCGACGCCAAAATAGGCCGTTGATCAGTGGCCTAAAATGTCACAGTTAGCAAAGTTATGCTTATCCTTTTACCTACGCATTTTAGGCCGTTGATCAGTGGCCTAAAATATCACAGTTAGCAAAGTTATACTTATCCTTTTACCTACGCATTTTAGGCCGTTGATCAGTGGCCTAAAATATCACAGTTAGTAATGTGGGGCACATTTTAGGCCGTTCATCAGTGGCCTAAAATTTCACAGTTAGTAAAGTTATGCTTATCGTTTTACCTACGCATTTTTGGCCGTTCATCAGTGGCCTAAAATGTCACAGTTAGTAATGTGAGGGACATTTTAGGCCGTTCATCAGTGGCCTAAAATGTCACAGTTAGTAATGTTATGCTTATCCTAAATCTTTTAGGCCGTTGATCAGTGGCCTAAAATGTCGCAGTTAGTAACTTAAGCGGGGACGCCAAAATAGGCCGTTGATCAGTGGCCTAAAATGTCGCTCGCAGTTAGTAACTTAAGCGGGGACGCCAAAATAGGCCGTTGATCATTGGCCTAAAATGTCGCAGTTAGTAATTTAAGCGGGAACGCCAAAATAGGCCGTTGATCAGTGGCCTAAAATGTCGCAGTTAGTAAAGCGGGGACGCCAAAATAGGCCGTTGATCAGTGGCCTAAAATGTCACAGTTAGCAAAGTTATGCTTATCCTTTTACCTACGCATTTTAGGCCGTTGATCAGTGGCCTAAAATATCACAGTTAGTAATGTGGGGCACATTTTAGGCCGTTCATCAGTGGCCTAAAATTTCACAGTTAGTAAAGTTATGCTTATCGTTTTACCTACGCATTTTTGGCCGTTCATCAGTGGCCTAAAATGTCACAGTTAGTAATGTGGGGGACATTTTAGGCCGTTCATCAGTGGCCTAAAATGTCACAGTTAGTAATGTTATGCTTATCCTAAATCTTTTAGGCCGTTGATCAGTGGCCTAAAATGTCGCAGTTAGTAACTTAAGCGGGGACGCCAAAATAGGCCGTTGATCAGTGGCCTAAAATGTCGCAGTTAGTACGCCAAAATAGGCCGTTGATCATTGGCCTAAAATGTCGCAGTTAGTAATTTAAGCGGGAACGCCAAAATAGGCCGTTGATCAGTGGCCTAAAATGTCGCAGTTAGTAAAGCGGGGACGCCAAAATAGGCCGTTGATCAGTGGCCTAAAATGTCGCAGTTAGTAACTTAAGCGGGGACGCCAAAATAGGCCGTTGATCAGTGGCCTAAAATGTCGCAGTTAGTAACTTAAGCGGGGACGCCAAAATAGGCCGTTGATCATTGGCCTAAAATGTCGCAGTTAGTAATTTAAGCGGGAACGCCAAAATAGGCCGTTGATCAGTGGCCTAAAATGTCGCAGTTAGTAAAGCGGGGACGCCAAAATAGGCCGTTGATCAGTGGCTTAAAATGTCGCAGTTAGTAACTTAAGCGGGGACGCCAAAATAGGCCGTTGATCAGTGACCTAAAATGTCGCAGTTAGTAACTTAAGCGGGGACGCCAAAATAGGCCGTTGATCAGTGGCCTAAAATCTCGCAGTTAGTAACTAAAGCGGGGACGCCAAAATAGGCCGTTGGTCAGTGGCCTAAAATCTCGCAGTTAGTAACTTAAGCGGGGACGCCAAAATAGGCCGTTGATCAGTGACCTAAAATGTCGCAGTTAGTAACTTAAGCGGGGACGCCAAAATAGGCCGTTGATCAGTGGCCTAAAATCTCGCAGTTAGTAACTAAAGCGGGGACGCCAAAATAGGCCGTTGATCAGTGGCCTAAAATGTCGCAGTTAGTAAAGCGGGGACGCCAAAATAGGCCGTTGATCAGTGGCCTAAAATGTCGCAGTTAGTAACTTAAGCGGGGACGCCAAAATAGGCCGTTGATCAGTGGCCTAAAATGTCGCAGTTAGTAACTTAAGCGGGGACGCCAAAATAGGCCGTTGATCAGTGACCTAAAATGTCGCAGTTAGTAACTTAAGCGGGGACGCCAAAATAGGCCGTTGATCAGTGGCCTAAAATCTCGCAGTTAGTAACTAAAGCGGGGACGCCAAAATAGGCCGTTGGTCAGTGGCCTAAAATCTCGCAGTTAGTAACTAAAGCGGGGACGCCAAAATAGGCCGTTGATCAGTGGCCTAAAATGTCGCAGTTAGTAATTTAAGCGGGGACGCCAAAATAGGCCGTTGATCAGTGGCCTAAAATGTCGCAGTTAGTAACTTAAGCGGGGACGCCAAAATAGGCCGTTGATCAGTGGCCTAAAATGTCGCAGTTAGTAACTTAAGCGGGGACGCCAAAATAGGCCGTTGATCAGTGACCTAAAATGTCGCAGTTAGTAACTAAAGCGGGGACGCCAAAATAGGCCGTTGGTCAGTGGCCTAAAATCTCGCAGATAGGCCGTTGATCAGTGGCAGTCGCAGTTAACATCAAAGTGGGACCTAGAAAGTAAGCCGTTGATCAGTGGCCTAAAATGTAGCAGTTTAATACAAATTTGGCATCTCGGAAATAGGCCGTTGATCAGTGGCCTAAAATGTCACAGTTAATATTAAAATAGGACACTGTTTTCTGCCATTTAAGGCGAGATCAGTCCTATTGTTGGTTCGTTGGCTGCTCCTCCTGAACTGAATGTTTTCGATTATCACTCTCAAAAACGTAATTTGACGTGGTGTCCTTTAATCTTTATTCTCTGAAATCAGGGTATACGGATCTTCGAGGATCTGGATCCTGGCGCCGGTGTCACAGCGGATTTGGACCCCCCGCGGATTTGGACCCCCCGGTCTATATCCGCTAGCGGATATGGACCCCCTTTCGCGGTTATGGACCCCCCTACAAAGACAATATTTTAATTCTGTTTCCAACTTTGAATGCATCCCTTTTTGCAAGATTTGTTTTCGTACATCTTATAAGACCAATTTACGGTTCATGTGCAGTTGTCTTTTGTTTCAACTGGCGAGCCACCATCGTCTAACATCTGCCCAGCCTGCCACCAAATAAACAAAGGACTCGTACAACACGAACCGTAAACTGGTCTATTTATATAGAGAGAGGTATAGAGGTTATTGACCAAGCTAGTTCGGTCAAGATGGGGATATCGGTCGAGTTCATTGTTTGCGTGTTTAGTCGTGATCCATAAAAACGCCAAAAAATGAACTTTAGACGCACATAACAGGAACCCATTGCACGGTAAATCGAAGTGCGATAGACACAGAGTGGGGACACAGAGCTTAAAGTGCCTATCACCCTTTTGCAATTTTGATAGCTAATTATGAACCTCCGAAAAGTTTTGAGTACTTCTGTGAAGAAAGTTTTGGTTTAAAGTGAATACTTTATGTTCTACGCTTGTTTGAAATCGTGTAAATGTGACCTTTCCTGACCCATGACCGCGTAAGCAAAAGCCTGGGTAGATAACATCTCATTAATGCATTATTCTCCATGGCGTCTTTTTATCACAACAACATCGATGCATAGAAAATACACACAGTTTTTGAGTTGTTAGTAAAGAAAAAAGTCATTTTAGTCAACATGTTAAGTATTTCTTCAAATGATTGCAAAGCCGAATTAATTATATGACGTCAGGATGACGTCTACCCAGGTTTCGACCCAGGCTTTTATTTACGCGGCCATGGGTCAGGAAAGGTCACATTTACACGATTTCAAACAAGCGTAGAACATAAAGTATTCACTTTTAATCAAAACTTTCTTCACAGAAGTACTCAAAACGTTTCGGAGGTTCATAAGCTATAAAAATTGCAAAAGGGTGATAGGCACTTTAAACGAATGTGACGAACAAAACTTGACTTGTTATTGTCTTCTCAGAAGTGTGAAAAGTCTGCTTTAGGGAGAGCATTTCTGATTAGCGTATGCACATCAAAACCAATACTAAAGACCTATTCTTAAAATCCTCAGCTTAAAAGAATGCAATGCTTCTGTATTCTCTAGAAGTCAAACAAACAACGAAACAAAAGTGTGAAAAGTCGGCTTTAGCAACATTAAATGAACTTTATTTTCTAATTCTCAGGTGCTTGTGCTCCTTGTTGCTTCTTTTTGTATTTATTTGGGGGGGGAGTCCAAATCCGCGAGGGGGGTCCATATCCGCTAGCGGATTCGTACCCCCGGGGGTCCAAATCCGCTAGCGGATATGGACCGGGGAGTCCAAATCCACTAGCGGATATGGACCGGGGGGTCCAAATCTGCGGGGGTCCAAATCCGCTAGGACACCGGTAATCATGCACTGCTATTTATTAAGGCTGGTTCTCATATGATCACTGACGATCGCCGGATCGTCCAAATTTTGATCAGCGATCGTCAGCGATCATATGTGAACACTTCTAGCGATCCAGCGATCGTCGGCGATCGCGATCGCTGACGATCGCTGGAGTAGAGCAAGGTTCTACTCCAGCTATCGTCAGCGATCGTCAGCGATTATATGAGAACACTTCTCAGCGATCGAGCGATCCTGTGGCATCCCACAATGCAATGTTTCCTAGATCCAAACTTCTACGCCATGGCAACGGTTTGTTGTTGTGTTGTTGTCGCTCGTGCATTCACTTGTTCACTCAGCTTCGAACATGGATGACAATGTTACAAAGTACTGGGGCTGGTGCCAAGGAAAGATCGTTGCATACCGCAAACAGGAAGGGTATTTAGTACGGTTTGAAGATAGATGCGAGCCAGATACCAACAACGTTATCGAAGGATGGTCCGACTGGCTCGAAGATTTGAACAGCAATGATGTACGTATTTTAGATATCTGATCCCCGATCTAGGTTACATGCATGGCAAACATAAAATTTTGATTAAACTTCTTGGCCATACAATATTGAGGTTCACAACTTATTGTAGGAGAAAATGATGATGAGATATGCAAATAATGAAAAAAATGTCACAATAGAGATTTAAGTTGTATTAGTAGCCATCTTGGATGGCGTATGAGTACCATCCAACGTGGCTGGCTATACTAAATTCTTTTAAATTTTCAATGCTTGGCTGTTTGGCCTTAAAACGTTTATAAACCAAAAGAGTCAAACTGAGAATGAGTTTATTTTGGTATGTGCTATAAGGCTTTGAAGGTTTTTAGAAGTTTTATTGAGTTGGAAAAATTAACCCTAACTCTGACCTCGTTTCTATGCGTATGGTTTTGTGTTAGTTGCAAAGAATTATGGGATATCGCTGGGAAGGTAAATAGTTGATGATAGTTCGAGCACATGTTGGTTCATGATAGTTTTTAGGTCAGCTGTCGCCACCTAAAGTAGCGTGGGCTAGCTTCTCAAAATGGCCTGGGCACTAGGAGCTCACGCAAGTTGCTTACGTGACTTAGTCTTGACTTCAACTATCATCGACTATCATACACCGTTTGATCGGGTCTTAGGGACTGTTCGTTTATTACGTCGCAGGGGGGGCTGGTGGTTTTTCGAAAAACATTCTGGATAAAAAATCTACCCCCCTCCGTTGTTTTTTTCTTAAACAAAGACCTCCTTCAAAAAAAACGTTTTCAATTTTTTACCCCCCTCCCCTCCGCTCTAAAACTATAGTTTAGTCACCAATTCGAAACGGTTTCAAATAATCGCCAAGTTACATTTTCAAAATGGAGGCTAACTGACAGCTAGCAAAGATAGCAGAGCTTGAGACAGATAAACTAGCACTAGCAGTAAACTGTCAGGACAAAAGGTCATATATTAGAAAGGAATATTTGAAAGGAAAATATATTAGATCTTCTTTGCAAGCGCTCAATTAGCCTGCGTTGCGGCTATGGAGTATCGGAGCACAGCGAGCGGGGATCCTCTTCCCCTCAATTTCCTCTCGCCCCAATCCCCCTAATCTCCGCTCGCTGCGCTCCGATACTCCAGAGCCGCAACGCAAGCTAGCGCTCAATGGACCTGATCTCCTTCATGGGCTGGAGTGTATGATCCAGCAATGGAATCAACAAAGGTCTCAGAAGGGAAACGTGGTCAGGGGCTAGCCTAAGGACTGTCCAAGAAAGCTTAATGTACGGAAAAGACTATTTATTGTTTAACGAAGCCTATAAAATGTACTCGTTTTTTTCCATGTTTTTTTTCCCAGACACTAAGGCACGCTTTCAGGGACAAACTCCTGTGACATTTTAGGCCACTGATGAACGGCCTAAAATGCGCCCCACATAACTAACTGTGACATTTTAGGCCACTGATGAACGGCCTAACATGCGTAGGTAAAAGGATAAGCATAACATTACTAACTGTGACATTTTAGGCCACTGATGAACGGCCTAAAATGTGCTAACATTACTAACTGTGACATTTTAGGCCACTGATGAACGGCCTTAAATGCGTAGGTAAAAGGATAAGCATAACATTACTAACTGTGATATTTTAGGCCACTGATCAACGGCCTAAAATGTGTAGGTAAAAGGATAAGTATAGTATTTACCGAAGAAGGTATTGCCGGGTCTAAAATGTTACAGTATATAAACTATGTCAGTGGCTTATTCGGCCATTGATTATCAAAAGTCCCATTTTTTGGTCCTTGCTGATTGGCTAAAAGAAAACGCATGCGTAGGAATCATTTCTCGAAAACGAGGAACTGAGCAGAAGATATAAGGAGCGTTTGCAACAGTCGAAACCCAAGTTCTCCTTCCACCAGTCTACTCAGTACAAGGAAAAAGACTGGAATTCCGGCACAAAGCCATAAAATAGCCGACGATGCAGTCGGAACCAGAAGGCAGAAATACTGAAAAGGTTAGCTGAACTGATTGGAACTTCTTGGGCAAGCTGCATATTATTTAAGCTACTTTGAGCAAGCTCGATTGCCCTCGAGCCAGAAAATCTAAAGAAAATCATAGCTTAATTTATATGGAGTCAATGACCTATAAATCATGCTAAAAACAACACCCAAAAGTAGAAGTGTCTATTAATGGCTACATTGCATGCACTGAGCAAACACATGTATATTTCAGTAGGATTTCTTTAAATAAATATGCAGCCACCAAAACATGTATTGGCATATGAAATTCCCATGAATGAACACTGTACTGGCAATTTATAACACAAGTCATTTTTGGGAAAGTGGATAAGTTAAATTTATTTAGGAATAACCACTACAAACCAGACTCTCCCAATATTGAAAAAAAAACGTGTTTCTAAATACTATTATTATAAAATAATACAAGTTTCTGAACAACTACCTGTCTGGCTAATAATGTACCAATCAAATTATTGAAACAACACTATAGCGATACTTTGTGTTGATAAGCATTACAATTGTTATGCTAATGTCCCAACCATGGTTTCAAAAGGCCACTTTGTGTCAGGAACCAATGGATCTCTGGTTGGAACATTAATGACAATGGATGACGTGGCAGTAATTATCACTATATTTATTAAGATTGTGAAGTACAGTGAATGTAATATATTGTTTAACTTTTTTTTCTGCTGTTTTCGTTGAGAATTTGATTATTTAAATATGAAAGGATTAATATAACTGGAACCTACAAACGTTAAAAGAAATTATTGACCTGTCAATGTTAATAAGTAACTGCAGTTGTAATCACATGGTTCGGACAGTGAGCGAGGGAATGAGGGGTGTTTCTATACAATTAGTTGATAGCCCTGTAAAGGGTAGATCATGTCAATGCCATGTGCTTTTTCTGATCTATAGCTTTGAGATTAAATAATTATGCTGTGGTTATTTTTCTACCAACCATCTGTTCCCAATAATGATTTTGAACTTTAAAACCGATGGTGACAGCACAAAGTTGGTCATGTAGTTAACTGTTTTAATATGCTGACTATATGTAATATTCTAATACATTTAAAATCTTATTTTGCAGACAACAAGACCGAATGTCCTGTAAATATATTTCTCAGACTCATGAATAATTAATGAGGGCAGCAGCCAATACCAGCAATGCATTTCATGTACATGAAGTTTCATACCTTGTTGACATTATTCAGATGGCTAAAGGCCTACAAGCCAAGCTTGATCTACCTGTATTACAAAGGGTAATTCACTAACTTGGATAGACACTAGATTTTTTAGTTTGTAATAGATACAGAGCGAGTGGCCATGTTTTATCAGATTTACAAACTTGAGCCAGAGTATACGGTTTATAATTATTAAAATCACAACAAAAGTTTATGTAAATCAAGATGAATCTGTATTAGATTCGAAGTGTTGAAGTCCAAGTGCCGAAACAACTCAAACATTAATTTCCTTCATTAATTATTAGCAAGTTTTGTAATCATTATTTATTACTTTTGCAACCTACTCTACGATATTCAGATACTGGATGACCTCTGCATGCATATGCTTATTCTTGTTATACGAGTGGCCATGCTACGTTGGCATATAAAAATCCAACATTCCACATACCCTCATTTTATAAGTGCATGACTTCTAAAAGTTTATAAATTAAAAGATACTTTTCAAAAATTGATGAACTTACTTGTTTATAGCTATGTTGTGCATCAGAGGAAAAACATGGGGTCCACATTGATGATCCGGTTGCTTAGGAATAACTGATCTTTGGAACCTTTTTAAAGGCATTTTAAAGGCCTTCCACTCAGGGTATGAGATTCATTCACTGAGGGTTCTGCGAAAGGGTCACTCCAGGCCAATAACCCTTATAATATACTGCATAGTAATACAAACACCATATTTCCTGTCATGTTTGTCCGTACAGTAACCGTGTTGTAAGCCATAATTGCTACAACCTGACCATTCAAACAAAATCCACTCTATTACAGTCACGAATGTGGGTAAGGTGGTCTGCATAAAAAAAAACGTTATTGCTATAGATTATTTCTGCTCCCCCTCCCTCTCTCTCTCTCAAGATGGAAGAAATTTCATGTGACAGACACAGATTTTCTGCCAGATGGGGGTAGCTTGCTATCACAGTGAAACTTCCCTGCATGTCCTGGAATTGTCTTCTTGGTTGTGCCTTTTTTATGCACAAATACAGCACTGTTTTCTGGACAGTACTTCACAACACCAAACAAGTCTCGCTCCTTTATGTAATAAATGTTCTGAATATCATCCCGGTCGGCAAGACACTGTTCATTCCAAAAACACAGGGGGAGGGTGAAGATACCGATATGTTCCTTGCAATCGGACTCGATGTTGTGGCCTATGTAGAGAGAGCCGCCTGGCTTTACAATTCGCAGCATTTCTTTCACAGATTTACACTGTACCGCAGGGCTAACATACGGAAAAGTGAAAAAGGTCATGGCATGGTCATACGTGCTGTCTTTGACGAACGACAAATCTTCTACTGTTCCAATTTTGAAGTTTTCTTTTACGTCTGGGAAGGTTTCTTTTGCGAATGCAATAGCGCCAGGACTTAAATCCAAACCACCGACCACGACATTCTTGTAAGTAAGATTAAAAGCCGCCAGGAAAGCGCCACAGCCACATCCATTGTCAAAGAGAGAGTGACCATTTTCAAAGCCAAGCTGTTTGCCAATTGCCAAGGTGTACTGCAAATAGTCCTTTAAGGTGTAGCTCTTTCCCAGTGCTAGACTCTTGCCCTTCCTGCAATACGCATCTACATAGCTTTCCCACTTCATAGCCAGCAGTTTTCCTTGTATCCAGCTCCCTACATACTGCCTCTGGAGCCAGCTATTCTTCACAAGCCCGAACTTGCGAAAGAAGGACTCTTCTTGCATGTCGAAATGCAGCTGGGAGGGGACAAAGAATATGACCGGTAAAATGACTAGCGTGGTAAAAATAGCGACTACAACAACAACAACAACAACAATTTATTCGTGACCTCTTAAATTTACATGCTAAGAATATTACTGCTAAGAATTTATACTCTAGAAGTGAGGAGCACAGCTACTTAGAAATAGCTAAAAGCTAGTCGAGCTAAGTAGCTAGGCCATGCAGCATTTAATCATGTTTGATATAGTAATTGAAAGAAAAAGAAAATGCAATATAATACAATACAAAGGACACAAAAAAAATACAATAATACAAAATACAGAAAGGGCATAAAAAAAGAAAAGTGCATCAGATATCTAAATAGCTATTCAGGATAGAATCTATTATGAGTTTCTTGAATTGATTACGTCTCTTTGATTTAAAGTCTTCTTGGATTGAGTTCCATATTTTAGCGCCTAGAAAACGAATGTTAAATTTGCCATAATTGGTTCTTATTTTAAAAATGTAATATGATTTTTTGCAGGCTAGTCTAGTATTATATTGGTGTACCCTATTTAAGCATGTAAAAAAGTCATGAAAAACAGATGGTAAGGCATTTGCCTGGAAATCATGCATAAATAGAGCGTTATTTACGTAAATTATATCAATAAATTTGAGTAGACCCAGACGATGAAACAATGGACTTGAGTGAGCTCTATAATCAGAGAAGGTTATTATTCTGACTGCCTTTTTTTGAAGGATAATAAGAGGTTTAAGGGTAGTTGAATAAGTATTGCCCCAGGTTGTTACAGCATAAGATAAGTATGGATAAATTAAAGTATAGTATAGTTGAGTTAAAATTGGAGAAGTTACAAAATGTCGAATCTTTGAAAGCATGCCAACGCATCGTTTGATTTTCTTAGTAATGTGCTGAACATGGTATTTCCAGCTAAGATAAGAATCAATAAAAACCCCAAGATATTTGATGCATTTTTCTTGTTTTATCTGTTTATCATTGATGTGGAGTCTAAGTGCATAGTTTACAGATTTTTGGCGGGGATGAAAAATAATAAAATTAGTTTTATCAAGATTTAGGGAGAGCTTATTTGCAATGAGCCAGTTTGAGACATGCCTTAAATTGAAATTAATAAGAGATTCTAGTACAAACAGACTACTATCAGAACAGAACAGATTAGTATCGTCTGCAAAGATGTGGAAATCAAATAAAGAGCAGACTACTATAAGACATCGCCGGGTAAAACGGTTCCATCTTGTCCTAGACTGGCCGTACCTGTAAATCATTTTGTATCTAACCCACTATTATTGTAGGCTCGGGTTCAGCTAGTCTCCTTTGCAGCCGTTCTTAGTGTCGGTCCCATACTGAGGGAGTATGGGACCGACACTAAGAACGGCTGCAAAGGAGACTAGGGTTCGCGCAGTCATCACACCGTGTCCGTGACGTCACCTGATTAAAATTCAATATTATTCAATATTTGCGTGTTCGTTTACCCTTTCACGACTGCTAAACGTTCAAAACACACTGACTGACTCTATACTAAAACTCCAAGTGTGAAATGAATTCTCAAGAACAAAAGTTTATAAATGAGCGACCACGAACAACACTCCACTGGTATACGTCGGATCAAACAATGATCTAAATGGTTCGCAGATTAGGAAATAAGTAGAATGAAGAATAACCAATACGACGTAGAATTATACGGATTTAATGTAGCACAATATTTCGACTAGCCATACTAGTCTTCATCAGGTGCTTAGGAGCTTTTACAATGTGACTTGACAATATATAATGGTAAAACGGAAATGACGTAAAAAACATAATATGATAACGAAAGATAACAAACGCCATTCAAAATTATTGAGAAACTAGGCTGCATTATTTGCTACTCTGTAATATCACAGGCAGCCCAAGCTAATGATTTTTACAAGGAATGTATGGGAATGTTTAGAAAAAATCTAAAACTACTAAAATGATCAATAAAGTCATAAAACCTTACCTGTGTGTTGTGAAGGGGAAAAAAATCCCAGAAGTGCCTCAAACCAGAAATAAACACATCAGTGATGAAGAGGAACAACTTCACAACACACAGGTAAGGTTTTATGACTTTATTGATCATTTTAGTACAGTTTTAGATTTTTTCTAAACATTCCCATACATTCCTTGTCAAAATCATTACCTTGGGTTGCCTGTGGTAATATTAGTGCCGCTCAAGACACCTCGCTGTCAGAAATTAAAAGCATAAAGTTCAGATATTATCTCGGAACTATTCTGAGCTAGCGTCGAGTATTCCCGCTCAGTACTTGTGTAGAGTATGTTTTGGAGACCTTAAAAAATGCACAAACTTAGTACATAGGACTTAAAGAATTGTAAAACTCGTTTGATGCAGCGATTTTCAAGTGAATTGTGATCGCAGAGTAAATTAAACGCCTGAGTGGCCTGAGTCAGACGTGATTTCCTATCAATCAATCAAACTTTATTTATACACGGAAAAATCCTGACAGACTGTATCTGATTTCCACAGAAGCCGTGTTATCTATACTAAGCTAATTATGCTCCTAAAAATTACATCGAATTCAAACTTATTTATAATATACATAAAAACATCTTAATAAAATAACTACTATAATAAAAAAATACTGTTCTATTAATATATTATTGGAATAAAAGTCTTATAGGTCTAAGTCGTTTGTTGAGCAGAGTGATTTCTGCGATTTCTGCGATTTTGTCTCTTACAACTCTTTTAATATGGAGTCGTCCGTCTTCTCTTCTCCGATAAAGGCAGCACTAATTTTCTTTGAAGTAAGAATGGCTACCTGGTCTTGCATAGGCAAAGAAATGACTGAACATTACGGGTTTCGCGACCTTCGAGCTTGGTACAAGTGACGGTTCCCAAGTGACTTTCCAAAGCCGGTGCGTACTAACACAGTGTCTTCACCCAAAACTAACTCGCTTACTGCTTCCTTGTGTGAATCCTTGAATTATTCGAAAGCAAACTTTTCCAAAGCAAATTTAAACGCATTTTGGAACACGGCAACCAAAGCTTCTGGTCCGGCTTTGAAAGGTTTACAATATAAATTATGCAAATAAATTCAGCGACAGGATTTTTGATTGGCTAAAAACCGACAATGCCTCAGCTCGCGCGCCCAGCCGTGAGTGGGGAGAGGATCGCGGGCTCACCGAAACACCCACGGCTGGAAACCGAGCCTACTATTATTGACCTTCTCTTATTTCTTACTGCGCATGCTCGACGATGTCTGGCGCAATCTCGTACCCAGACCCCATTTGTTTCTTACTGCGCATGCTCGACGAAAAAATAGGGTTCTGGGAGAATCCAGTCTCGTACCCAGAACTGCTACAAACTCTAATTGGCCGTCCCTCCGCCCTGTTTGCGCCTACGCGGCAGTGGCTGCGTTAGAAGAAGTAGTTCATACAGCGCAGAGAGCCAACGACGAAAGGGCAATGAGATACTCGGTGATTCTGCGACAATGTCATCCTTTAGTTACCAATCCCGTACTGCAAAGTGTCTTGATCAAGTTGGTGGCATCTAAAGAAGAGGCGGAAGTGGCGAAGGCCATCGATAAGGTGTGAAAGGCCAGACTTCTCTCAGCGAAGCGCCTGCTGGGCGGACGAGGACAGCTCCTTACAGTTACCGTGGCCGTAGAGGCGATGGAAGGGCACGAAATACCAGGAACTTGAGATGTTATATATGCAGCCAAGAAGGACACTTTGCCCGTTCATGTCCTAAAAAACGTTATTAAGTATGCCAAGGAACTTAAATTTGTTCCCCTGGTGTGAACAAGTTGATTCTTGTTCAGGGGGCATTCATGCAGCCTTATATGCGGGAACGTTTTTCGTTGTGTGTATTTATTTATAATAAAGGTCATTTTCGATATGGATTCGCTTTACTCGTTTCTTTTCTTGCTTAATCTTTGTGGCAAGGTAATTTTAACTGATTCGAGTGTAGGGAAGTGACCTCACAAGCGTATTGCCCTATAGGACATTCCCTTGAGCCCGCTTTAGCGAGCTACGGTGGTCATATTTCCTGGGCTTGGGTTAGTTTGGCTCATCTCGATTTTCTATTTCTATTCTCTAGTTCTCCCTTGGCGATATCAATGAATATGGGATCTTTAATCCCCTGGAATTAGAGAGGAAAATCGAGGAGAAGAGAATTAACTGGCTGTCAGTAGATGGAAGGTCGGGGAAAATGACTGGTCCAGAAAATGTGCTCGCAAAGATGACAAGGGTAGTCAGAGGAGAAAAGAGAAACCTCAACCAGCTCGCTTTTAGAGACCCTACCTCGTTCAAAGCCGGTGAGATTCATCAACATATTAAAATGTGGAGGACTATCTTGGCCGATGGTCCATATAAAGATCAAGTCTTGGAATGGCTATCAAACGGGGTAGACATTCGGTCTTTTATGAAGTCATTTAAAGGGGGTTTCAAAGTACGATTCATCTTCCCCTCCCGTAAGACATTTAAGGACCACTCGTCATGCGCAAAATTCTCGGATTTTCTTACTAAAACATTACTCCAACGGGTGGGTACCGGGGCGGTGCGCGTCTGGGGTAGAATCGCATAGCCAATTGCAAAGCTGAATCGCACGGTGCATTTGCAAAATCAGACGCTGATTGGCTGAGACGGAGTGGTGATTCAGAGTGGAATCACCACTCCGTCTACGCGCGCTATTTATAACTTAGCAAAATATCAACAAAAGTACTAAATCTTCAAGTAATTCATCGGACTATGCGATTCAAGGAAAATCACATGCCTGACTCGGTAATTCCTCGTTAAATTGCACTCGAAAAACCGATATCGCCCTCATCGTAGAGTCGGCGAAGTAACTCCCCCTTGGCTGGTTCTTCCTTTAACGGTAGAGCCTAACAAACCAAGGCTGTGCGTGGACGCCAGATTTTTGAACCAGTAGATGAAGGATACTCCTTTCAAATTAGACACCCTGACATCTGTCCCTCGTTTTGTCTACCCGGACTCACATTTATCTAAGATCGATGACAAGTCGGGATAAGATCATATTCTTTTGTCAGTTGATTCACAAGAGTACTTTGGGATTGAATGGCAGAGGTGGTGGCTTGTCGGTACTACACTCCCGTTTGGCTGGAAAAAATCACCTTTTGTGTATCAAACAGTTGGCCTTCGCCCAACCAGTTTTTTCAGGGAACTTGGTATTACTTGTTCCCTCTACATTGATGACCGATTAATTGGCGAGGGTTATTGGTCACGTGCCATTGAACATCGGGGTGAACAATTCAGTCGCGGGGCAGCCGAGGCGGCGTTATATGTGGTCTGCATGTTTTTGATCAATCTGGGATATTTTCTCGGATTAAACAAGTGCATTTTATCACCAACAAAGCAGCTAGTATTCTTAGGGTTGCTTATTGATTCGCACGAGCAGGCTTTTTTGGTCCCAAGTGGAAAACGGCAAACATTTGCAGAACTGCGAGAGATGATTTTTACGTACAATTAAGTCATCTGCGCCTTTAAAATCAATTCAAAGGCTGATGGGCAAGTGTACGTCTTTTTCCTTGGCTTTCCCTAGTGCAAAGTTTTATATTAGGGAAATGGCTGCAGCAATCGGGAAATCAGGACGTGGGGCTGAAGTGATCCTCTCTCCGGACTTGAGACAAGAAATCGAGTTTTGGAGATTCCTGGATCATTGGGATAGTTGTATTCCACGGAGGCAAGAAAGGCATGTTTTTCTCCGTATGTCGACTGACGCTTCGGCGTTCCGATGGGCAGCTTCTGTCCATTTAGAGTCAGGAGACCTAGAGATGGTAATTACTGGACTGACGACTTACTGAATAAACATATAAATGCGAAGGAAATGATGCCGTACTGAGAGCTCTGGAAGCTCTTCTTGTGTCTGTACGGGATTTCAAGTAACCCTCAATGCCTGGCAAGGGCGTGGGCCTCGGTCACTTCAGTTAAAGGTTGCCCGCCTTCTGTTCCATCAAGTCACTAACAGGAACCTTATGTTACAATAGGCCATTTTGGCGATGTTGCGCACGCATTGAAAACAAAAGCATGTGGTCCGCCAAAACTCAATGTTGCATGACAATCTTTTGTTTTCTTGATTGCATGTCTATTGTTTTCAATGCGCGCACAACATCGTCAAAATGGCCTATTGACATACATCCCGTCAGAGTACAACCCTGCTGATGGATTCTCCCGCCAGTTGTCAAGGTCAGATGCGATGTTGTCTCGCCGTTGCTGGAATATTGTCAACGCAGCCTTCGGTGGTCCTGAGGGCCACAACTTAGACTTAATGGCGCTAGATTCGAATGCCCAGTGTGATCGGAATGGGATCCCTCTGCGCCATTTTTCTCCGTTTGTTACACCGCACTCTGCCGGGGTGAACGTTTTTAATCAAGACCTGACGGTATGCGATGGAAGCTCGATCAATGCTTATGTTTTCCTCCTTTCACCTTGATTGGCCCCCTGCTACGATTCCTCTGGTCACAACACGCAGTGGTGACGGTACTGGTGCCGAAATTATCTCCGCTACCTTTTTGGTGGCCCATTATAAACGCCATGTCAAAGCATAAGATCCTGGTGGCAGAACAAGACAGTTCTGACGCATTGTTATTTCCTAACAGACAAGGATTTCAGCCTGGCAAGACTCAGTTCGAGTCTGGGTGATATTTCAACTATTACTGGGTGAGACTAAGTTCATGTAATTTGCCTCACAACCGTTACCTCTGGTTCCAAGGATGTTCGTTGCCTCGGTGTCTTGCCCAGAATGTACCTACCCCAACGACAGGGATTTCCACTATTGCCAGCGTTGTGAATACAGACGGCGGGCAGAGTCTCAAGTGTCTTCACCATCCCTGAAAGCTACTATCAACTGGAACGATATTAGGGAGTAAAGACAAGTTTTGAATAGGCGAGCATAAATACAAAAGTCGTATTTAGAGAATGAATTGTCTGCCTTCTTGTCGAGATCATCCCCTCCCAGGGATGTCACATCAGCAACTCCAGATGACGTGATTAATTTCCTTATCTGGAATGACAGATTTGGGAAAACTATTGTTCATAAAGATGACTGCCCGTATTTCGGGGATAAGAAGAATTATTCCTGTTCTTGCCCAGAACGTCTAGCCTTTGGTACGGTTGATTCAACATTTAAGGGCTATTTTTTCTTGGTGGGATAGAACACTCGATGACGCCTCACTGCCGGATTATGGAAACCCGGCAGCTTCTGTGAAAGTAAATAATTACTTATCAGCGATTCGAGAAGAGCAATTGCAATCCAAAACACTCCCCACTCAAGCTGAGCCGTTGTTCATTGTGGATTTAGCTGCGATTTCTGGGGAAATACTAAAACGCCTGAAGCGTACGACGAATTCGTCAACCCAGTTATTTATTCTCACGAGAGATCAAGCGTTCTTTAAAATTCAATTCTTTGCCGGTGACAGAGCGGGGGATTTAGGACGAACAAAAACAGCTGAAATTCTCTTTTTCCCCAACGAAGGAGCCCTCCTTTTTAATCACACGCTCACTAAGTCATTGCGCGATGGAATGACCAATATGTTCGCTTTAAAGCGGTATAAGGACCCATCCCTTTGTCCAGTGGCGGCCGTTGAGGTTTATGTACGCATGTGTGATCTCCTTGGTGTTTCCGTCAGACAAGGATTTCTTTTTAGGCCTACCAGTCCATGTGGGGACATTCTCCTTGGGCCATTTGACTCGTCTGCTGCTCAAGCCAGGCTTTCGTCCTACGCCCAAGAGTTACCGCAGAGGTTCAAGCATAGACGAATAACACTACACGGTTTAAATTTCCCTAAGAGCAGAGGGAGGATTTGTGGAAGTCGTGACGCTGCAGGCAGAGCGACTTTTACAGATCCCTCCCGAGGCTCGAGGGGAAATTTAATCACTAATTTCCCAAAATGTAATTCTATCACTTTGTAATACTATTACCACTGAGGAACGGAACGAGTCTTTGAGAAGTTTATTTTCTCTGCCTAAACTAAAGATGTTGCAGTTGAGTTGCATTCGAAAACGTTTTGTTATGCTTAGTTGAGCGCCATTGATTGAATGACCCTGACTCTGGGGACAAACCTGTTGTTTTTGAGAATAATAACACTAAAATAGGGAAAGTGGATAAGTTAAATTTATTTAGGAATAACCACTACAAACCAGACTCTCCCAATATTGAAAAAAAAACGTGTTTCTAAATACTATTATTATAAAATAATACAAGTTTCTGAACAACTACCTGTCTGGCTAATAATGTACCAATCAAATTATTGAAACAACACTATAGCGATACTTTGTGTTGATAAGCATTACAATTGTTATGCTAATGTCCCAACCATGGTTTCAAAAGGCCACTTTGTGTCAGGAACCAATGGATCTCTGGTTGGAACATTAATGACAATGGATGACATGGCAGTAAGTATCACTATATTTATTAAGATTGTGAAGTACAGTGAATGTAATATATTGTTTAACTTTTTTTTCTGCTGTTTTCGTTGAGAATTTGATTATTTAAATATGACCTTTCATATTTAAATAATCAAATTCTCAACGAAAACAGCAGAAAATATAATAAGTTAATATAACTGGAACCTACAAACGTTAAAAGAAATTATTGACCTGTCAATGTTAATAAGTAACTGCAGTTGTAATCACATGGTTCGGACAGTGAGCGAGGGAATGAGGGGTGTTTCTATACAATTAGTTGATAGCCCTGTAAAGGGTAGATCATGTCAATGCCATGTGCTTTTTCTGATCTATAGCTTTGAGATTAAATAATTATGCTGTGGTTATTTTTCTACCAACCATCTGTTCCCAATAATGATTTTGAACTTTAAAACCGATGGTGACAGCACAAAGTTGGTCATGTAGTTAACTGTTTTAATATGCTGACTATATGTAATATTCTAATACATTTAAAATCTTATTTTGCAGACAACAAGACCGAATGTCCTGTAAATATATTTCTCAGACTCATGAATAATTAATGAGGGCAGCAGCCAATACCAGCAATGCATTTCATGTACATGAAGTTTCATACCTTGTTGACATTATTCAGATGGCTAAAGGCCTACAAGCCAAGCTTGATCTACCTGTATTACAAAGGGTAATTCACTAACTTGGATAGACACTAGATTTTTTAGTTTGTAATAGATACAGAGCGAGTGGCCATGTTTTATCAGATTTACAAACTTGAGCCAGAGTATACGGTTTATAATTATTAAAATCACAACAAAAGTTTATGTAAATCAAGATGAATCTGTATTAGATTCGAAGTGTTGAAGTCCAAGTGCCGAAACAACTCAAACATTAATTTCCTTCATTAATTATTAGCAAGTTTTGTAATCATTATTTATTACTTTTGCAACCTACTCTACGATATTCAGATACTGGATGACCTCTGCATGCATATGCTTATTCTTGTTATACGAGTGGCCATGCTACGTTGGCATATAAAAATCCAACATTCCACATACCCTCATTTTATAAGTGACTTCTAAAAGTTTATAAATTAAAAGATACTTTTCAAAAATTGATGAACTTACTTGTTTATAGCTATGTTGTGCATCAGAGGAAAAACATGGGGTCCACATTGATGATCCGGTTGCTTAGGAATAACTGATCTTTGGAACCTTTTTAAAGGCATTTTAAAGGCCTTCCACTCAGGGTATGAGATTCATTCACTGAGGGTTCTGCGAAAGGGTCACTCCAGGCCAATAACCCTTATAATATACTGCATAGTAATACAAACACCATATTTCCTGTCATGTTTGTTCGTACAGTAACCGTGTTGTAAGCCATTGCTACAACCTGACCATTCAAACAAAATCCACTCTATTACAGTCACGAATGGTGGTCTGCATAAAAAAAACGTTATTGCTATAGATTATTTCTGCTCCCCCTCCCTCTCTCTCTCTCTTGCTCACGATGGAAGAAATTTCATGTGACAGACACAGATTTTCTGCCAGATGGGGGTAGCTTGCTATCACAGTGAAACTTCCCTGCATGTCCTGGAATTGTCTTCTTGGTTGTGCCTTTTTTATGCACAAATACAGCACTGTTTTCTGGACAGTACTTCACAACACCAAACAAGTCTCGCTCCTTTATGTAATAAATGTTCTGAATATCATCCCGGTCGACAAGACACTGTTCATTCCAAAATCACAGGGGGAGGGTGAAGATACCGATATGGAATTTGTCCTTGCAATCGGACTCAAGGTTGTGGCCTATGTAGAGAGAGCCACCTGGCTTTACAATTCGCAGCATTTCTTTCACAGATTTACACTGTGCCTCAGGGCTAACATACGGAAAAGTGCCAAAGGTCAGCGCATGGTCATACGTGCCGTCATTAACGAACGATAAATCTTCTACTGTTCCAATTTTGAAGTTTTCTTTTACGTCTGGAGTAGTATAGCCGGTAGTAAAATGATACCACCTCGTTATATATCCACCGGAGAACCGTTTTAAGTCCCCTTTCCCACCACTTTTTTGTGCCCCCACATTTTCCCACTTTCTGACCAAATCCCAACTTATTATCTCTGGTTTTCAACCAACATTTTTCCCCTATTAGAGATACGCTATCATAAGGTATATGTCACACGACGACTGAGATTAAGATTCTAACAACTCACATTCCTATTAGAGAAAGGATATATTTATGTATATATAGGTATTACCAAAGAAAAATGGTGACCCTCAAAGAAGCACGCAGGCAAGCAAAGCAATTTGGGCTGCGGGGTATCTCGAGGCTCAACAAAGCCAGGCTCGTTCAGGCAATAGCTGAGGCCCGCACTCTCGAATGGGAGAATAGAATCGAACGAGCTGACCAAACAGGTAGGTTCCCAGCTCTTCGAGGTGATCCTGAAAATCCACACAAACGTGCCCAACGCGCGCGTGAAACCAAACAGTTGGATGAAGAGGTTGCGGCAAGCCTAAGGGCAAAAGCTGTCGAAGAACGGGCTATAGCAAACCCTCGAAGTCGTTTGCCTCATATGCGACGAGCTATCCGGCGGTTCCAGCAAAAGCCTCGTAGTGAGCCATTGGAACGGAGTCTAGCTCGAGAGGCAGCCACTATTCTCAATGAGAGAGATGGTATGCTTGAGGGAGAGGAGAAAGGTAGGCGCACTATCCAATGGCGCTTCTTCCAAGGTGTGGCAGGTGATTTGACGCCTAGGATCATAGGAAAGTTGACTGCGAATGTAGAAACGAGCTTCTACCTACGATATGGTTACTCCTATCGCATTCGCAATGTTAACGACGGGCGGGTGATGCTCTTCTCCAAGACAGTCCCAGGCTCTCCATGGGTGAATGTCCTAGGTGATGCAGAGGAGTGGGTTGGCGATAAGAAGATAGCTCGTTTGAACCCCGACAACATTGATCGTCCAAATACTCAGTGGGCATTTGTGCGTTGGATCCACGTAGATGTCAAAGTCGTGCTCGATCGCCAGCCCCTATTGGGAACAGGCCCCCTTCCCGATTGGCTTCGCCAGAAAAAAAGGAATGATTGCCCTTGATCAATACGGTGACAACCTATGCCTGTGGCGCTGCCTTGCTGTATACAAACGGGCACGCGCAGACAGGTGTTCCATCGCAGCTCGAAAACACGCCCAGGATTTCTATCACCTTGTAGCACCTACATCAGATGTCCCCAAAACTTCTTTAGACCAGCTGGATAAGGTTGAGTTGCACTTCGGAATAGGCATTCGGGTGTACGAACCTACGGAGGATGGCGCTTGGCATCTGACACGGCATGCAGCCCACTACAATCACGTGATGATAATAGGTATATATGACGGGCACGCCTTCTATATCAAGAACACTGGCAAACTAGGGCACACCTACGTATGTAACGATTGTAAGCAACGGTTCACACAGGCTGGCAGCCTTCAACGCCATGCAGATCGTTGTAGTCGCGGTGAAACAAAGGTCGTTTGCCCTGGAGAAGCAATCAAAGTTCCTCAGTCAGCATATGAAAAAGCATTCTGGCCAGAGAGCAACTCTAACAAAGCTAGCAAAGCCGCTCTACGCTGGTTGAAACGCGAATCTGAAAGACTCCAGAAGCACATCCATCACGCGGCTTGTGGACATGGTGGAGAGCATTGGATCGAAGGAGCAGCTGTTGGTGGCTACGAACCTCTTTCCAAAACCATCTTCCAATTTCATGGATGTTACTACCACGGCTGCCCAAAATGCTTCCCTAGAGGTAGAGATTTATACCGTAAAACCTGCGAAAGAACAGCAAAGCTTCGAAAGGCCGGCTATGCAGTAGTGGAGGTCTGGGGCTGCTCCACAAAGAAGACTAACGAACCAGTTCCAACACCAATACAAACCGCCTACCCACACGCCATAGTATACGACTTCGAGGCCTATCTCGATACAACAAAAGGAAGACAACCAACGACCAGATTGACCATCGAAAACATACACGTTCCCATATCAGTATCAATTGCCGACACATACAACCGCACACCAACTCATATCTGTCGACGCGATCCAAAGGAACTCATAACCGCTTTCGTCGAAGAACTCCAGCTAAGAGCAAAGGTAATCCGAGAAGTCGTCGTAGAACAGGACACCCAGGACACCCGAATTCTCTTTCGACACCCTATCAAAAGAACAACAGACGAAAATCGACGAATGGGCCAACCAGGTTCCTGTACTAGGATTCAACTCCGGTCGGTATGATCTCAATTTGATCAGAAACCACTTCGTTGAAACTATTTCTGACACATGCAAGAAGGTCCGGGTTGCAAAGAAGACCAACTCTACTATGTTTCTCTTGACTCCTGAATTTCGTTTCCTCGATGTGAAGAATTATCTTGGTCCCACAACTTCCTATGAACTTTGGATTACCGCATATGGATGTGAGCTGCAGAAAAGTTTCTTCCCATATGAGTGGTTTGATTCTCCAGACAAGTTGGACCACATCGGATTGCCAGATTATCAAGAGTGGGGATCAAAGCTAAAAGGAGGACACCTACTATCTAGGGCAGAGTTCGAGGATTGTAAGCGCACCTTCCGTGATAAAGGAATGAAGATATTTGCGGACTGGCTACGATACTACAACAACTTGGATGTAGTTCTCTTTCTAGAGGCTCTCGAAAAGATGCGCAATTTCTACCACGAGAAAGGTGTAGACATGTTAAAAGATGCGGTATCCATTCCAGGAGTCTCACTACAGTTTCTTCTTCGAGGTAGCGTAGAGCGGGGAGCTGAGTTGTGTGCCCCAAGTGCTGTTGTGGGAGGGCCAAGCATAGTGTTCACCAGACGTCATGAAGCAGGAGTAACTAAGATTCGCAGTCATCAGGGGGGAACCAAAATTTGTCGCAAGATTCTTGGATACGATGCCAACGCCCTATATCTTTCTACTATGGCCCTAGAAATGCCTTGTGGAAAAGAAAGGGTTGTGCACTATGACGAACCAGGTCCAGCCGCCGAAGGCCTTGTCGAACGCCTGCGTAATGGAACGTGGTTTGGATATGCGGAGGTAGACATCGAGATACCAAAAGAATTGTGGAAGGAATTTGAGGAGATGCCCCCCTTCTTCTACAACAAGAAAATCCCCAAGGAAGCAATTCCTCCACAAATGTTGGCCTACCTTGAGAAGACGGGTAGAAAGCGCAGCGATGAAAAGAAGCTAGTTGGAAGTCTCTCTGGAAAGAGGTTGCTGCTCTATGCTCCCCTTCTACTTTGGTATCTAGACCATATAGCGAAGATCACTGCTGTCTACCGCACGATAGACTACGAACCTAAGAAAATCTTCGAATGGTTTGTGGACCAAGTCACCGAAGCGCGAAGAACAGGAGATGTAGACAAAAGTAAAGCCTTGCTGGCAGATGTGTTCAAGCTACTCGGCAATAGCGCCTACGGAAAGATGATCGAAGATTTGGGGCGACAAACAAATGTCACCTATACCAAAGACGAGAAGGTTGTGGACAAAGCGTTGCGTAGTGTTTGGTTTTCAGACTTAGAGGAAGTTGGTGAGGCATACGAACTAGAGAGCCGAAAGAACCAGATCCGAATCAAACGCCCTTTCCAAGTAGGTATCGCGGTATATCAGCTTGCCAAACTTCGCATGCTCGAGTTCTACTACAACTTCCTTGATAAGTACGTCGATCGCAAGGATTTCGAATACATACAGATGGATACGGATAGCGCGTATATTTCCAACTCTGGAAACAGCATCGACGAAGTTGTACGACCTAATCTACGCGAGGATTTCGCAGCCCACAGAAAAGAGTGGTTAGCTTGGGATAAGTGGAGCAGTCGTACACCAGGTCTCTTCAAACTCGAATTCGAAGGACAGCGCGCCATTGCCCTATGCTCGAAAGCCTACTATGTCGATGTGGGCGGCAGCAGAAAATATTCCACCAAAGGTATGTCTAGGCGGCACAACGACGTTTCGTGGGATCGATTCGAAGCAGCACTCCAGGGTAGCCTCGACATGGCAGAAAACCGAGGCTTCCGTCTACTGCCAGAAGGTATGGCAACTTATGAACAGCAGAAACTTGGGCTTTCAGCTTACTACGATAAAAGATACGTTCTGCCCGATGGTATCCACACCGAGCCTATAGAGTACGCTGTCTAGCGTCTGGGTACGAACATAATTCCTTTTGGTGGCAGTTCAGTACCTGGTGGTACGACTTGTAGCTCTTCACGTACGAATCCACGCTTTGGTGCATCCTTTTCCCCTTCTTGCTTCGCAAGGTAGTACAGCACAGGCTGTCCCGAAATTACTACGCTTCGCGAAATACCATATGTCTTCAAACTCCACACAGGATCAGTGGCTCTACGTCTTTCACCTCCTTCCAATTCTCCTGGTGCGTAGAGATATCGAACTAGAACATCGAATGGCAGGCGCTTTTCTTCCAATCCAACAGGCCGCGAATATGAAGGAGTTTTTATGTTTACTTGCTGTGCCAACACCGCATTCAAAGGCTCTTTTCCTGTAAGTCGAGTCACCTCGCTGTTCATGGCTTTGATAATTTCTGGAAGCCGCAATACCCATTCTCTACTACGTGCATCTGATCCTTCCGAAGTAAGTACCATCTCTTGTGCATATTGGTATCCAAACAATCTATCAGCTAGTGTTCTATTTGCTCGCTCGACAAAACTTTGCGCCCTATGATTACCGGCCTCGCCTCGTTGGACTTTCGTAGCATGTAGTTTTAAGGTTTCAGACATATGCCCCATGAATTCTCTACCAGGATCGACCTGCAATAACTTTGGCCATTCTAGTGGACTCCGTTCGTTGATTCGCTCAAAAGCTGCAGCCACTTCTCTACTATCTTTCGAGGCCAAAGGCTCGGCCTCTTTATATCTAGAAGCCACATCGATTACCACTAAAGCATACTTATATAGCTTTCGTCCGCGTCCAGGTCGATCGTGAGGTAAAAAGATCAAATCAGCTTGGTGAACCTCATTAGGTTTCGATACAGTCCAATGAGGTCTTGGAATATGTCGTGGCGGAGGCAGATATATTTGCCATAGGGCCTGCTTCTCTAACCAACTCTTAGCTTCAGCTTTTGGTACCTTAGCAGCATCGGCGAGCTTGCCAATTGCGGCCACCCCTTTCCAATAACCCCTTGGGCCGTAATATATCGCACCCAGATCTATAACGTTTTTTTAAACCCCAACCCCAACTTCTGTTTAGATTGAATCGTGTTTCGGGCAAGGGCATGTCCCCATTGTCGCTCTTTCCAAGGGATGACATCTAAGCTCTTGACCATTTTACGGTCGGCCGCGTGTTTGTAGGCGAGCTTGTTGGCGCTCTTGTCACAAACACTGTAATCAACATCGTGCTGCATAGCCACCGCATCAGTCTTACCTGTAGGTGGTTGGAAAACCTCGAGGATCGTACCGTCGGGTGCCCACCGGACTTGCTTCTCCAGAGGATTGCCAGGGCCGGTGTAGTTGTGCCCCGGGAGCACGAATCCCTTCTTTGGCGCTATTTTAAGAATCTGTTTGTGGATGTCGACCCCGCTGCCCAGCTTGTCCAAGGTCTGGGAGACGCCCTGGTCAATCAGCTGACCCGCCATTCCTTTGATGTAGTTCGAAGCCATATTCTTCGCCGCGGCACTCCTGATCCCCGCTTTTCCCATTTGCCAGAGAGCTTTTGTACCAGCCTCGAAAAGTTCCGCGCCGAGGTCCCCACCGACTTTCGTGGACACAAACCTAGACTTCGCCGTTCCGCAGCTCACACAAACAGATCTTATTCTTGTTCCGCCGTTCATAGTGGTCACCAAGGTCTCGGACCCTGGGACGGACTGAGTTTGCTTCCTTTCCTTCAGGCAGTACGAAGCCATCCTATATAATTCGCGAAAGAAAAGTTTAAAATCCAAAGTAAGTTTTGATGAAGGCATTATTGTCTTTGTGAATCACCTCGAGCAGGGGTGTGCCTCTCTGCCGTTCTATGAGATAGTACAAACACCACCACCCACACAGCACGGAAGAGCGCTCTTGGAGCTCATCGCCACTATAGAGCACCGAAGGCCCAAGGTACTCACTTACCTCCTCTGGCATGCCAAGCCCGAACGAGTCGAAATACTCGGCGGGACTTCCTTTGACGATACGATAACATACCCAGTGTGTCCCAGGACCACTCACTGCATCAAGATTCACGATCCCACATTCTCGTGCATGTCTTTTGCCGGGTAGGCTATCCCTGCTGAACACTCCCCGAAAGTTTTTAATTTTATACGTGTCTACGAGCCTATGTAAATCAAGATTGGTTAGAGGATATCGCCCAAGATCGGAATGCCGTTAATTGAACGGACTGTTTTTGCCTAGGATCAACCCTCACCCACTTTGTTTACCGCCCTTCTGCGGCGGAGGTAAGTAAGTAGGCCGAGCGCTAGCCAGAGATGCGGGATCCACCTGAAGACCTCGCCCCGTCAATGCTTTAAGGACCAAGGGGATGCCGATACTTGCCAGCAATGTGCCTAGGAACCCACCCTGTTGTTTCTTGGTGAGCTGAACCTGTACTCCAGAACCGGCCGTCAGCGCTTGAAGAATTCGCTCCTTCTGCTTCGTGGTGAGGTAATGTTGGTACTGAATGAGTTTGGCCACCTTTGCGTTGGGGACCGAAAATAGCCCACCTCCCTTTGGAAGTGCTTTGTTGACTCCCCAACTAGCCAATCCAGAAAGAGCGCCGGTAGCTAGTGGGACGGCCGCTTTGGTGAGCCACGGAAGAGCGCGAGCTAAGGTTGGCAGTAGCGCTCCCAGGAAACCTCCCGTTTGTTGGCGGATCTGAGTCGTGCTAATATCGATCTGGGATCCCTTGCCCAATCGCTTGGCTTTCTCAAGCCGAGTCACCTGTCGTTGCGTCAACAGGACCGTATCGGAGCCTGAGAGCTGCTCGTGTGCCAAACGAATCGTGACGGGGGCTCGGTCCCGATAGGCCTTAGCAATTTTGTCCTTCTGTCCAGGAGACAAACTGATGTCGTATCCAATATATGCCATGACTATACTTATAGAAAACAATTACGCCCGAACTAGCAACTTACCACTTGATTGCAGGAGTTCGACGTCCTGACTATAAAGGACGAGGGCGTATACGCTGTAGTCTGCGTTAGTTCACGCCGAAAGCTTGTACTTGAACGTCAACTTGGTTGTACCGTCTTTCAGATCTGGCTTCTGGTGGCGGAGGTCGAAATATAATACGGGAAAGATGGTTCCGAAATTTGTCCGCGTCAGTAGCGTTCCACCAGCGTAATTGTTTATGTCGTAACTGTACTTCAGGACGTCGCGGAACACTATCGACATATCGGTTGATGGGGTGTACTCATACTCGGGGTACTGATTCCCATTTCCGACCTCGAGATGACAACTAGAGAGGGTCCGGGCATTCGCCACGGAAAATGTGTTGTACAAGAAGGGGTTAGCTGTTTGACTGTCCTGAGTGGTATCGTTAGCAATCCATACGAACACATGCCGGGGGCGACTAATGCCAGACGTGATCTTGAACGCTCCAGTTTGTTGACGAGAGGAGTTCGAGCGCTCAATCATTTCCCGGAGGTAGGACCACTTATGCGGTTTCAGAAACTGACTCGTGTAAATGCTGGTGCCAGCCGCGTTGAAGACTAGTCGTGGGACCCACATCTGGAACTTCGTGACGACTACGCGGCAGGCGTCCGCAGCCTGCCATATCAAGTTGGCATCGCTCTCAATCACCACACCGAGCTCCATCTTCATGTTGGGGAGCAGCTGGTCCTCGAGCGCGTCGAAGAAGGCATAACGGTTGAGCGGGATTTCAGTGTTCACCGTGGATGACGCGCCCAACACCCCCTTCCGCATGGCAAACCCTTTATTATAGTTAGCTTGCGCCCCTCGTTCTTCGGCGTGGCGCCTGGTATCCAAGTAAAAGAATGCGTTTGTGCCAGTCGTCTCTACGTACGACCGACTATACTCGAGAAGGTTCTTCACGTTCACGGCGTGGTTGGCCGATTGACAGTCGTACAGCTGCATTCCGTTTCCTTTAACGGATAACTCGTTGACAAAACTGTGTGAGCCGTTCACTATACCGTTGTGGTCGTCGACGGCTATATCGCCACCATCAGCCAGCTTCACCACTTTAAAATCGATTGCGAAGCGGGCATTGTACCAATCGAAAGGGCTTACCTCTCCGCTATTATCGGCAACGAACCGATAGCCCTCCTTTTTCTGATGCGCGTTGTTAGCGACAACTGAAATGAGCGGGGTTTCCAAATCGAAGACCACATCCTCATATCGCTCAACGTACTTCGGATTTCTATATGATTCCATGCTTACGCTATCGCTATATATACATACAAACTAAAAGACTCTCCCACCCTCCAGCAAGCGGTTGATCCGATCCGCCGTAGTCAACTGTGACGCCGCGGGGCCTCGTAGAAGCTCAACAATCTTAGCTCCACCATCGGGTGTCTGTGGGGTCACGGGTGCTTGGGTCACGGACTTGACTGCGGACTTGGCTGCAGACTTGGCTGCTTTACCCAAAGCGCGCCGACCAAAACTTTTCAGCGAATCAAACAGACCTTCCCCGTGGACATGCCTATAGATAAACTTTCCCGCTCCAGGGTCGTAGCGCCTCTTGTATTCGTTATAATAAGGCATCTCTATATTAAGGCTGGGATAATTTTTCGCTTCGTAAGATTAGCGTCATATGCCAGTCAATATCGTTGAGGTCTACGGGTCTATTAAGGGCGTCGGTTACGAAAAAGCTCATGTGACTGATGCTACTCGACGTCAGGGGTGTAAAGAGTGCCCGCTTAGGCTCGACCGAGAATGGGTAAGAGCGCTGAAGATTGTCCGTTGGGATGACGGCGATCGTATTGCCGGACACACCGCTCACCAGAGAATCTGAAATGGCAGTGGCTCTTATGTGGAGAGAATCGATTGAGTTGGTGATGTTGGGTAGTTTCGTTCCATACTCGGTTTTGGTTATGACCTTTGGCTCGAATCCTAGGAGTTCGCAGAATTTCGTCCCTCTGAGATCTATTTGATAACTACCAACGAGCTCGATCACCACTTTGTAACTCGTGAGGACAAAGATAATGGAAATGCTCTTCGGATCGTGTTTTTTGTGCTGATGCAGGTAGTCGTTCAAGTCGTCATACGAATACATACCGTTCGGAAACTCCACCTTCGTCCAGGTATTGCCCCCGTCGGGGCTGTATTTCACGCTGTTGTTTTGATACACAGGAGTGATGTTGTGCCAGGAGTATGTTCATATTGGGTGGAAGTTGCAGAGTAGGAGTGTATTTAATTGTAAAGCTATCAGGACGAGAGACCCCGACTTTCACCCGAGCAACAGATGAGATGTAGAGCGCTCGATCCATAGTGCCTATATTCTAAGTCGTATAATTGCGCAAGAGGGCTGAGAGTTGGGTGTTGGTAACCTCCCCGAGGTCACGCAGCTTGTGTGCTATGTCAGAAACCTCTTGCTTCACTTGCCGACTCGTATTTCCCCCCTTTATAGACCCTCCGAGGATCTCCAGCCGATCGAGCAGGTCGCCCGGCCCGGTATAGTATATAGCCCCGCCTCGCTTGCGTCGCCCGCCTTGCCCCTGCTGTGGTTGTAGGGTCGCTCGACCGGCCCAAATAATATCCGCCCTCTTCATAAACGTTTTATTAAGTGCGATTTTTTTTTCAATTACCCCTCTTTGCGGCGACCCGACCTTTGCCCGGCTCTTCTTCCCACCGAGTTTCTTATTCAGGTTTGCTGCGGCGCCTCGAGCTTCCTTCTCAGTACCTTGTTGAAAGGCTTCCTTCGGCGTTGGTAGCCCTAACTCGGTTAGCATCTGCAGCTCTTCGGAGGTGAAGCCGTGGTTGGGATCCACGACAAGTCCTACAGGGGCGGGCAAGGCTTGCTGTGCTGGGGGCGCGGGAAGTGCCGGCACAGACGGTGCATGGGGCGCAGCGACTTCGACCTCTTCCCGTAGCTCTTCAAGTTCCTCGATGATGGGCTCAAAGGCTTTCTTCTGTTTTTCATAAGTATCTTGCCTGGCGTGTTCCTCCTTCTTTAAGGTGCTATGAACAAGATTGACCAGCCGTCCCGCCTCTATCTGAGGAAGAGCATGTAGCTGAAAAGCTTCGAGGTCCATATCTATAACTTAGTTGGAATAAAAATCAACTTAGTTGAAATAAAAATCAACTTATATATATAGCTATGGAGATTCCGAACTATGATGGTGGGAAGGACGCAATCACGAAGTATAAGCAGCTCTACCCTTTTATGCCTAGCGAGCCTTTCCGAATGCTTATCGCTGCCCCCTCGGGGGGTGGGAAGACAAACTTGCTTATTCACATGCTCCGTGCCCCGCTTTTGTACTACGATAAGATATATCTATATGCCCGCAATCTCGACCAAGAGAAGTATCGCGACCTTTATACCCTTTTCAGTGGGTTAAGTGAGGAAGTGGGGTACCCCATTCTGGAGGGTAGCAGTGACATTGATGATATCGTACCTCTACAGACCCTCGATCAAGAATCCCAGAAGGTAGTTATCTTCGACGACTTCATCACGGAAAACAACCAGAAGCCCATTGTGGAATACTTCACGGGCGGTCGTCACAAGAACTGTAGCCCGATATACTTATCGCAGACCTTCTTCGCCACCCCAAAGACGATTCGGTTAAATTGTTCGCATTACTATATAGCAGACTTCCCAACCAAACGTGAGAAGAACTGTATTGGAAGCGAGCTTGGAGTGACACCTGAACAATACGAGAAAGCGACCTGCCAACCATTCTCCTTCCTTTGCGTCGATAAGCCTAAGAAACGGGTGACGCGAAACTTTCATAGGCCTCTTTAACGCTGTAGACCTACAAGTACATCAAAATTATTCGAACATATTATATAGTACTATGGAATCTAGTATTTACCCCGCACTCACCTCCAATGATGAGGGGCAAACGTTTCGCCTCCAAAAAATCTGTGACGTGCAGACCTTCCTTGAGAACGCTATAAAGGCTTCCGCGGGTATTCGTAAGAAATACTCACGCGCCTGTCCTCTTCTTCGCGGGCTCGCTATGGTTACTGGGAGTCTGAGTGTTGCGCTCGGCGTTTCCGGTCTAGCCACCAGCCTTTCCGGTCTCGGGATCCTGGTTGGGGTTCCTTTAGGGGGCGGTGGCGGCCTCTTGGGGCTCATATCGATCTCTTCAAACGCCGCTTCCAAACGACTTGCTCAGAAATTGATCAAGCACGAGCAGACGCTGGCTTTTGGCAAGGCTAAATTAAACACGGTGTGCGATTTAGTCTCTAAGGCCCTCAAGGACAATAAGATTGATGACAAAGAGTTCGCACTCATCCTCTCAGAGCTCGACAAATACGAGGAGATGAGGCAGGCGATTCGTCAACAAACGCGGGGCACAAAATCAACCCTGACCGACTTGAGAGCCCGCATTCGCAAGGAAGTAACGGAAGAACTGCGAAACAAACTCGTTTAATTATTGAGCGGGAGCGGGGGTGGTTTTATTTACATTATGGAACCTATTAACAGTCTTTAGCGGCGTCCTGCTCTATCCAATCTAGAATGCGGTGCCAGATCCTATCGTACTTCTTTTGTGTCTTAACGCCGAGTTCTATTCCACCACATAGGGCGGTCCGCTCATGATCTCCGCGGAGCTCAAACATTTTTCTGAATATGAACGAAAGCTTTGGGAGCCGTCGTTCATCGCAAGATAAAGTAAAGGCGCGTACGACCTGACTAAATAGGTTAAGAATCGGTTCCCGCTCGAGTTGGTCAATCCATCCGAATCGGCTATAACTCAAGAATTTTGTGGGGTGGCTCCTATCCTCATAATGATGGTGTGTGGGAGGTGGCTCGTCTATCGTGTCCGCCATGTTGAGCGCCCCTGACTCGTGTAACGACTTAAGAAGATCGCTCTCAGTCACCCCATTGGAAATCCTGTAGAGGTCATCTAATAATTCTTGATCCATACCGTCGTCATCTAATAATTCTTGGTCCATGCCGTCGGAGCTTTCGCATATACTTATACTAACCTCCCTTTAATAGGATTTTTGTGGGCTATTAATATAGGATGGGCATTTTCAATGATTTGGATGATAAAGAACAAGATCCGAAAGAGGGGTCGAAAGGTGCTAGAGGCGACCCGGGGCTCCAAGGTCCAAAAGGAGATAGAGGCATCCAAGGGCTAAAAGGAGATAAAGGTGACACAGGTCCAAAAGGAGATGCTGGTATTCAAGGGGTAAAAGGAGATAAAGGTGATACAGGTCTCCACGGCCCAAAAGGAGATAGAGGCGTCCACGGGTCTGGCGTTACGTATAGTAATCTAACCTTCAATTGTGGTAAATTCCTTATGGAGTCTAGTAATTGGTCGTCATCGAGCAGCGCAACCACATTCGCAATTGTTAAGGATGCGTACTCAGCAGTGGGTATGGTTTCTTCGGAGCACCAAGGTTTTAAGATCCTCGAAACCTTTCCGACTCGATCGGTAGAAAAGTTAACCATGACTCTACCAATCAACGACGACCCAAACCTCGGATTAAAAAGTAATCGCGCAACACAATTAGGCTCGAAGTTTATGCAAATCTTGGAATCCTAACGCTGGGCTCTTAATCAATTGAGCAAAACTTAGGATTCGTATCAAACACAGTAAAAGGGGGGAGAATAGGAGGATCCTCATATGCGACTTTTAAAGAGCTTAGCATAACCACAACTACCCATACGGGTAAACTATCCTTCATAGTCACACATGATCAATCGTCTAATCAAATAATGACTATATACGTTGCCCTTATTGCTGGAGCATTAATGTCAAACACTTTCGTGAATCCCGCTGTCTTCGATGATAATGAATACCTTATTGAACAAAGAGTGCGCGAATTGGTTCCTATCAAGGTAGTCACTTATGTAGCAAAGGAAATTTCAAATGTATGGCGCCACGCAGACATGGAGTGGGGAGACCTACCACACTTCTTCATCATAATATATCCCAAGAGCGTAACAAATTTGATTCGGTTGTCGTGTACGATTTACCTCGGCTGTGACACAGGAGGAGCTAACGTATGGTTTCGCTGGATCGTAACTACGGGGCAAGGATTAATATCTTTCATCAGTGTGAATTCGTTACCAAATAGTAGCATTCAAACCCGTAACAGAGCTAGCTTCGGCGCACAATTAGCAGTCAATCCAGAAACTCTTGCCTGTGTTTCCCATAAGGGGTTCCATGTTCCACTCAATAAGACCCCACACACATATAAATTACAGATAAAAGTGAAAGACACAGGAACTGTCACACTCAATAAGATATTCAATAATCAAAATGCTCCGTGGAATAGTTACGTTACCTCAAGTATGATCGTAGAGGAAGTCTCTGGGCTAACACAGAGCCACGACAGTATTGGGGTCGTAAGATATTCATCAGAATAGAATCGCCCGGCAACCTCTCTGGGAACGAAAGAGGAGAAAGGTTCTGGCGACACCAGTTTTTGTTTTTCTTCTTATGGTCTTAAACTAAATTCCTAAATGGGTATGTATTGGCGGCTGTCATTCTCACGAATTAGCCGTTTTGGTTAAAATAGGTAATGAGAAACCTAGTCAGAAGTAGTCCTTAAAATTTTGGTAAAGTAATCACATATACGCTCTTCGGCGAGATGCACATTTTCGCAGGCATCGAATAGTACATAATCAAAGTCTTCATACTCTATGGTGGGCTGAAACGCTCAACGAGCCACTTAGCGATATTGGGATGCCCATTTTTGCAGGCATCGAATAGTACATAATCAAAGTCTTCATCCTCTATGGTGAGCTGGAAGTGCTTAACGAGCCACTTAGCCATATCAAGATGGCCATTTTCGCAGGCATCGAGTAGTGCATAATCAGCGTGTCCATCATCTATGGTGAGCTGGAAATGCTTTACGAGCCACTTAGCTATATCGAGATGGCCATTTTCGCAGGCGCCGCGCAGTGCATATATAGCCCTCGTAGTCATTCTTCATGGTGAACTGGAAGTGCTTAACGAGCCACTTAACGACATCGAGATGACCATTTTCGCATGTAAAACGTAGCGCATAGTCATGTCTAGCACGTGCATCCTCTATGGTGAGCTGGAAGTACTCCGTGAGCCATTTAATAGAATCGAGATGGCCATCTTCACATGCAAATCGTAGTGCAGAATTATCATCATTGCGTGCATCCTTCGCGGAAATATCGAAGATCCTAGCCAAATTATCTCGCTCATCATCGTTACGAGCATGACTAAAACCGAATAGGAGTACTAGTCTACGGAACTTTTGGTCTACATTTTTGTAGCGTGCTAGAGATGCTACGTCACCTAGATGTTTCGAAGTCGAAACGATGCTTGCAAATGATGTAGGGCCTGCATACTCTACGATCTTAGTCAAGATTTCTATGGGAAGGTATAATATATAAGCCATAGTTCCGATGTTTTATAATTCGGTATCTCAGGTATACATTATATGCACATACCTCTAATTGGAAAATATTACGTCGCCCCAAATTTCTGAGGGGGGGTAGGGATATACAAAGGGAATAAGGGGGCTTACATAAGGATGGTTGCTATGGGAGGTCTAGTTTAGCGAATAAACAAATTGGGGCACTTAGGAATTTTATGGGTGAACATCTCGTCAGTCATAATGAGTTTTCGGGTCGAAATGCAGCTGGGAGGGGACAAAGAATATGACCGGTAACATGATTAGCGTGGTAAAAATAGCGACTACTATAAGACATCGCCGGTAAAACGGTTCCATCTTGTCCTAGACTGGCCGTACCTGTAAATCATTTTGTATCTAACCCACTATTATTGTATAGGCTCGGTTTCAGCCGTTGGGGTGTCGTTTCTCCAAAGCCTCCCCCCACTATTAAACGGTTGGGCGCGCAGTCATCACACCGTGTCCGTAACGTCACCTGATTAAAATTCAATATTATTCAATTTGCGTGTTCGTTTACCCTTTCACGACTGTAGCTTAGGCTCTAAACGTTCAAAACACACTGAACTCTAAACTAAAACTCCAAGTGTGAAATGAATTCTCAAGAACAAACGCCATTTAAAATTATTGAGAAACTAGGCTGCATTATTTGTAATATTCTGTAATATTAGTGCCGCTCAAGACACCTCGCTGACAGAAATTAAAAGCATAAAGTTCAGATATTATCTCGGAACTATTCTGAGCTAGAGTCGAGTATTCCCGCTCAGTACTTGTGTAGAGTGTGTTTTGGAGACCTTAAAAAATGCACAAACTTAGTACATAGGACTTAAAGAATTGTAAAACTCGTTTGATGCAGCGATTTTCAAGTGAATTGTGATCGCAGAGTTAAATTAAACGCCTGAGTGGCCTGAGTCAGACGTGATTTCCTATCAATCAATCAAACTTTATTTATACACGGAAAAATCCTGACAGACTGTATCTGATTTCCACAGAAGCCGTGTTATCTATACTAAGCTAATTATGCTCCTAAAAATTACATCGAATTCAAACTTATTTATATTATACATAAAAACATCTTAATAAAATAACTACTATAATATAAAAATACTGTTCTATTTAACAGGGCTCGAAATTGCGCCCGATACGGGCGTAAATACGCCTAGATTTTTTCGTTTTACGCCTAACGTTTTCTACTTAGGCGTTAAATTACGCCTAGAAAACAATATGGTGTCAAATCCCCGCCAAAAATCGAAGTTGGCATTCAACATCCGACTTTAGCGATCAACATCGGACTTTGTAATTATCAACTTCGAACTTTGGAATACAACATCGAACATCGGACTTCAGCGATCAATATCGGGCTTTGTAATTATCAACTTCGAACTTTGGAACACAACATCGGACTTCAGCGATCAACATCGGGCTTTGTAATTATCAACTTCGAACTTTGGAACACAACATCGGACTTCAGCGATCAACGTCGAACTCTGTAATTATCAACTTCGAACTTTGGAACACAACATCGGACTTCAGCGATCAACTTCGAACTTTGTAATTATCAACTTCGAACTTTGAAACACAACATCGGGCTTCAGCGATCAACGTCGAACTCTGTAATTATCAACTTCGAACTTTGGAACACAACATCGGACTTCAGCGATCAACATCTGGCTTTGTAATTATCAACTTCGAACTTTGGAACACAACATCGGACTTCAGCGATCAACGTCGAACTCTGTAATTATCAACTTCGAACTTTGGAACACAACATCGGACTTCAGCGATCAACTTCGAACTTTGTAATTATCAACTTCGAACTTTGAAACACAACATCGGACTTCAGCGATCAACATCGGACTTTGTAATTATCAACTTCGAACTTTGGAATACAACATCGAACATCGGACTTCAGCGATCAATATCGGGCTTTGTAATTATCAACTTCGAACTTTGGAACACAACATCGGACTTCAGCGATCAACATCGGGCTTTGTAATTATCAACTTCGAACTTTGGAACACAACATCGGACTTCAGCGATCAACGTCGAACTCTGTAATTATCAACTTCGAACTTTGGAACACAACATCGGACTTCAGCGATCAACTTCGAACTTTGTAATTATCAACTTCGAACTTTGAAACACAACATCGGACTTCAGCGATCAACATCGGACTTTGTAAATCAATGTTTGAACTTCGGAGCACAATATCGGACTTCAGCGATCAATCAATCAATCAACTTTATTTCAGGAGGGTAACACTAAATAGTACAACGCACTAATAAACTCGTGGCCCTCGCAGCACAACACATGTAAGACATATTACGATAAGGACATATAATAAGACTATACTAAGTTAAGCTAAAATTACATATTTACAAGATATATAAATGTATACTTTAAGGAGGATCGACATTACCAAGTTAACTAAGGATAAATTGTGTGTCTGAAAAAGTAGTGAACTGTTGGAAGCTTTTTTGAAAGGTGCGAAAATGCTTGTAAAGGGCAGACTTAAGAATATTGACAGAGGAGGAGAGTCTTAGGTTTACAGGTAATTTGTTCCAGCATTTAGTAGCTGTGACAGAGAAAGAACGACCAGCTTCTTTTTCTCTGGTGTAGCGTGGAGGTAGTACGGTCAAGTGCGCATAACGCGTTCTCCTTGTGTGCTGCTCACTGTTGAGCTTAAGCAAATCGTTTATATATTCTGGAGCTTCATTGACAGTGCGCTTGTACACAAGTAGACATTTTTTTATATCTGCCTCCACATAAAAAGGAAGAAAGCCTAATTTATTAAATAATTCAATAGAGCTGTGGCGAGGCTTGGCATCTAGAATTACCCTAGCGCTACGTTTTTGTAACCTCAAGACTCTGTTGATGTTGTCCTTACTGCAGCTTGTCCAAGTGATTGAACAGTATAATATGAGCGGCTTTATCATAGTGTTATAAAAAAGAATGCGCTCTGCTCTAGGTAGATAGTTCTTAATCTTATTTAAAATTCCGATGCGTTTTGATACTTTCTTGACCATAGTGTCGACGTGTGTGTCAAAACTTAAGTCACTGTCTATTTCAAGTCCTAGTAATTTAACATGCTCAACTTGTTCTAATTTAGTATTATTTACTCTAATGTTCAGATCTTGCTCTTCTTGGTTGATCTTGTCTTTAAGGCGATTTCCACATATAAGGATACATTTGGTCTTTGCTGCATTAAGTGGAAGTTTATTTGCGTTGGCCCAGTCATCTACATTTGCTACTTCATTTGACAGTTCGTCCTTCAACCCTTGAACATTGCTAATGCTCGATGAGGCCAGAATAGTAGTGTCATCTGCAAATAAGTCCAATCGAGAGTTCGTGTAAAGTGGCAAGTCATTTATAAAGACGACAAACAGTAGAGGGCCCAGGATAGATCCTTGAGGTACTCCTGAGGTAATGCTACGAGAAGATGACGTTTGACCCTTGAAGCAGACTACTTGTTTGCGATCTGCTAAATAAGACTTGAACCAGTCAAGAGCTTGAGAGTCTAATCTATAAGCTTCAAGTTTTTTAAGAAGTGTAGCATGGTCCACCATATCGAAGGCTTTCTTGTAGTCCACCAGCACTAACCCGTTGACTTGGTTTTTATCTAAATTGAACAGTAAGGTGTCTACTATGTACGCTAGTGCTGTTTCAGTACTATGTTGTTTTCTGAAGCCAGACTAATTTGTATAAATCAAGTTGTTGTCAGACAGATAATTAGACAGAGCATTATGAACATGGCGCTCTATCACCTTTGACAGAACTGGCAACACTGAGATGGGGCGGTAATTGTTCACATCTGACGTGTCACCAGCTTCGAATAGGGCGGTCACTCTTGCAGTTTTCCATCGGGAGGGAAACTGTTTTGTAGTGAAGGAAATATTAATCAGTTTAGCGACAGATGGAGCAATTTCCCTCACTCCTATCTTCAGTAGAGCACTGCTGATGCCGTCGGTACCAGTCGCCTTGTTCGAGGGTATCTTGGATAACTGATACCTAATAACCTCGTCTGACTTAATCAGAGGTATTCTAAACTCTGTAACATCATTTCCATTTAGCCTTACACCAATAAACTGATACAGTTTACTGAAGTCAAAGTTATTAATAACACGAAGAGATGATTTAATCTGATCAGCTACAGTTGTAAAATGTAAGTTAAAGTAGTCGGCCATCTCGGCGTTTGTGCTAATCGCATTCTCAGCAGACACAGTCAGGAACTCAGGCTGGCGGACAGATTTATTACCACTCAGGGATTTAATTAATTTCCAGATTGATTTTGAATTTCCCTCTGTGTTCCGAAAAGCTGTTTTAAAATAGTTCCGTTTAGCTTTTTCTATCATATTCGATGCTCGATTTCGTGCGCCGCGATAGAGTTTCCAGGCGTCAGCGGTATTTGTTTTTCTCGCATTTTTCAAAAGATAGTCTCTTTCTTTAAGCTGTTCAAGAATCGTGCTAGTTACTGACCACCTCGGTTGAGTCGACTTGGAGACACGTTTTTCTTTGACTGGCACGTGCAAATCAGTAGCTTGGAAGAAGATGGTTTCCCATGCAGCAACACTGTCATTTACATCATCAAAAATAAACGCAGTGTCCCAGGGGGAATTCACTAACTCAGATCTAAATGCTTCTTCGTTAATGTTCTTTATGTTACGGTAAGTTATTGTATTGTGCGTATGTTTTTGTTTAGCTTGTTTGAAATACCGTCGCACAGCAAAAACAGGTAAGTGATCCGAGAGAGCGTAATCAAGCACTATCACATTTGTAATATGTTGGCTCTTATTTGCATATATGTGATCCAAACAACTACCACTTGAAGGTCTTGTAACAACTTTGACTAGTTGATTAAAATTCATGTTTATAAAACTTTTAGACAAGTGGTGTTGTTTTTTGCTATCCACTGCCGTTAGGTTGATGTTGAAGTCTCCAGTAAGGATGATCTCTTTGTTAGTTAGAAAAGCTGTTTCAATGCACTCCTCGAAGTTATTATCTTCAACTCTTGTGTATGATGGTGGACGATAACACCCGGCAAACAACAAAGATCTCTTGGACTTGTAGGGACATACCTCAAGCCACAATATCTCGGCGGATTCACATTCCAAATCACTGCGACGCTTAAATGTTAAACTGCTCTTACAATAAACTGCTACCCCTCCACCAGCCTTATGCTGTCGGTCTTTGCGAAGTAAAGAATAGCCTGGTATCTCAAACAGTGAATTGCAGTCAGATGGCTTTAGAAATGTTTCCGTAATAGTAAGAATATCAAGAGAGCTCATATTATTTAACAGCAGTAGTTTAATCTGTTCAAGCTTGCTACTGGTGAGGTAATTCACGTTCCATTGGCCAAACAGCAGTCCTTTTGACGGAAGTGGCAATTTAAAGTAGGATTTGATATCATTTGAGCATACATCATGTTCACTGCTACCGTCCGTTACGGTAAGTCCGACTATAACGTACTCGTATGCCCCACGTATGCCCACAACAAAACCTATCGTGGATTTGCTCATAGAGATTTCCATTTCTACGTCATATCGCCCCAGCAGGATGCCGCTTGTGCGCCATAATTTGGGCAGGTACCAATACGCTACTGATACTTGACGATTGTGCTCTCCCAACAATTGACGAGCATCTTCAAACCCGTCCACGAAAACGTAGCCATGGTTGTGGCCTTTCATACGGCATCGGCTCTGGATGCCAAGGTCCTCTTTGAGGACTACGGTGGAGGGTTGGAGACGGACGAGAAAAAGGTGATGCAATCAGAGCTCCGGACCAATAAGTTTACTCGCATATGCTTTTGTTTACGACACCCTTTTGCTGTCATATTGGAGATACCTGCACCAAACAGTATATTGTAGTATACCATGGAGGACGAAATATTTGCCCTACTAGGTGAGGATGTAACAGGGCCACCCAAAACGGAGGTAACCAATTCGGCTACTGAAGCCGCGGGTTCCTCTGGAACAGACCACCGGGAAGCGCTTTCCATTTTGGCCGCAACAGGTACCACAAAAGAATATCTAGGGAAAAATCTCTCTCTAGGAGACGTTTCTAGACTATCTGAGAAAGACGTAGAGCGGTTATATAGAAGGTACCAGGCCGTTCTAGCTCAGAAAATAACAGGGAGTCTAGTCAATGGTGTGATGCGTCTAGCTACCCGCTTAGTTGCGTACCTAGTCCCTCTAGATTCTCAAGAAGCACTGCTCAAGGACCTACAAGAAGACCACCTAGTCCGCAACGAGATCAGTACTGTGACTGGCTTGTTATCTCTTAAAGCAGGGCGCTTTGTAGCACTAGCTAGCGTCTTGTTCCACGTATCTGGTCACGTAGTTGTTCCTTGTAGCTCTGCTACGACATCAAGTAGCTCTGCTATCGTCCCTATTGAACCTTCACCTATACCTACCATAACAAAGCAAGATGGAAGACCAGATGGATCGGATCACTGCGGATCCCCCGAAGACTGTGCCTGAGAAAAAAGAAAAAGATCCGAAGCGTGTTGCTGCTGGAAAAGCCCTGGCAGAAAGCAATAAACGTGCTAGAGAGGCACTTTCCCGCGAGCGGGAGCGCGAGTTGGAGCGAGAAAGGGAAGTAGAGGTGCCAGCAGACTCTGCTTGTCCTCAGAATGACAGCAACTTGACCCGTAGGCTGTATGAGAATATGTCTGTCAACACCACACTTGCTGTCATTGGTGTAGGTGCGACACTGGCGGGGCTGTGGTTGTCGAAACGACAACAGAACTGCTGCGTCGCTTCTGAGAAACTATCAGCTGCGCCTCAGGTAGAAGCCCCGTCGTCTCCACAGGTACCACTCGATATGGAGTAAAAGTTGGTTGCTGCACCCCATTTGAAGCTGTGTATATATAAATACATAGCGGAGGCAACTTTCAATGAAAATGGAAAGTCACATGCCAGTCACACAAGTTAAGGTGAAGGCTAAAGGAATTGGAAACTTCGTCACCACTCACGCTTTACTATCCCTCAGATCTCATCTTTCATATTGTACCACTTCGCTTCTAACCGAGTTAGGTTTCGAAGGCGAAGGAGAGTTGGTAGATCTTAAGTCGTCCGCAGACGATGGCGCCTCCGAGAGATGCTCCTTAGTAAATCTAGAATTGCAAAGTCTAAAGACGGATGAATTCTTCAACATGCACAATGTGGTGCTTTGCCACGAACTGCCCAATGTGGGGATTTACATCGGAACACACAAGGTGCACCCCCTCGGTTTAGTAATAGGGCGCGACCACATTAAAACCCTCGATATTAAACAAATTAAAGGTGAAGAGTTGGTAATGGCCGAGTGGGACACACAGCCCCGCCAAATCAAAGGTTTACTCCATTTGAAGGATGGAGACTTAAACCTTATACCCATATATGTATGATGGTTGAGAATAATTTGATGCAAACGATAACAGAGGCTGTCGTATTAACTGGACTTGCTACTAGTATTGGGTTCGTTGCGAGAAAGTTGATCAAAGAATCCATGCTTAGTGACCCTTCATCATCAGTCATAAACTACGTAAAGTGGACAGCTGTATTAGCTG
Source organism: Actinernus sp. WN-2022 (assembly GCA_030867875.1). Lineage (NCBI taxonomy): Eukaryota > Metazoa > Cnidaria > Anthozoa > Actiniaria > Actinernidae > Actinernus > Actinernus sp. WN-2022. The sequence continues at coordinate 2,404,445 of JAOWCC010001368.1, read as the reverse complement.
GTAGCATTGCCTCTAAGAAATATCTTGAGGACCAAAAGATAATTCCACATAGTGTGTAACTACGTTTGAATACAAACAATGGCAACCATAGCTATGGTTATTGATGGAGCTATACTCAATGCAACGGCCTTCGTAGGTGGAAGCTACCTCGGTAAGTTAATCTCTGGTACAGATCCTGATGCGCTGGCCATAGAGCGAAAAAGGCATGATGAGGCACTAGAGAAGTATCAGGCAGACTGGGGTGTTTTCCAGAAGAACCGCGAACATGTAGCTGACTGGGTCCGAGAACAGGAACGTTTGCAGCAGCATGCTTCCGTGGATCTCAACAATACGGACAAGGCCTTCGAGCTATATAATACTGTACACGTGGGGGTGGACCGCATACGTCCGCAGGACATGCATGAACCTAGCTTCTCCGACTGCTATCGACCTTCGACTGCGCAGAAGACAGGCGAGTTAGTCTACGTAGGTGGGCGGATGCTTGCTATTGGCTATGTCGCTAGTCGCTGGTTGTAGCAAAGCTATAGAGTAGAAAAAATAAAAAATAAATTTAAAAAACTCGTTGGCTCGACGAGTCTTTTTTTTTTTTTTTCTTCGTATTAGGGCCTCATCGTTATGCTATATATGTAATGGATGCTCGCCTTCCGAATACCTTCTATGGTCCTGAGGGATACTGGAAAGGTTACGCTGCCGTGGGTAAGCTAGCCGCTTCTGCGGGTGTGTCGGAGGATGTTGCAAAGGTGTGGTTGGAAAAGCAAGCCCTATGGCAAATGTTCCTACCTAGTCCACATGAAATTCCTAGACCACACTGGACAGTCTCAAAGCCAAACGAGGTGCACCAGGCTGATCTCCTTTTCCTACCACACGATCGGGTTCGTTCGAAGCTATACAAATATGCACTCGTTGCGATCGATATAGCCTCACGCTACAAAGAAGCAGAACCATTGACCTCGAAAGATAGTGGCGAAGTGGCTGCGGCGTTCGAAAGAATCTATAAGCGTGGTCCATTGACATGGCCAAACCTGTTACAGGTCGATCCTGGAAGGGAGTTCATGGGACGCATGTCTGGAACCTTGGAGCGACATGGTACGAAGGTTAAACGAAGCGAGGTAGGTAATCACCGGGCGCAAGGATTCGTTGAGCGAGCAAACAGGACACTGGCTGAGAGATTGTTTGGATATCAATATGCTCAGGAGTTGGTGCTTACTTCGGAAGGATCAGATGCTAGATCTAGAGACTGGGTTCGGCGATTACCTGCAGTCATCAAGGCCATGAATAGTGAGGTGACTAGACTGACAGGAAAGGAGCCTTTGAAGGCCATCGCTGGTCCGGAGGACAAGCAAGTGGATGTGAAAGTACCTACATATTCGCGGCCTGTCGGATTCTACGAAAAGCGCCTGCCATTCGATGTTCTAGTTCGATATCTTTATGCGCCAGGAGAGTTGGAAGATGGCGAAAGACGCAGAGCAACTGATCCTTTATGGAGTTTGGAGAAATACGGTATTTGGCGAAGCGTAGTATCTTCTGGACAGCCCGCTCTGTACTATTTGGGTGTTGGTTCCCAACAAGCTCCTAAGCGTGGGTTTGTACGTGAAGAGCTACAAGTGGTACCTAGGGATACAGAACTGCCGCTGAAGGGGATCCTAGTCGTTCCCAGACACTAGTCCATGTTTTCTTATAGATGGACTCAAAATAGGAATGGTAAGCAAGCAACTCATCGGTAAAGCGTACGATTGCGCTTTTGCGAATACCACATCGTTTGACGAAGTCGTTGAGATTGATTCGTGCTCCTGTACGACGTAGCACCTCGTAACTTGCTCCCACGACTTTGCTGCGTAGTACGGAGCGAGTACCAATATGGGCTTTGATTGCTGTACTAAAACCTCATAGACTATCGTTTGTAGTTCTGAGGCCAGCTCGAGGCTAGTAAAAGTTGTTGCTATATGAGGAGCTATTCGATCGGCATTCAAGTCGATTTCGATTTTATCGTCAGCACGTAGCGAGCGCAGAAAGTCCTCTCCACAAGCAATACCTGGGATGTTGAGTTGCATGAAGCGAGCAACCTCGCTCTTGGAGCGAATGAACTTGAGTTGTATGCACGCGTGGTAAAGTAGCGCAGCCAAAATAGTTCGCTTCATGCGGCTACGCTTAAAACAAACTTTCTGCACTTGGTTGTATCCTTCAGTCACGATCTCCAATACATTTGTGGGAAATGATAGGTTGTAATTTTGTCTATAGGCGGTGTTGTATGCCAGTAGTTCCTGCATGATCGTACGGTGTTGCGATTCCTGGACTGTGCTCGTGCGATCTAGATCGCGTTGGTACCAAGAGCTATTTGGACCTACGATACGCAACCGTGGGACGGCACAGTCTACTTCGCGCATACAGGCACTCAATGCGATCTCCTCGCCAATGCAACTACAGATTGGGCATATGAACTCTATTCCTCGCACTTCCATTGGACAGAGACATTCGGGGCACATTTCCTCCGCACTGCATGTTGGGTGTTCTAGTTGTGGAAGGTCAAACACGAAACCGCTAGGCAGCTTAAGATTGTCAAGCAGGCCATAAGGATCATCCATGACTTTCTTTGATTAGTAGATAACTCTAATAGGGAGTTTAAAGACTGTACTCAATAGGCTCGGTGTGGATGCCGTCTGGCAGAACCCGCCTCTTATCGTAGTAAGCTGAAAGCCCAAGCTTCTGCTGTTCATAGGTCGCCATACATTCTGGCAGCAAGCGGAAGCCTCGGTTTTCTGCTACGTCGCTGCTACCCTGGAGTGCTGCTTTGAATCGATCCCATGAGACATCATTGTGCCGCCTTGACATCCCCTTGATGGAATATTTCCGACTGGCACCTACGTCGACATAGTAGGCCTTAGAGCAGAGGGCAATGGCGCGCTGTCCTTCGAACTCTAGTTTGAAGAGGCCTGGTGTACGACTGCTCCACTTGTCCCATGCTAACCAATCCTTTCGGCAAGCTGCAAACTCCTTGTGCAATTCTGGTCGTACCACTTCGTCGATGCTGTTGCCTGAGATGGCAATGTACGCGCTGTCCGTATCCATCTGGATGTATTCGAAATCCTGACGATCGATGTACTTGTCGAGGAAGTCGTAGTAGAACTCGAGCATACGCGGCTTGGCAAGCTGGTACACGGCGATACCTACTTGGAAAGGCCGTTTGATTCGGATCTGATTTTTTCGACTCTCGAGTTCGTATGCATCACCAATCTCCTCCAGGTCTGAAAACTAAGCATTCCGCAAAGCTTTGTCCACAATCGTCTCGTCTTTGGTATAGGTAACATTAGTTTGTCGCTCCAAAGCCTCAATCAACTTTCCGTAGGCGCTATTTCCAAGTAGCTTGAACACATCTGCCAGCAAGGCTTTACTTTTGTCTACATCTCCCGTACGTCGCGCCTCGGTGACTTGGTCAACAAACCACTCAAAGACTTTTTTAGGTTCGTAGTCTATTGTGCGGTAGACAGCAGTCATCACTGCCCCGTGATCTAGATACCAAAGTAGAAGAGGAGCATAAAGCAGCAACCTCTTTCCAGAGAGACTCCCAACTAGCTTCTTTTCATTGGATCTCTTTCGACCTGTCTTCTCGAGGTAGGCCAACATTTCTGAAGGGATTGCTTCTTTGGGGATTTCCCGATTGTAGAAGAAGGGAGGCATCTCCTCGAATTTCTTCCACAATGCTCTAGGGATCTCAATGTCGACCTCGGCATACCCAAACCACGATCCGTTCCGCAGACATTGGGCAAGTCCTTCGGAGGCTGGACCAGGCTCTGCATAGTGCACAACCTTTTCTTTTCCACAAGGCATTTCGTGTGCCATAGTCGAAAGATATAGGGCATTGGCATCATAGCCAAGCACCTTGCGGCAGAGTTTGGGTCCACTGCGGACCTTAGATACTCCTGCTTCGTGGTATCTGGTAAACACTATGCTTGGACCTCCCACGACAGCGCTTTTCAGCATGTGATAAGCCTCCTCTTTTGGGGCATACAACTCAGCCCCACGCTCTACACTACCTCGAAGAAGAAACTGTAGTGAGACTCCGGGGATAGACACTGCATCTTTCAATATATCTATGCCCTTCTCGTGGTAGAAGTTACGCATCTTCTCGAGGGCCTCTAGAAACGGGGCTACATCCAAGTCGTTGTAATATCTTAGCCAGTCAGCGAAGGTCTTCATTTTCTTCTTGCGAAATATGCGCTTACAGGCCTCCAAATCTATCCGGGATAGTAGGTGTCCTTTTAACTTAGACCCCCACGCTGGATAATCCGGAAGTCCGATGTGGTCCAGCTTGTCTGGAGAATCAAACCACTCATATGGGAAGAAGCTTTTCTGCAGCTCATATCCATATGCGGTGATCCAACGCTCGTAAGAAGTTCCGGGCCCAAGATAATTCATCACATCAAGGAAACGGAATTCTGTGGTAAAGAGAAACATAGTGGAGGTGGCCTTCTTTGCCACCCGGACCTTCTCGCAGGTGTCGACAATAGTTTCAACGAAGTAGTTTCGGATTAAATTGAGGTCGTACTTTCCGGAGTTGAATCCTAGCACCGGAACCTGGTTGGACCATTCGTTGATTTTCGTCTGTTGTTCCTTCGATAGGGTGTCGAAAGAGAACTCGGGGGTCCGGGACAGAATTGGTCGACAACGACTTCTCGGATTGCCTTTGCTCTTCGTTGGATTTCTTCGACGAAGGAAGATACAAGGTCCTTTGGATTGCGTCGGCAGATGTGGGTTGGTGTGCGGTTGTATGTGTCAGCAACTGATACCGATATGGGAACATGTATGTTGGCGATGGTCAATCGGTCTGTTGGTTGGCGCCCTTTTGTCGCATCGAGATAGGCCTCGAAATCATAAACTATCGCATGCGGATAGGCGGTTTGTATTGGGGTTGGAACTGGTCGTTAATCTTCTTTGTGGAACAGCCCCAGGCCTCCACTACGATATAGCCGGCATCGCGTAGATTTGCTGTTCTTTCGCAAGTTTTACGGTACAGATCTCTAGCTCGAGGGGAGCATTTTGGACATCCGTGGTAGTAACACCCATGAAATTGAAAGATGGTTTTGGAAAGAGGTTCATAGCCATCGACAAGAGCTCCTTCGATCGAACGCTCTCCACCATGTCCACAAGCTGCGTGATGGATATGCTGCTGGCGCGCTTCCGATTCGCGTTTCAACCAGCGTAGAGATGCTTTGCTAGCGGTGTTCTCTGGCCAGAATGCTTTTTCGTATGCGGACTGAGGGGCTTTGATTGCTTCTCCAGGGCAAACGATCTTTGTTTCACCGCGACTACAACGATCTGCATGGCGTTGGAGGTTTGAGGTTTTTGTGAACCGTTGCTTACAATCGTTACATACGTAGATGTGCCCTAGCTTGCTAGTGTTCTTGATATAGAAGGCGTGCCCGTCGTACACCCCTATTATCATCACATGCGAGTAGTGGGGAGCGTGCCGCGTCAAATACCAAGCACCCTCCTCCGTAGGTTCATACACCCGAATGCCAATCCCGAAGTGTAACTCAACCTTATCCAGCTGGTCTAAAGACATTTTGGGGACATCTGATGTAGGTGCTACCAGGTGGTAGAAATCCTGGGCGAGTTTTCGAGCTGCGATGCAACACCTGTCTGCGCGCGCTCCTTTATAAACGGCAAGGCAGCGCCACAGGCATAGGTTGTCACCGTATTGGTCAAGGGCAATCATTCCCTTTTTCTGGCGAAGCCAATTGGGAAGGGGGCCTGTTCCCAACAGGGGCTGGCGATCGAGTACGACTTTGATATCCACATGGATCCAACGCACGAATGCCCACTGGGTATTGGGACGATCAATGTTGTCGGGATTCAAACGAGATATCTCCTTATTGGCGATCCACGCCTCTGCATCGCCAAGAACATTCACCCATGGAGAACATGGGGCTGTCTTTGAGAAGAGCATCACGCGCCCGTCATTGACATTGCGAATGCGATAGGAGTAGCCATACCGTAGGTAGAAGCTCGTAGCAACATTTGCAGTCAACTTTGCCATGATCCTAGGGGTCAAGTCCCCTGCCGCACCTCGGAAGAAGCGCCATTGAATAGTGCGCCTACCTTTCTCCTCTCCCTCGAGAGTACCATCTCTCTCATTGAGAATGGTGGCTGCCTCTCGAGCAAGACTCCTTGGCAGGGGCTCACTACGAGGCTTTTGCTGGAACCGTCGGTTAGCTCGTCGTATATGAGGCAAACGTCCTCTAGGGTTGGCTATAGCCTGCTCTGCAACGGCCTTTGCCCGTAGGCTTGCCGTTACACTCTCGCCTAACTGTTTGACTTCCCGTGCACGTTGGGCGCGTTTGTGGGGATTTTCAGGATCACCTCGAAGAGCTGGATACCTACCTGTTTTGATACCCCGCTCGATCCTATTTAACCATTCGGGAGCACGAGCCTCAGCTATTGCCTGAATGATTTCAGATTTGTTGAGCCTCCACAAACCTCGCAGCCCAAATTGCTTTGCTTGCTAGCTGCGTGCTTCTTTGAGGGTCACCATTTTCTTCGGTAATACCTATATATATCTTCTCTCTAATTGGACGTTAAGGATGGTATTTAAATTCAGCACCCTAGTCGAAGAATGCTTTCGCATATACCTATATATATATCTTCTCTCTAATTTAACGTTGCGGATGGTATTTAAATTCAGCACCCTAGTCGTAGAATGCTTTCGCATATACCTATATATATATCTTCTCTCTAATTGAACGTTGCGGGATGGTATTTAAATTCAGCACCCTAGTCGTAGAACGCTTTCGCATATACCTATATATATATCTTCTCTCTAATTGAACGTTGCGGGATGGTATTTCAATCCTAGTAGCATATCCGAAGTCAAAACTGATACCGGCAAATGTTGCTGTTCACAAGCCGTTTGATGGCCCCGACCTCAATATCCTTTTTTGACCCTTATTGAAATTTTTGCCCACAATATGTGTGTTTATTGTACCCAATCACAACATCTAAGGTATTCATTAGATAATAGGTTGGGATTGGGTACAATAAACACACCTGTTGGGGTCAAAATTTCAACAAAGGCCAAAAAAAGATAGTGGGGGAGGGGCCATCAAACGATTTGTGGATTGTTGGTATCATTTTGACTCCGCATATACTACTGAGACCAATTTGGGCATGGCCTAAGCTTTGTTTGACCCCTATAAAAATATACCTTTCTAAAACATACAGACAAATTCCAGCCCTCGCTCGAGTGGCGTCACATGCAAGCGATAGTCGGCGTTTTTCATTTCTCTGGCGCATGCAGCCCTAAACGATACCTTGATGGCGTTCCATCCTTAACACCCAAAGTGATACCAAATCCCGTAATTTTAACCCGTAAAAGATACGACGAGCATCCCCGCCCATTTTATATGGGAGGTCGTGGGATCACAGACCCGAGATCGGGATCACAGGGCATGGGATCGGGATCAACGTATATCAGTTATGGGATCGGGATCAATATATCAGAATATGTACGGCCTCATTTATTTTTGGCTGGATCACGGATCACAAATTACTGGAAAATTGGGATCAGAGATCAAAGTTCTGGTTAAAAATAAGGGACCACTAGAGAAAAAATATACCTCGTTACGACCCTGGTCAACACCAGTGTACAGCACTGCTGGGGTCAAAACTCGCTGATATTACAACCACACGCAGCGGCATGGACAAATATACACATGCTGTAAGTATTGTCGCTTTTTATTCAATATTAGTTCTAAAAAAATCCCATTCAAATGCTAGTAAATATTGCCACTTACAGAGCAATTGGGTCACCTGTGATATAATTTCTTTCTCATCATGTCCGTGTTGGAGGAGCGCCAATACACAACAATGTTTTTTAGTGTAGAAGGCGGCTCTAATAGCTTAAAAGACAGGAAAAGATTAAATAAAACTGAGAAAGGAGAAAAAGAAGTTAAAAAATTGTGGCTGGTGTGGGTCATTGGAATCAAAAGCGCGCGCTCTAAACCGCTTTACCATAGAGCCGATTCGCTTGAGCAGTGGTTTCAAAATAAGGTATATATGTAAATGTTCTGAGACTGTGAACTTTGGGAACTAGCATCGTCAAGCGTAAATTGCTCGATTTAGGCTCCAGAAATGGGGAATATTTAAATTAAATGGCATGAGGTTCTTGGAATAGATACTGTTGTGTTTCGTTGCGGTCGGCATTGATTTTGGATGAAAATTCGAGCGTGGTCAGTTCCAGACCGGCTTAGGTGGAGATCGAGGTCGAGGGGTAAAATTTCAACAGAACTCACTGAAATTGCATACAGAGCCCAATGAAGAACAGATAAAGTCTTCAGGTAAGTTTTTTTATATTTTTTCCCAGTCCGCATTTTATACCGAGTCTGCAGTCTGCAGTCTGCATTTTATACCCAGTCTGCATTTTATACCCAGTCTGCAGTCTGCAATCTGCAGTCTGCAGATTATACTGACCGGTTGTAAGCCATTGCTACAACCTGACCATTCAAACAAAATCCACTCTATTACAGTCACGAATGGTGGTCTGCATAAAAAAACGTTATTGCTATAGATTATTTCTGCTCCCCCTCCCTCTCTCTCTCTCTTGCTCACGATGCGAGGTGTCCCTCTACGCTGATGATACAGTAATTTACTGCTCTTCGACTAATGCCCAGGAACTTAAAGATAAATTGAACGCTGATCTTCTGTCCATATGTCAATGGTTTAACAGCAATCTCTTGACACTGAATACATCTAAATGCAAGTTCATAATTTATGGCAGCGCACGCAAGCTCAAGGATTTCAGAGAGGTTTCACTAACCATAAATGGCTCTGCTCTTGACCGAACTGACTCTTTTAAATATTTAGGAGTGACAGTCAGAACATGAGTTGGTCAGAACACGTGGATAGAGTCAGTAATAAAGTCAATCAACGTCTTGGCATCATCCGCCGGGTAAAGCATTTGCTGCCCTTGCATGCGCGGCTAACTCTCTATAAATCTCTTGTCCTTCCCTTACTTGACTATGCCGATATCGTCTGGGGAGATAAGAATAATACCGTCCTCATGGATCACCTTCAAGTTCTTCAGAATAATGCTGCTCGACTAATGCTCGACTTTCCCTCAAGCTCTTCTGCATCTCAAGTACTCGAACTATTAAACTGGAAACCTTTGTACCTTCGACGGCGCTATCATCGCTGTATTACTATCTTCAAATGCTTAAATGGCATGGTGGACTTCAACTTTAAATTAAAGAAGAATCACGACTTTCATACATATAATACACGCCGTCAGCACAATCTACATTTGCCATTCGCACGTAGGAATTGGGGACAACAGAAGTTTACCTACCATGCACTATTAGACTGGAACTCTTTAGACTCTGAAGTTATACAATCAACTACATTACCAATTTTTAAATCTTACTGGCACATAACTTAATTTCATAATAATCCTTGTTCTATTTCTATTTTATTTCAACCATTTATCTTTTCTGTTTTCCATATATTAGTGAAATATATATTTTTAATACAGGACCTCCCTGAAAATCACAAATTGTGAGTGGAGCTTTCCTGTCAAAATATTATTATTATTATTATTATTATTATTATGGAAGAAATTTCATGTGACAGACACAGATTTTCTGCCAGATGGGGGTAGCTTGCTATCACAGTGAAACTTCCCTGCATGTCCTGGAATTGTCTTCTTGGTTGTGCCTTTTTTATGCACAAATACAGCACTCTTTTCTGGACAATACTTCACAACACCAAAAAAGTCTCGCTCCTTTATGTAATAAATGTTCTGAATATCATCCCGGTCGACAAGACACTGTTCATTCCAAAAACACAGGGGGAGGGAGAACATACCGATATGTTCCTTGCAATCGGACTCGATGTTGTGGCCTATGTAGAGAGAGCCGCCTGGCTTTACAATTCGCAGCATTTCTTTCACAGATTTACACTGTACCGCAGAGCTAACATACGGAAAAGTGCCGAAGGTCATCGCATGGTCATACGTGCCGTCATTAACGAACGACAAATCTTCTACTGTTCCAATTTTGAAGTTTTCTTCTACGTCTGGGAAGGTTTCTTTTGCGAATGCAATAGCGCCAGGACTTAAATCCAAACCACCGACCACGACATTCTTGTAAGTAAGATTAAAAGCCGCCAGGAAAGCGCCACAGCCACATCCATTGTCAAAGAGAGAGTGACCATTTTCAAAGCCAAGCTGTTTGCCAATTGCCAAGGTGTACTGCAAATAGTCCTTTAAGGTGTAGCTCTTTCCCAGTGCTAGACTCTTGCCCTTCCTGCAATACGCATCTACATAGCTTTCCCACTTCATAGCCAGCAGTTTTCCTTGTATCCAGCTCCCTACATACTGCCTCTGGAGCCAGCTATTCTTCACAAGCCCGAACTTGCGAAAGAAGGACTCTTCTTGCATGTCGAAATGCAGCTGGGAGGGGACAAAGAATATGACCGGTAAAATGACTAGCGTGGTAAAAATAGCGACTACTATAAGACATCGCCGGGTAAAACGGTTCCATCTTGTCCTAGACTGGCCGTACCTGTAAATCATTTTGTATCTAACCCACTATTATTGTAGGCTCGGTTTCAGCCGTTGGGGTGTTGTTTGGCTCCAAAGCCTCCCCCCAGTAACGGCTGGGCGCGCAGTCATCACACCGTGTCCGTGACGTCACCTGATTAAAATTCAATATCATTCAATTTGCGTGTTTTGACAAGAAAAGCCGTTTACCCTTTCACGACTGTAGCTTAGGCTCTAAACGTTCAAAACACACTGAACTCTAAACTAAAACTCCAAGTGTGAAATGAATTCTCAAGAACAAACGCCATTTCAAATTATTGAGAAACTAGGTAATGCAGCGGCTCTTTCTAGGTGTATCAACGACAATGAACTACAGCAAAACAATACCCTGAAATACAAAGAACCCTAACCTCAGAATACAATGAACTAGAGCAAAACAATACCCTGAAATACAAAGAACCCTAACCCCACAATAGAGTTGTTCATTGTCCTGAATTTCAGGACGTTGATACACCTAGAAAGGCCCATTATTTGTTACTCTGTAATATTAGTGCCGCTCAAGACACCTCGTACCCTGGTTCCAGAGGGGCTCAGATACGAATATACTGTAATGTGCCGCGATCGAAAGAGTTTTGATTCCCCGAAGGAGTTTTGTTTTGCGTGACGACCGTTGAGCCCCTCTGGCCGCTCGAATAGCCAACCTCAATCTCATGCCCATAGCCTCGCTTTTATGTTTACAAGTCTAGTCAAACTGGTTTCGACTCAGCGGTTAATTTGCATGTCACTTTCACGTGGTGAAGTCGTGTGTGATTCAAAACATAAAACATGCCGTTGTCGGAATTTGTGAAGATAAAGGAAACTTCTCCTCGATTTACTTCGTCGGGTTTGATGTTTGGATCTCCCAATGAGCATGCTTTAATTCCTCGTTGTTCTAGCTCTGTTATGTGGGAGTATTAAAATCAACCACCAGTACAATTGCTCGTTTTGGATAATCGAACGTGAAGGAAGCCGAAGCAAATACCAGGTATGAGTTGGAAAATCAGCGATTTTCCTTAGCCAGTAGGCCGTACTGAGAAGACATCACGCCGCTTCAAGAACATGAACAGACTTCAACTCGTTTATTTCGAGGCTAACTCAAATTGTACAGCACTGTGAAACATTAACGTTTGTGTATAATCTGTCAAGACTGTAACACGATCTCAAGATGAAAGCCAATCAAAATGTTCCTTTGATCCGAATGCTTCAGTTTCCATGGCCACAACTCGATCAACCAATCAGGGACGAGGTACAGATTCTGTACCGGAAGAAACGAAAATCTCTACTCGGGCGGCCAGAGGCTCGTCGCTTCGCGACTCGTGCTGAAATCAAGCTCAGCTGGTCTCACTTCGCTCGCCCCGACGATTTCGAGCCTCTGGTATCCAGGGTAGACACCTCGCTGACAGAAATTCAAAGCATAAAGTTCAGATATTATCTCGGAACTATTCTGAGCTAGAGTCGAGTATTCCCGCTCAGTACTTGTGTAGAGTATGTTTTGGAGACCTTAAAAAATGCACAAACTTAGTACATAGGACTTAAAGAATTGTAAAACTCGTTTGATGCAGCGATTTTCAAGTGAATTGTGATCGCAGAGCTAAATTAAACGCCTGAGTGGCCTGAGTCAGACGTGATTTCCTATCAATCGATCAAACTTTATTTATACACGGAAAAATCCTGACAGACTGTATCTGATTTCCACAGAAGCCGTGTTATCTATACTAAGCTAATTATGCTCCTAAAAATTACATCGAATTCAAACTTATTTATATGATACATAAAAACATCTTAATAAAATAACTACTATAATATAAAAATACTGTTCCCAGCGATACTTACTGTGACGTCACACAGGCCAGTCACGCCACATTTGTTGCTTTCTGTGGTTGGCAGAAACGAAGCGTGAACCCAGTCAAATGCTTATAAAATATCACAGGTCGGTGCTTATTCATCGCCAAATTACTTTCTTGTCCTTCCAAAATGCAAGCAAGCCCTTTCATCGAAGCTTATATGCTCTTAACTTATAAGTCTTATAAAGGAATTAAGATTTGGAATCAGAATTGAGACTTTAGATGTATTTTGTGAGGCCTAAATCGCTTGTTCCCATTCAAGTCATACAAACACGCAGGTTTTTTTGCCAACCACATTATATATGCAAATATATAAATGACGTCAGTGTTTACAAACAGTAAGTATCGCTAATAAAAGTATAGGTCTAAGTCATTTGTTGAGCAGAGTGATTTCTGCGATTTCTGCGATTTTGTCTCATAACTCTTTTAATATGGAGTCGTCCGTCTTCTCTTCTCCGATAAAGGCAGCACTAATTTTCTTTGAAGTAAGAATGGCTACCTGGTCTTGCATAGCCAAAGAAATGACTGAACATTACGGGTTTCGCGACCTTCGAGCTTGGTACGAGTGACGGTTTCCAAGTGACTTTCCAAAACACAGTGTCTTCACCCAAAACTAACTCGCTTACTGCTTCCTTGTGTGAATCCTTGAATTATTCGAAAGCAAACTTTTCCAAAGCAAATTTAAACGCATTTTGGAACAGCAATCCAAAGCTTCTGGTCCGGCTTTGAAAAGTTTACAATATAAATTATGCAAATAAATTCAGCGACAGGATTTTGATTGGCTAAAAACCGACAATGCCTCAGCTCGCGCGCCCAGCCGTGAGTGGGGAGAGGATCGCGGGCTCACCGAAACCCCCACGGCTGGAAACCGAGCCTACTATTATTGACCCTTCTCTTATTTCTGACTACGCATGCTCGATGATGTCTGGCGCAATCTCGTACCCAGACCCCATTTGTTTCTTACTGCGCATGCTCGACGAAAAAAATAGGGTTCTAGGAGAATCCAGTCTCGTACCCAGAACTGCTACAAACTCTAATTGGCCGTCCCTCCGCCCTGTTTGCGCCTACGCGGCAGTGGCTGCGTTAGAAGAAGTAGTTCATACAGCGCAGAGAGCCAACGACGAAAGGGCAATGAGATACTCGGTGATTCTGCGACAATGTCATCCTTTAGTTACCAACCCCGTACTGCAAAGTGTCTTGATCAAGTTGGTGGCATCTAAAGAAGAGGCGGAAGTGGCGAAGGCCATCGATAAGGCTGTGAAAGGCCAGACTTCTCTCAGCGAAGCGCCTGCTGGGCGGACGAGGACAGCTCCTTACAGTTACCGTGGCCGTAGAGGCGATGGAAGGGCACGAAATACCAGGAACTTGAGATGTTATGTATGCAGCCAAGAAGGACACTTTGCCCGTTCATGTCCTAAAAAACGTTATTAAGTATGCTCAAGGAACTTAAATTTGTTCCCCTGGTGTGAACAAGTTGATTCTTGTTCAGGGGGCATTCATGCAGCCTTATATGCGGGAAAGTTTTTCGTTGTGTGTATTTATTTATAATAAAGGTCATTTTCGATATGGATTCGCTTTAGTCGTTTCTTTTCTTGCTTAATCTTTGTGGCAAGGTAATTTTAACTGATTCGAGTGTAGGGAAGTGACCTCACAAGCGTATTGCCCTATAGGACATTCCCTTGAGCCCGCTTTAGCGAGCTACGGTTGTCATTTTTCCTGGGCTTGGGTTAGTTTGGCTCATCTCGATTTTCTATTTCTATTCTCTAGTTCTCCCTTGGCGATATCAATGAAAATGGGATCTTTAATCCCCTGGAATCAGAGAGGAAAATCGAGGAGAAGAGAATTAACTGGTTGTATTGTCAGTAGATGGAAGGTCGGGAAAAATGACTGGTCCAGAAAATGTGCTCGCAAAGATGACAAGGGTAGTCAGAGGAGAAAAGAGAAACCTCAACCAGCTCGCTTTTAGAGACCCTGCCTCGTTCAAAGCCGTTGAGATTCATCAACGTATTAAAATGTGGAGAACTATCTTGGCCGATGGTCCATATAAAGATCAAGTCTTGGAATGGCTATCAAACGGGGTAGACATTCTGTCTTTTATGAAGTCATTTAAAGGGGGTTTCAAAGTACGATTCATCTTCCCCTCCCCGTAAGACATTTAAGAACCTCCCGTCATGCGCAAAATTCTCGGATTTTCTTTCTAAAACATTACTCCAACGGGTGGGTACCGGGGCGGTGCGAGTCTGGGGTAGAATCGCATAGCCAATTGCAAAGCTGAATCGCACGGTGCATTTGCGAAATCAGACGCTGATTGGCTGAGACGGAGTGGTGATTCAGAGTGGAATCACCACTCCGTCTACACGCGCTATTTATAACTTAGCAAAATATCAACAAAAGTACCAAATCTTCAAGTAATTCATCGGACTATGCGATTCAAGAAAAATCACATGCCTGACTCGGTAATTCCTCGTTAAATTGCACTCGAAAAATCGATATCGCCCTCGTCGTAGAGTCGGCGAAGTAACTCCCCCTTGGCTGGTTCTTCCTTTAACGGTAGAGCCTAACAAACCAAGGCTGTGCGTGGACGCCAGATTTTTGAACCAGTGGATGAAGGATACTCCTTTCAAATTAGACACCCTGACATCTGTTCCTCGTTTTGTCTACCCGGACTCACATTTATCTAAGATCGATGACAAGTCGGGATAAGATCATATTCTTTTGTCAGTTGATTTACAAGAGTACTTTGGGATTGAATGGCAGAGGTGGTGGCTTGTCGGTACTACACTCCCTTTTCACCCTTTGTGTATCAAACAGTTGGCCCAACCAGTTTTTTCAGGGAACCTGGTATTACTTGTTCCCTCTACATTGATGACCGATTAATTGGCGAGGGTTATTGGTCACGTGCCATTGAACATCGGGGTGAACAATTCAGTCGCGGGGCAGCCGAGGCGGCGTTATATGTAGTCTGCATGTTTTTGATCAATCTGGGATATTTTCTCGGATTAAACAAGTGCATTTTATCACCAACAAAGCAGCTAGAATTCGCCAGTTGTCAAGGTCAGATGCGATGTTGTCTCGCCGTTGCTGGAATATTGTCAACGCAGCCTTCGGTGGTCCTGAGGGCCACAACTTAGACTTAATGGCGCTAGATTCGAATGCCCAGTGTGATCGGAATGGGATCCCTCTGCGCCATTTTTCTCCGTCTGTTACACCGCACTCTGCCGGGGTGAACGTTTTTAATCAAGACCTGACGGTATGCGATGGAAGCTCGATCAATGCTTATGTTTTCCTCCTTTCACCTTGATTGGCTCCCTGCTACGATTCCTCTGGTCACAACACGCAGTGGTGACGGTAGTGGTACCAAAATTATCTCCGCTACCTTTTTGGTGGCCCATTATAAACGCCATGTGAAAGCATAAGATCCTGGTGGCAGAACAAGACAGTTCTGACGCATTGTTATTTCCTAACAGACAAGGATTTCAGCCTGGCAAGACTCAGTTCGAGTGTGGGTGATATTTCAACTATTAATGGGTGAGACTAAGTTCATGTAATTTGCCTCATAGCCGTTACCTCTGGTTCCAAGTGTTTCAATAGCTTCGGGATCAATATTGTAAGAGTAGTTTCAGTTGAATCGTGCTTTACTCCCAAGCTCAAACTCAAAGTGACATACGATACAATATATTATATGCTAATTATACTAAGACTAATTCATCTATGATTGACGTGCACATGACATATTGTAACATCCTTCCTGTTTTGGAAGTGTCTCTTGCAACTAAGGTATTACTAAAAATGGTAATCATAAACTTAATCACTATCAAACAGTAACAGGTTTCTAATAGTCTCTAAGTTATCTGTACATTGTCTCTCGTCCATCAGTCACACAGGTTCACAGTTCGTTACCGCATGTAATCTCCCAGATATGATGGGGGTCGTCTGATGCGCTGAGGTCGTGCTGGAGTCTTGGGTGTGACTTCTGCAGATTTGCTGGTGTTGTCTGTAGGCGGTTCTTCTGTAGGCTTGGTCGGTGATGTGTTGTCCTCAGGGTTTCCGACAGGTGTCATATCTGGTGTTTCCGCGATAACAGGGTTCTCTCTCGTCTTCTTCAGGTGGTAGCGGTTTCTCCTGTAGGTTTCTCCGTCGGGTGTTTCTATCCTGTATGATCTTTCGTCTAGTCTTGACGTGACTGTGCCTTTCTTCCACACCTTGTTTCCCATTTGGAAGGGCTTCATTCGTACTGCATCGCCTTCCGTGAGTGCGGGTAAGTCGCGAGTGTGTTGGTTGTAGTATTTGGACTGTTGCTTTTGCCGCTTCGTCAACTCCTTGATATCTCGGTCTGGATAGGGGGTTCTGGGTTGCAAGAGAGCTTTCGTAGTAGGCAGGAGTGTCCGTGTCCTCCGGTTCATCAGGCGCTGTGCTGGACTTGACTCCATTCCTTGTGTTGGAGTATTTCGGTAGTCGAGGATTGCGATGTATGGGTCTGTTCCAGCGTCTAAAGCTTTCCGGATGAGGTTCTTCGCAGTCTTCACTGCAGACTCTACTTTCCCGTTACCTTTGCTATTTCCTGGACTGCTGGGTCTGTGCTCGAAATCCCATTCATTAGCGAACTTCAGGAACTCCGATGATGCAAACTGAGGACCGTTGTCACTGATTAGTCGATCAGGGCATCCATTGCGGGCGAAATGGCTCTTCAGCTTCAGGATGACGGCTGCTGGCGTAGTACTTGTGAGGCGGTCAACCTCCCAGAAGTTGCTGTAGTAGTCCACTGTTACCATGTACTCCTTCTTGTTCAGCTCAAACAGGTCAACTCCCACTTGTTCCCATGGTCGACTTGGTACTTCATGTGGCATCAGGGACTCTTTCTGGTTGTTGGTCTCGTACTTACGACAGGTTTCACATGTAGCGATCAGCTCCTTCATTTCGGCGGACATTCCAGGCCAAAATATGGTTTCTCGTGCTCTTCGTAGACACGATTCTGTGTCGAGGTGTGAAGCATGTAGCTTTTGTTTCATGTCATGTCGTAGGCTTACAGGAAGCACTATTCGCTGTCCGCGGAATATAACTCCGTCCTGTACCGATAACTCGTCCCTCACGCTGAAGTAGGGTGTTATCTGTGCTGGTACTTGACTGCGTTCCTCTGGCCATCCGCGTAAGATAACATCTTTGAGAATTCTCAATGCTTCGCCGTTCTCGATTGCGTGTTGGATCTCTCGAAGTCTCAAGCTGGATACGGGGAGACAGGCAGCTGCGTTGATGCTCTCGAATTCAGCTCCAGTAGGGTGCGCGGTGATCGGTAGGTAAGCTCTGGAGAGGGTGTCGGCTAGGTGTAGATTCTTTCCGCGTTCGTAGCGCACCTCGTAGTCGTATCTCTGGAGTCTCATCATCATACCTTGTAGGCGGCGTCTTGGTGCACACGCGAGAGACTTCTTCAGGATGGATTCTAGCGGTTTATGGTCGCTCTGGATTTTCACGTGGCGTCCATATGTGTACTGGTTAAACTTCTCAAGTGAAAATACAATTGCGAGCATCTCTTTCTCGATTTGCGCGTATCGTTGCTCGGTGTCGGTGAGTGCTCTGCTCGTATACGCAATTGGCTTGCCACTCTGCATGAGGGCTGCTCGCGTCACACTGGATCTCTAGGTCGGCCTTTGGGTCGTAGTAGCTGAGCATTGGTGCGGTGGTCACAAGTCGCTTGATTTGTCGAAACGCGTTCTCCTGTTCTTCCGTCCAGTTAAACTCGGTGTCTCGTCGCGTCAGTCGACGTATCGGCTCCATATGGTCTGCTAGTTTGGGCAGGAACTTCGCCAAGTAGTTCACAAACCCGTTCAATCTTTGCACTCCTTCGACGTCTTCGGGTCTTGGCATCTCTGAGACTGCTTTAGCCTTGTTGGGGTCAATCTTAAGGCCTTGGTTGCTGAATATGTGACCCATAAACGGCACTTCTGTTATACGCAATTTCAGCTTGTTCTTGTTGAGCGCGATTCCGCGTTCTCGGCATCTCTGTAGTAGGGCTTCTAACTTTCGGTCGTGATCTACACGAGCTGCTTCTTCGTTGTCGCCAACTCCGTAGACCAGGATATCGTCAGTGATGTTGAGTATTCCGTCCAGTCCTTCTAGGGCTTGGTTGACATGTTTCTGAAAAATCTCACTTGATGCTGACAACCCAAATGGGAGTCTCCTCCATCTATACCTTCCGAAGGGGGTTGTGAATGTAGTGAGTAGACTGGACTCGTCATCAAGCACGCAATGCCAGTAGCCTGCCGTCAGATCGACAGTTGAAAATATCTTCGCTTGGGCTAGCTCCGGCATCAAGTCATCTAGGACCGGCAGCTGATATGCTTCTCTCTTCAGTGCTTGATTCAACGGGCGCGGATCTATACATATTCGTAGAGCGCCTGACTTCTTTGTTGCTATGACAACACTGCTTACCCATGCTGTGGGCTCATCCACTTTGGCTAGGACATCCAGACTCTCCAGTCGGTCTAGTTCTGCTTTGAACTTCTCTCTAAGTGCTGTCGGGACTCGTCGGGACGGCGTAATGGATGGTTCGGCGTTTTTATCAGTCTGTACCGGGTAGGGTTCCCAGGTCTTTCGCGAATACTTCTGCATGGCGTCGGATTAGCTCGTCTGCTCTCTCGATCTTTCGGACATTTTCGTGTGTTTTCCTCTTTGGCGGTGAAACTGAAACGAAATCATTATCTGCATGCACCGTTATCAGTTCCACTTGTTGCGCTGTACGTGCGCCTATCAGGGGTGTTAAATTATCAGGAACAACAACAAATTCAATAGAGTACTTCTTCCCGGTTTTAGGATTCTTAACCATCAAGCGGGTGGTTCCGAGGGGCTTCATTTCCGTTCCATTCTACATTTTCAGGGTTTTGTCTGATGGCGTTACGTGACTTCCGGTGGCGTGACACTGGTTAATAATATTTATCGATGCACCACAGTCAATCTGGAACTTAACTCTCTTATCGTTAATTTGCATTTCTGTGTAAACCTCTTTGGTGTAACCGGACCCTTGCGCGACTGCATTAATAGTTGGCTCTACTGTGATACCGGCGAGGTATTCATAATCGCTCTCGTAGCTGTCATCGTCGCTGTCATACTCTTGTTGTTCTGAAACTCCGTGTACATCTCCGCGAGATTTTCCTTTACGGCAAACTGCTGAGAAATGATTTCGGCCATTGCAATTTTGGCAACGCTTTTGCCAGGCTGGACATTGCTCTTTCTGCATTGGGTGATTTCGGCCGCAAAATTTGCAATTGTGCGCTGAGTTTCCTTGCTATTGGGGTGTAACATTCCGATCATATTTTTGCTTCCTGGCATCTTTCCGGCTGGATTTAGAATTTTCATTCAATCTATGTACCTCATGTGTGTTTCTAGTAGTTCCCGAAATGTTTTTCAGATGAGACGCTGCGGCCTCGCTGCTTCTACACAGATCAATGCATTTCTTTAGGTCTAAGTTCCTTTCTTATAAAAGTCGTTTGCGCATATTGTTATTGTTTACCCCTAGCACAATTCGATCTCTGAGTAAACTTTCACCTAAGCAATCACAAAATCCACATGTTTTAGCTAGAGATCTTAGAGCGGCGATATAAGCGTCTATGCTCTCATCTTGCCCTTGATTACGGCCGTTAAATACGTATCTTTCGTATGTCTCATTTACTTCACCTATCGTGAACTCATCAAATTTTTCTATGATCTTGGAAAGAGTCGTTCGCTCTGTCTCGCTTATATATTTTCAGAGCATCAGGGCCAAGGCAATGTAGGAATAATGCTACTTGGTACTGCTTAGATTGGGTGCTTAGGTTGGTAATGATTGAGTAGTTCTCCCATACCTGTTTAAACTGCTTCCAGTCTTCTGTGACATTACCGGTTGTATCTAGAGGTCTTGGGGGCGCTATCCCTTGTATCAGTGGGACTTGCGTCGCGGAACTTGGGCTTGAACTTGCTCCCTCTGTATTGGGCATCGCGTCTCGAGGCTAGACTCTATCGGGGTCTGTAAATCACTCTCTTGAACGTGGGTTAGTCCGAAGCTGCCACCGCTGCCACCATGTTTCAATAGCTTCGGGATCAATATTATAAGAGTAGTTTCAGTTGAATCGTGCTTTACTCCCAAGCTCAAACTCAAAGTGACATACGATACAATATATTATATGCTAATTATACTAAGACTAATTCATCTATGATTGACGTGTACATGACATATTGTAACACCAAGGATGTTCGTTGCCTCGGGTGTCTTGCCCAGAATGTACCTACCCCAACGACAGGGATTTCCACTATTGCCAGCGTTGTGAATACAGACGGCGGGCAGAGTCTCAAGTGTCTCCACCATCCCTGAAAGCCACTATCAACTGGAACGATATTAGGGAGCAAAGACAAGTTTTGAATAGGCGAGCAAGTTCTACTCCGTATTTAAAACAAAAGTCGTCTTTAGAGAATGAATTGTCTGCCTTCTTGTCGAGATCATCCCCTCCCAGGGATGTCACATCAGCAACTCCAGATGACGTGATTAATTTCCTTATCTGGAAAGACAGATTTGGGAAAACTATTGTTCATAAAGATGACTGCCCGTACTTCGGGGATAAGAAGAATTCTTCCTGTTCTTGCCCAGAACGTCTAGCCTTTGGTACGGTTGATTCAACATTTAAGGGCTATTCTATGCCTAACTGCTTCGATGATTTTCTTTTCAGACCGCATAGGTTGTAAGCCGGTTTTTTAGAGTCCTTAGGCTGATTTGAATTACATGGTGTTTTCCAAGAAGGCAATAATTGCTTTGTATTCGTCAGTACATTTTGAAAAAGTAATACTTGATTAAAAGTTATTCACAATTTAGTTCTGAACCGCACTGTGTGCAGAATCTGTGGTTCAATTCCACTTCACTTCCACAATTTGTACACGACGAACTTTATGGCACGTGATTGGGGTCAAAATTCAGCTACAGTTGAACCTCTGTGTGCGACCACCTCTCAGAGGCGATTACCTCTCTTAAGCGACCACTTACCAAAAGCCGGTTTTGTCTCTTAGTCAAAACACTTCATTTGATACCTCTCGTAAGCGCCCACCTCTCATAAGCGACCGCGACAACCACCTTTTGGGCTTGGTATTTTACCTCCAGTAAGCGACCACCTCGGAGGTTAAGTAATATTTTTTCAACAAATACAACTTTACAATGAGCTGATTGCAATGGCTTTATTACAATCGATATAAAAAAATGGCGTAAAACTTTACAGAACTGTAGAAATATTTTTGACACTGATCAAGCCCTGTTTATCTGTTGAAGTTCATGTTCATGTTCGCTGAAATGTTTGTCAACTTATAACGGTTTTGAGGTTGCATGTTCCCGTTTTGAGGTTGCATGTTCCTGTTTATCTGTTGAAGTTCATGTTCATGTTCGCTGAAATGTTTGCCAACTTATGAAGGTTTTGAGGTTGGAGCATTACAAAACCATAATACAAAACTGTGATGATAAAGTATGTTGTTGTACCTAGAGACCCGAAATCATATTACTAAAGTTTGGGCTTCCTGTGGTGACTTTTCCTGGACCGGAGGGTTGTCGCTTATGAGAGGTTCAACTGTACATGAATTGCATGACAACTTTTAAATTGCGTTGCAAGTTCAGTACGATGGTACAGATTGAGTGGCGAAAACAAATCACCAGGTTCATGATTTGAGTGGTAAAATCCTCGTTGAGTGGTCATGACAATTCTTCATGACGACGTACTGGCGAATAAAAGCTTTCGCCGCACGCGTTACGCGCAGCATGCGATATGAGTTGAGTGGCGAACACAGATTGAGTGGCGAAAACAAATCACCAGGTTCATGATTCTCGTCGAGTGGTTAATTCTTCATGACGACTTTCACTGCTCGTCACGCGTTCCCTTTCGTTTCAAATGGAAATGGTTCACAACGCGCAGCATGCAATATGAGTTGAGTGGCGAACATGAAGTGAGTGGCGAATTCTCTCGTGCAGGCGTTCCTCGCCAGATCGTACCGAGACAAAGAAGGCCTGGGACCGAGATAACTATTTTAGAATCACTATCTAGAGCACATGGCAGTACCATTGTTTTGACCTTTGACTGTACTGAAACGATATGGCAGACAATTCTGAACGTATATTGAGAGATTGTGCCCAACAGCTGCTGAGAACAGCAGAACAACTAGTGAGACCAAGGTCAAACCCGGCTGGAACTCTGGCAGCCCAGCGATTAGTACAGCAGCTAGCCTAGCATCACCTGCCGCCCTGCCCAATGCCAATGGTGTATCAAGGTCAAACTCAGCAGTACAGGAGCACAGCCGTATTTTTGATTTCCAGCCTCCCAGCTCATCAAGAAGGCCTATTCCTAGCGGCCGTTCTGCTGGTCGCAGCCATCCGTACCAAGGGCCGGTGAGGAATACATGGACCCGTTTGTTCGTTTGTTCAGCTATGGTGTCCCAAAGTACCTCACCGACAACAAATGAACGCATGGCAGGCTTGGGGAAAAGAAGATCTCCTTCGACAAGGAAGGCAAGGCGGCACATGTAATGGAGAAATTCTCCACCGCTTTTCCACCGCTGGAAGACCGAGGTTTTGTATGTCCAAATCGTTAACAGAGCTCCTATACCTCCTGGTGGGTATACGGTGCCATATTTAAAGAGTGCCATTGGCCAGGCGAGGGGTTACGTGAAACCGATGCAAACTGAAATCGAAGTAGAGAACCTAAATATCGGTCATGCTGATGCAGTAAGTCAAAGTTTACATACCTGATTCCTCCTTTCCAAATATATATATATATGATAACAAAACAATAACAATACTTTATTCGCACTCATAAATATGTTTATACAAAAAGACCCGGGAAAAAGATAGTATAATAAAGAGACAGGTCTGCAAAATGTGCGCATGTTCAGTCAGTGGTAGAAATTGCGAGAGCAGTTCTCGGAAAATATTCAGAAACTCAACGCATCGCAGCAAAGACTGGGGGTTAAGGAGAAAATCGCAAGTTTTATTAGTTTAGTCATCAAGCCAATTAAATGTGAGACTCGTCCATGAAAGCACTTTAAATTAGAAGCTAATACTTTTCTGTAACAATGATTTGAATTCAAAATTTCAAGTGAAAATTCAACTAAAATGATGCGCGCAAGCGTGATTTTGCGCTTTCTCGACCCCAGACCCCTTTTCTTATTTCTTACATAACCGTACATGCTAGACGAAATCAATTTCGTCTAGCATGCGCAATAAGAAATAAGAGAACGGTCTGGGGTCGAGAATGGATTTGCCAGTTTTGCAGACCTAAGTCAGGCCATTCTCGACCCCAGACCGTTCTCTTATTTCTTACAAAATAATAGTCCAGTTTCGTATTCGAAAATTACCGCTGAATGCAATGACTACAGACGCATGTACTCAGGCTTAGCCTCATTCTGAAGTGAAACATTCATAAATACCAGCGAGAAGGTGCAAAATGCGAAACTACAACAATACGCAGAGTTGTGAATAGCCCACCTTCTCGCTGGTATTTATGAATGTTTCACTTCAGAATGAGGTTAAGCCTGCGTCTGTAATCATTGCATTCAGCGGTAATTTTCGAATAGCAAACTAGTGAATGAGCGCTTCAGTGTATGTCAGCGTAGTGAGTTCGAGTTTTGTGTACTGACTTCGTGTTTTGTGTAGCGAGTTCGAGTTTTGTGTACTGACTTTGTGTTTTGTATAGTGAGTTCGAGTTTTGTGTACTAACTTTGTGTTTTGTGTACTGACTTTGTGTTTTGTGTAGTGAGTTCGAGTTTTCTGTACTGGCATGGAGTTTCGTGTAGTGCCGTCGAGTTCGAATTTTGTGTAGTGAGTTCGAGTTTTGTGTACTGACTTTGTGTTTTGTGTACTGGCATGGAGTTTTGTGTAGTGAGTTCGAGTTTTGTGTAGTGAGTTCGAGTTTTGTGTACTGACTTTGTGTTTTGTGTACTGAGTTTTGCGTTTTGCACTTGTGGGCCACCGGCCGTAGATTTAGGACGAACAAAAACAGCTGAAACTTCTCTTTTTCCCCAACAAAGGAGCCCTCCTTTTTAATCACACGCTCACTAAGTCATTGCGCGATGGAACGACCAATATGTTCGCCTTAAAGCGGTATAAGGACCCATCCCTTTGTCCAGTGCCGGCCGTTGAGGTTTATGTACGCATGTGTGATCTCCTTGGTGTTTCGGTCAGACAAGGATTTCTTTTTAGGCCTACCAGTCCATGTGGAGACATTCTCCTTGGGCCATTTGACTCGTCTGCTGCCCAAGCCAGGCAGTTTCGTCCTACGCCCAAGAGTTACCGCAGAGGTTCAAGCATAGACGAATAACGCTACACGGTTTACGGAGTGGATGTGCCATCTCGTTGGCCTTAGCGGGTGCAGAGATGAATTCAATAATGAACCATGTGGGTTGGAAGACGGCATCCTCGGCCCAATATTATATAAAACTACATCAGGTCATGGTTCCAAACGGAGCTAGTGATCTTTTGGCCAGCTTGCCCCTGGAACTCGGCGACGCTTATAGGAAACAAAACACTCTGTGCGGTTTTTCACAAGCTTTCCAATAAGAAACAAATCCCTACATTGACAAAGTTTTTCATGATTGAACTCATCAGTGAGGACATTAGATAAGATGTGGAAGGATTTTGAACATTAGAAATAAGGAAATATAAGGTTGGGAATAGGATGATAAGGTTGGGGTGATAAGGTTGGGGAGATCAGATTATTGTGGTAATGCTAATCCACCAATAGGTGTTAGTGCTGGGGAGCTGCGAGGACAGGGGTGACTCTCCATACCTTAACTAATGCTCGTGAGTAAGCAGGAAGGATAATGTACTATTCAAACTCATTGAATATTTACGAACCTTCCGGATGACGCCATTAGCATTATTTAAGGAACATTAATTATGCATAAGTGTCAGTTGGCGCGAAGTTGCCTGCAAGATAGAGTCGTCCCTCCCATCCCACCTTTCTTGTTTACTCATTGGCTTATCCCCGCGAGCTTGCTCGTCAGGGGTGACTCTCCATACCTTAACTAATGCTAATGAGTTAAAGCAGGAAGGATAATATACTGACGAGTTTAATGATTCATATTAATGATATTGTTAAAAATTACAATGTTAAGCGGAAGCCAGAGGCTTATTTGGCAACTAGGTCAAGGTACAGTGATTTAGAAAATTACATTGTCATATAGAGGGTTTTCACTCAATCCCCAGAGATTCAAATCACAAAGGGCATGGCGGCCATGTTGGTGTACCTAACAAAAGAAGCTAAGTAAACGAAGAATCTATTGTTAAAGGTACACCAACATGGCGGCTATTACGTCACGTGAAAACGCTCTATAGACTACCGATGAATCACAATTATAAGTTATTAATCACAATAAAGGGAAACAAAAAAAGAAGCTATTTTTAGTACATAATATTGATTATTACAAAGGGTAGAATGGTGTAATTAAAGTAGCATTTCTATTACAGAACTACAAAAGCCCATTACCAGGAGCGTCCATATCTACTATACCCGTGGGTCAGTGTATGACCGGTTTGAGCTATTTTTAGAACATGTTTCCCGGGTAACTGCCTTCTGACTCTGCTGTGATCGTGCATATGCTTGCCGTAATTATCGAGATTAAGAATGATCTATTGTTCTTTGAGGTGATTTTACTAACGCTGCATTGTCCTGACTATGGTTTGATTGGATTCCCAAAGTGTGGGCACGTGAACTCCCGGTGAGATCTGTTCTCGAAATATAGCTCAATCCGGTCACACGCTGACCTACAGTATGGGAGATTGACGCTCCTGGTAATGGGCTCCTGATAACTATTACATTAATACTACATAATAGGACAAGACAAATCTGCTAAATTCTTTCACGATACTAACATAACTAGTGTTCTGGTTCTGAGTGTTCTACTCTCATGCCAATGGCCGCCCCGAAAACCCCCTAGAAACCTTAGCAACCCGCTGAGGTCTCTGGGTAAACCACAGGCACAGGGAGCCCGATAACAACAATGGCCGAGTGGATTACTCCGTACTCGTCTACAGAACATGTCTTCAACCGTGCCGACAAAACAGACCATGTTTGACTTGATATAGTTCGGACAATGCTCCAGAAGTAGTACACACTTTCTTCGGGCATTGATAAATCGTACTTGCGAACTTTTTAAACATCACTGCATTTTCAAGAATGGGGAAAATATGCACCGAAAGCTCGTGTAGTTTAATGCTTTAATGAGTTACTCCTAAATCAGTACAAGACTATACTAGGAGGGCGGTATACTTAGCTTCTACAGCTATGAAATTATGCATAGTGAAAGATTTATAATCAGTAACAATATTACAAACATTACTAAAATAATATATATGCTAGTATACATGTATAAATAATACTAGTAGTGAGAATTTCAGTGGGACTCCAGGGATGGCAGGGCAATAGACTTAAATTCTTCTAAAGTTACTGGTCTGGTACTAAGAGGAATATTATTCCAAACTACTATTGATCTAGGATAAAAAGAGAACTTATATACGTTTGTAGAGCATTGAAGCTGACGGTAAGGCCAGGGATTTGGTAGCCTGGATGCTCTAGTCAAAGCTGTAACTTCCTGGGGGAACTTAAGTAATGGTCCAGATAAGAACTGTAGTAGAATCTATTGTTCTGCGGCAATGAGCCTCCCCCACATACGATTTTGCTTGAATATGCCTTAAGTGCTTTAGGAGGTATCTAGAGTCCAAACTACATCTCGAAAATAAAGTATTTTTATGCCATTGGCTCTTTTTTTCTGTGAAAACGCAGAGAAGCCATCATTCAGCCAATCGGATATAGAGAAAACAAAGGATTTTTCAATCGCAAATTTGAAAACTTTCCCCACACACGATATTCTTCAAAATTAAACCATAGTTAGTTTGATCAAACATAAATTCAAACCACAAAAAATATAGAATGAAGATGTATTATTTCGATGGGTTTCTATTGAATTTATAAGTATTAACCAATGAAATTACGAGAAAATTAACACCTTTTAACATTCCTTGCCGTGATTCCCTAGTCAAAGGATCACTACAACCTGATCTTCAACCAGGCACTTTTAAATGTTCTAGGACACGATGCAATACCTGTGCTTACACTAAACCTACGACATCTATTTCAGGACCGAAAAGCTCTCTTAAAGTCAGTGATCATTTTGATTGTACTTCCAGTAATGTTATTTATTGCATCACCTGCACACTTTGTAACAAACTCTACATCGGAGAAACAGGGCGAAGATTAGGAGATCGATTCCGCGAACACTTGCTAGATGTTAGAACTAACAGCAAGGATCTCGCCAAACCTGTAGCTCGTCACTTTAACCTTCCTGGTCATTGCATTGATCACATCACTGTATGCGGCATTTCTCTGCATCAAGGTACTACCGACACTCGTAAACGCAAAGAACAGAACTTTATTTTCAAATTAGGAACTTTGTCACCTCACGGTATTAATGAACGCTTTTCGTTCATTTAATTTCAGAATTCATGTATTCACTCACACTTAGATCAGCATGTTTCCTTAGTTTACTCATCAACACTTGCTGTTACAACTATTAGCATTTCTATTGTTGGCGCACTTTTCTTTGATCACAATTGATCCGAGCACATGTTTCCTTAGCGGTAATCATGCATTGGCGCAATTTCCTTTGATCCCAATTGATCCGAGTACATGTTTCCTCAGCGGTAAGCATGCACTCGACACTATAAACCATTTCCCCACCCACAATTCCCTCTTTTGCTCTGACGAAGGGCTAGCGCTCGAAACGTCAGCTGCTACTCGCTTTCCACGGCGGTTAGCATACCTCAATCGACTTTAGTTGATTACATACCATTATTGATTGAATGACCCTGACGACAAACGAGTTGTTTTTGAGAATGATAACACTAAAATACAATGCAAGTATGTGGTTAACTAAATATTCAAAGAGCATGCATGGAGTTTAATTACGTCACGTTTATGGTTTTGAGTGTCCCACATGGAAGAAGCGGGTTTGAGAAATGAAGGAGACTTTCTTGAGCCATAAAATAGGTAGGGTACAGTGTTAACAGGCATTGTGTCATAAAATAGGTAGGGTACAGTATTGCATCATAAAATAGGTAGGGTACAGGGTCAACAGTATTGCACCATAAAGTAGGTAGGGTACAGGGTTAACAGGCATTGCGTCATAAAATAGGTAGGGTACAGGGTCAACAGTATTGCATCATAAAATAGGTAGGGTACAGGGTCAACAGAATTGCGCCATAAAGTAGGTAGGGTACAGGGTTAACAGGCATTGCATCATAACCTGGTGTGCCAAGGGATATTCCAGTGTTCTCTCATCAGTGTGCATGCCATCCTAATTTTCCCTTTTGCATGTCAATGAGGGAAAATTAGAACAAGTATGCATGCTGATGAGGAAATTTAGAGATTAAAACATCCCTGAACAAACAGAGAAAACCAAGGAGATCATGGTATTACACAAAATACACTACATATTGCAAAGATACTACCGGTTAGTAGTCACATTAACGGCTAGGCTTAGACACAAGTTGCTCGAAAATTCTTAAAAGTTGTCCCAAAATTATAAAAAAGTTGCCCAAAAGTTGCCAATTTTCCAAAAAGTTGCTCATATTTTGCCCTTTTTTGCTCACAATGTAGGTACTTGCGATTCATTTCTTTAGATAGCATTTCTCTTAACAACAATCATCTGAACTTTCAACATTAGCCACCATTTTGAAAAACGTGCTCTTATTGGCAATACTGCTGACCTAAAAAACCACAGGCAGCCCAATTAAGGAGCCGAAGGTCAGGTTCTAGACTGAGGAGTTCACACACTCTATAAATAATGTATACACTCATTAAGGAAATAAAATGTCATATTAATTAAAATTAAGCCCTTATATCATATATTTATAAATATTTGCTGTATGGTAAACTAAAGTTGCTAGAACTAAGAAAAGTTGCCCAAAATGTCAAAAGTTGGCCAAAATGTCAAAAGTTGCCAAAAAGTTGTGAGCAACTTGTGTCTAAGCCTATCAACGGCTGCTGCTGCACTAATACAACAGTATTGGAGATATGATAAAGTACAACATTGGATTTTTTTCAACCATTTGCCGTATACAAAATTGTGACCCTCCCTTTATCTGTGCCCCCCCCCCCCCCCCCCCCCCCCCCAAAATGTGACCCTTCCCAAACCGGCACCCCCCAAAAATGATCCTCCCCCCAAAATAGTAGTCCTTCCCCCCCAAAAAATAATTACTGACCACTCCCTTACATACAAAACCATAGTATAGCTTGGTGAATAATAAACAGAATCTCAAATGCAGCTTCATGGAAATGATTTTTTCTTGTCATGGTGAATTTGTGCTGCACTCACTTGTGTATAACAACACACAAGTA
Source organism: Actinernus sp. WN-2022 (assembly GCA_030867875.1). Lineage (NCBI taxonomy): Eukaryota > Metazoa > Cnidaria > Anthozoa > Actiniaria > Actinernidae > Actinernus > Actinernus sp. WN-2022. The sequence continues at coordinate 2,374,644 of JAOWCC010001368.1, read as the reverse complement.
TAGCATACTAGCTGTTCCCATGTGGTACCAGTTTAAGTGGACATGTATAAGTAATATTTATTAAACTAGTATATGCTGCTCTGCTCAGTTAAGGAAGTGTATTAGAAGAGAACCTATAGTAGCACTTTGGCAGGAAAAATAGATTACTGGGTCACTGATAAAAATGCCAAGGTGTTAGATGAATATATTTTGTAGTTTTGGGGCTATCGTGCAACTGAATCCTGTTTGAGCTGTGGTGTGTAACTCAAAAGTTGTCTCAATTTATTTTCATTTTGTCCCGACATATCAACGATCTCCTGGTAAATTCCCTGAGCCTACCAATTCCCAACATTTTCTTAAGATTCCCAGCACAACAAACTGACAGTTCTCCCCAGTGAAGTTTAAACACCGGAAATCAACTGTAACTGAGAATGTAATTGTAATGCTAATTGTATTTTGAACTGGCTGCTTGACTTTATCGAAGCCAATAGAATAAAATGTTTTGCTGCTCACCATCTTGAAAACAGAAGAGATCTTGCTCTTTGGAAACTGATAGTTCACACAGAGTTAGAAAGAGTTCGTCTACACTTCAACAAATTCATGATTACACAAGGATTGCATACACAGAAATGGATTAAAGAACAGTTGAACGTAGTTAGCTCAAACAATGCAGATTCCACCTCGTGTAATGTCACGTGACGATCAGGTCCGTGCAAAGCAGTGTGGTAAAAAAAAGACAATATAAGTGATGCATTGTGGTAAAAAAAAGTAATTGAGATTTGGACCTGCTTACAGATTAGAACTGCTGCCTTGCTCGCTCGCTTCAGGCTCGCTCGCTGCGGCAGCAATGAGTGGCCATGCTATGTTGGCATATAAAGATCCGAAATTCCACAGATGCTCATTTTATAAATGACTTCTAAAAGTTTATAAATTAAAAGATGATTTTCAAAAAATTATGTAATACTTGTTTATAGCTGTCATGCATCAGACAAAAAATATGGGTTCCACATTCTATTTGATGGTCCTGTTGCTTAGGAATAACTGGTCTTTGGAACCTTTTTAAAGGCATTTTAAAGGCATTCCACTAAGGGTATGGGATATATTCAGTGAGGGTTCCACCCAAGGGTCACTCCAGGCCAATAACCCTCATAGTAATACAAACACCATATTTCCTGTCATGTTTGTCCAGATTACTCAGCATGCCCCTTGGGGTGGGAAGTGGTCTAGAGCAGATTTTGTATGAGTGTATGTCCGTAACCGTACTGTACCGTAACTCTGTAATTTGATTGGATCAGAAAGATAAAATCAATAGGGAAACCATTTCAATGTTATGGCATGTTGTACAGTAACTGTGCTGTAAGCCATTGCCCTAACCTGACCATTCATACAAAATCCACTATATAGACCGGTTTGTGCTCATCGTTGCATGATGGGTAATCAGGGCAAGCATGGCGGGAAATACAGTGTTTGTATGAGAATTCAATGTTGAATTTTTACCCAAAAATTGCTAACTAGAGAAATCTAGTATCTCAAATCGAAAGAAGGGCTGTATGTATTTTCACTATTGATTTTTTAGGTTAGAAGAAGTAGTCTACGCTCGATGATCTTACTTAGTTTTTCCCATATGTTTACTCATAATTTGATATTTGTGGCTCTTTACAGTAAATATATGGACAAATCAAAGTAAGATTGTCGAGCGTAGACTACTTCTTCTAACCTAACAAATCAATAGTGAAAATACATACAGCCCTTCTTTTGATTTGGGATACTAGATTTCTCTAGTTCGCAATTTCTTGGGTAAAAATTCAACCTTGAATTCTCATTCAAACACTGTATTTCCCACCATGTTTGCCCTGATTACCCATCATGCAACGATGAGCACGAACCGGTCTATTACAGTCACAAATGTGGGTAAGGGATATGCATAAAAAAAGTTATTGCTATACATTATTTCTGACCCCCCTCCGTCTCTCTTGCCTATGATGGAAGAAATTTCATGCCACAGACACAGATTTTCTGCCAGATGGGGGTAGCTTGCTATCACAGTGAAACGTCCCTGCATGTCCTGGAATTGTCTTCTTGGTTGTGCCTTTTTTATGCACAAATACAGCACTCTTTTCTGGACAATACTTCACAACACCAAACAAGTCTCGCTCCTTTATGTAATAAATGTTCTGAATATCATCCCGGTCGACGAGACACTTTTCATTCCAAAAACACAGGGGGAGGGTGAAGATACCGATATGGAATTTGTCCTTGCAATCGGACTCGAGGTTGTGGCCTATGTAGAGAGAGCCGCCTGGCTTTACAATTCGCAGCATTTCTTTCACAGATTTACACTGTACCTCAGGGCTAACATACGGAAAAGTGAAAAAGGTCATGGCATGGTCATACGTGCTGTCTTTGACAAACGACAAATCTTCTACTGTTCCAATTTTGAAGTTTTCTTTTACGTCTGGGAAGGTTTCTTTTGCGAATGCAATAGCGCCAGGACTTAAATCCAAACCACCGACCACGACATTCTTGTAAGTAAGATTAAAAGCCGCCAGGAAAGCCCCACAGCCACATCCATTGTCAAAGAGAGAGTGACCATTTTCAAAGCCAAGCTGTTTGCCTATTGTCAAGGTGTACTGCAAATAGTCCTTCTCGGTAAAGCTCTTTCCCAGTGCTAGACTCTTGCCCTTCCTGCAATACGCATCTACATAGCTTTCCCACTTCATAGCCAGCAGTTTTCCTTGTATCCAGCTTCCTACATACTGCCTCTCGAACCAGCTATTCTTCACGAGCTTGAACTTGCGAAAGAAGGACGCTTCTTGCATGTCGAAACGCAGCTGGGAAGAGACCAAGAATATGACTAGCGTGGTAAAAATAGCGCCTACTATGAAACATCGCCGGGTAAAACAGTTCCATCTTGTTGTCCTAGACCGGCCGTACCTGTAAGTCATTTTGGATCTAACCCACTGGAATTATTGAATTAATATTCTTGCTCAAAAACAGCCATATCAACCTTGATATCCTAAAAGTGTACACGTCGAAGAGGATGCGAAGAGACCGTCTACACAACCTCGTTCCCAGGGGTCTTTACGCGCCTAATCAAAGATGGCGTCGAAAGTACCCCTGGTAACCTGGAACAAGCTGGTCATGTGGCCCAAAAATATGCTCTGAAGTGTGATGTACAGTATTACTCGGGCTGCCTGTGGCAGGCACGATTCTAAATCTACAGGCCGTTATTATTATTTTTTGGTTTCATGCAGCAAAATATTTGCGCATGCGTTAAATTATGCATTTTTATTAAAATTAATTAAAATTGTGTGCGCGTACCTCGTGGCGCTAATAGATTTCTCTCCAGTCCAGTCGCCATCTTGAGACGGACGGCTGTACACAGGCTAGTTTGAGGTACGTTTGGTAGGTTTTATGCCACATTTCATTTTACTCTCTGTCCGTTAGTACATACCAGCGCAAACACTGTGATCGGTAGGCCAACACTAAAATAATTTTGACCATGTTTTTGGCTGGTTTACCGATCTCGTATCGAGACCTGTGTACGTATACTGAATAGCTGATTTATAGCGAAATATAGCGATTTACTAGCAAATATATATGGGCCGCGTCAGGCAAAAAGGGCCCGGACGACATAATATGTAAATGTCTTGAAATTGTTTTTTATACTTGTGGTACAATTGCAATATGCATCGCGAGCGCCACATTGTGCTACTAAGCAAGTAGTTTTGCCGTTTATGAAATTGACAAGTGAAATCGAAGACGAAATATACGATAAAGTTTTTACAGAAGGGTGTGATCACAATTTTAGCAGACGCAAATCATTCCACCTTTCACGGCCGAAGTTTTGGTTCGAGAAATTAAAGGCTTCCAACAATTCCCTTTATAGTTCTGTAATATAATCGGACTGCAGACTGCAGTTTTGGGAATGAGGGTAAAAGCAGACTGAAGTTTTGTTAATTAGAGAGGCATTTCAGTTAATAATCTTTAATCCAACAAATACTGACCAATATGGACTCATAATGGCTCATCATGTATAGCAGGAACAGCCGATAAAGTTACACAGAGGCACACAAATTGACATAGCTCCATCACAGGATGGACAGGATACACTTATAATATGGTACAAATATAAACATACATTTGAGACACTCGGAACCTGCAGTATAACAGAACAGCAGACTAAATTGTAAACGTGTGTTACATGAATAAGTAGTCAACTTCTTTAATTTACATACGAGAAAAACAAAAATATTAAATTACATATATACTAGGGGAGCAGAGAATGGAAGTCACCGCGCTACCGGCCACTCCTAAAGACTGCTAAATTCAACAATATAATTATTCCCTTTGGTTATTACTAAGAGGATTTCAAATGAAAGTGTATTTCATCTTCAATCTCATGTGGCCCGAGTGAAAGCCCAGATGGGCTCTTGTTTTTTTTGTTTCATGCAGCAAAATTTCTGCGCATGCGTTAAATTATGCATTAACTCGTGGCGCTAATAGATTTCGCCATCGGACGCTATTCTTGTTTGGAGGTACGTTTCGTAGGTTTTATGCCACATTTCATTTCCCTCTCGGTCATAATACATACCAGCGCAAACACCGTGATCTGTAGGCCAACACTAAAATAATTTTAACCGTGTTTTCGCCTGGTTTACCGATATCGTATCGAGACCGGTGTACGTTATACTATACAGGTATACTGAATGGCTGATTTATAGCGAAATATAGCGATTTACTAGCAAATATATATATACTGTGGTTGAGCAGTTATGGGTTTCTCTCCTCTATCGAAACCTGAAGACATCTGAACTCCTGAGAGCCGAGAGCAAGACTGTGAGAGCAACACTGTCACTCGCCAACACACGCTACAAACACGAAGCCAGACAGAAATTCTAATTATTATGATGAGCCAAGCAATATTCAACTCTGAAGGTAAACTTAAACAAGAATCCTCTCACGGCCGAGGTTTTGGTTCGAGAAATTAAAGGCTTCCAACAGTTCCCTTTATAGTTCTGTAATATAATGACTGCAGACTGCAGTTTTGGGAATGAGGGTAAAAGCTTTTAAATAGTAACCAACAGGCATTTCAGTTAATAATCTTTAATCCAACAAATACCACTGATGGACGCGATCAGCGAGCTGCGATAAAGAGCCACAGGGTAGAAAGAACAGTAGAGAAATATAATGATAGCTCCATCACAGGTGGACAGGATACAACTTATAACTGATATAATATAAACATACATTTGAGACACCTGCAGAACAGCAGACTAAATTGTAAGCGTGTGTTACATGAATAAGAAGTGTTTACAGTAAAAGGTCAACTACGAGAAAACAAAAATATTAAATTACATATATATACTAGGGGAGCAGAGAATGAATGTCACCGCGCTACCGGCCACTCCTAAAGACTGCTAAATTCAACTATATAATTCTTCTCTTTGGTTATTACTAAGAGGATTTCAAATGAAAGTGTATTTCATCTTCAATCTCATGTGGCCCGAGTGAAAGCCCAAATGGGCTCTTGTTCTACTGTACCCAGTTGCGAAGTGAGTATTAAAAAAGGCAAAAACGCGAAGTTCTGATGAATTTGTAGTTGTTTTCAAAGAATTATGAACGTGCAATGCGAAAGACGACATCACCAGTTAATTTTTCAAATCAAAAATGCACGCGCTATTCGAAATTCTCCAATCAGCGCGCGCGAAACGTCTAGTCAATCAGTAGCCGAATCCCACCAGCCTGTACTTTCGACGCCATCTTGGATTAGGCGCGTAAAGACCCCTAGTTTAGAAACGAGGTTGGTTGTTGGGTCCCTAAAAATTAGGATAGGAGTGTGCCGCTGACCCCTTGAAACCCTTACCCTGTTCCAGACCGAGAAATTGTATTTTTGCGACCCTGTTCCAGGCAAAATGGCAAAAGGTATCCTGTTTCAGGCTAGACACAACGAAAACATACCCTGTTCCAGGCGAAATGGGAAAAAGATCATATCCTTTTCGAGACATATCAGGTGCGGATCCAGACCGGTTTCACGCATCGAACTCGGGTTTTCGGTTTCTTTGTTGTCGACATGATGGGAAATCGAAAATATAAAATTGACTGATGTTAAAGGTAATTGAAAACATCGAGAAACCTATTATAAATGGATATATGACGTAACTGTGACGTCATCAAAATGTCTACGGTAGTTCAAAGCATCGGATTTCTAAACTCCAACGTAAAGCCTTATATAACCTCAAACAACGACACGACGTGGTAATCAAATCCGCTGACAAAGGATCGGGAACAGTTGTAATGGACAAAACATGGTACATCGACGAATGTAATCGACAACTTAACAATCCTACATTTTATAAACAACTTGATGCCGACAAAACCAACGACATACAGAAACGAGTAACAGAATACGTTAATCGTATGTTCAACGAAAACATGATTGATATGAAAACAAGACAGTACCTCGTACATAACGACGCCAAACCAGGACGCTTCTACATATTACCTAAAATACACAAAAACAATAATCCTGGACGACCCATAATATCCTCTAATAACCACCCCACAGAACGCATCTCGCAATTCGTTGATTATCATCTTAAACCGTTAGTTACTACCACTCCTTCTTATGTTAAGGACACTACTGACTTTCTTAATAAACTTTCCCTCTTTAACAAGCTCCCTGATAACGCTTTGCTCGTAACTCTCGACGTTTCCTCCTTATATACTAACATTCCGCATAATGAAGGCATTGATGCTTGTCGCTATTTTCTTCGTAACCGCGTTAATAAACATGTACCCACAGAAACCATCTGCGACCTAATACGCATGATTCTTACTATGAATAATTTTTCGTTTAATCAACAACACTATCTACAAATACATGGAACAGCCATGGGTACTAAAATGGCTCCTTCCTTCGCCAACTTATTTCTCGCTAAATTCGAACGTGACGCACTATCTAATTCACCCTACCAGCCACACACGTGGTTGAGATATATTGATGATATTTTCGTGATCTGGACCGAAGGACTGGATCGACTGAAAATATTCATTAATTATCTCAATAACCTCCACCCTACCATCAAGTTCACTTCTTCCCATTCTGCCATTAACATCCCATTTCTCGACGTTAACGTTTTACTTAAAAACGGACTTATAGAAACAGACTTGTACACCAAACCCACTGACAAACACCAGTACCTTCTTAAAACGTCTTGTCACCCCGGTCACACTAAATATACTCTATCCCGTATAGACTTTCACTTCGCCTTCGCCGCATTTGCTCTTCGGACGATAGCTTTAAGAAACGCACTAATGAATTAATAACATACCTTAACAAACGCGGCTATAATCTTACTTTCCTTAAGACACAAATACAACGTGCATCTAACATTTCTCGTACTGATGCTTTACAAAACAAACCCAAGCCAGATGCAGACCGTATTCCTTTTATCATTACATATAATCCAGCACTACCTAACATCTCATCAATAATTCATAAACACTCTAACATTCTCTATTCATCTAAACGTTCCGAAATAATTTTCAAAAATCTTCCCTTAGTAGCCCACCGCCGCTGTAATAACATAAGTGACATTTTAGTAAGAGCTCAGTTACCTAACAATACTAACGCCTCTCCATTGCCACCCGGCTCTTATCGCTGCGGTAAAAACTGCATTACCTGCCCTTATATCGAACATGGCCTCAAACAATACACTTTTTCCTCCACTGGCGAAACTCACCTTATCAAATCTCACATTACATGTAATACTAAAAACGTAATTTACATGGTTCAATGTCACTACTGTAATTCACAATACATCGCCGGAGAAACAAAACGATGCCTCAAAGACCGTTTTAACGAACACAGACGACCTGTAGATAAATCCAATATCAAATCTAAACCTACAGCCGTTTCTGAACATTTTCTCAGCCCTAACCATTCTAGTACTGACATGCTCCTTATTCCTTTAGAAGTCATCTATTCTAAACGCGATTCCGTGAGAAAAGCACGTGAATCATATCTCATCTATAAAGCTAAAACCCTCGAACCACTCGGAATGAATAGACGTGATGAAATGTAATTTCACCGTTTGACCTTTATTGTCGGCTGTTACTCTATCTGTACTATCTTTTTAAACCTATTTCGTAATTTCCTTTGATGTGTTATTACTCGGGCTGCCTGTGGCAGCGCCGAGTCTTAAAATGCAAGTCGTTTTTTTTTTTTATTCAGTGTAGCACGCGATCTGCGCATGCGTTAAAGGTCAAATTCACACCAATCAGATTGCACTGTGCTGGTCACGCAACAATCGCCAGGTTAATGTATTTACAGAATTCAATACAGTAAATCAAAATGGTCGACCTGCGAGGGCGAAAGCCTTCCAACAGGCTCAGGATATTTCAACTGGCGCTCTTGTTGACCATAAAAATACATGAACAACCAGGAGCCGTAATACATTCGATCAGCGCTGTTTGGACAGATCCAATGTACATTTAGAAACGTAAGCGAAATACAATATCCAAACACGTTTGGATATCAACGGGTATCGAATTATCATCAAAGGTTAGATCTCGTCAGGCGCGCTCAGATAAGAAAGTTCAAAGCTCTCAGACAAGGCGAGACAAGGAGATATCACTTTCAATGAGTCATTGTCAGAAATCTATTCCATCGTGGGCGGTCTTGTACAGCTAAGGCATGTTTTACGACAGAATAACCAGAGTCTTTCTACTGGATTGAGAGCTCGAGACATTATACATGTCGGCTAATATGGGGAAAACTGAAACAAAAAATGAACTTTGACGGCAGAAACCCTCAATTGAGCCAAGCGGAATATTTACATGATCCGCTAAGATTTTTACAAATCTTAGTTAAGCAGATGTTTACTGTAAGTAAACTCTTTTTGATTTGAATAAATTTCCTCTCCGTTTGTCTGTTAATGTACTTTTTCTTCTAATTATCGCTTTATTTAACATCTGTGATTTAGAGTATGCGTATTTAGAGTATTTAGAGTACGATAAGCGCAAATGTTTTTTGTGAAACAGTCTGTGAAAATGAGAAGCGGCTTAATAGAAGAGCTTTCTCATTTATAGGAATTACAATTTTTTTTCTTGCTATGAAATTTATGTTTCATTTCACATTTATTCATACAGTTTTAGCCGGACATTTCCCCGAGTTTTTGATCTATTTTCAATCAAATTCAAAGTCTGAATATGTCATTGTATTGCATTTATACACTTGAATTGCCAGTATTCTGTTGTTCGAATCCTGCGTTATCATAGTCATGCCATAAAAGCGATTAATAGACCAGTCTGTTTTTTTGACGTTCTCACTGGCGAATTAAAGCACGACTTGATACTAAGAGGATTTCAAATGAAAGTGTATTTCATCTTCAATCTCATGTGGCCCGAGTGAAAGCCCAGATGGGCTCTTGTTATTGTATAAAACATATGTCATCGATTTTGTAATTTCCGCTCATAGTTACGTAATTAGCAATTTATATAAGCCTTGTATCCATTTGTGACCTCCACTGTAAAATAAACCTGAAGAAGGCTGGTACTGGCCAGCCGAAATATCGTATAAACCTCGACAAGCGTTGTATTTGATCAGCATTGCAGTAGTCTTCGGACACTTTATCATTATATTTTCTTCTTCTTGCTGATCAAGATCTGTTTTTTGATCCAACGTCTGGCAGGATTGATTGTACACGGTTTTTGCTGTGGTTTTCTAACCTTAACTATATATACTAGCAGTGCCCGATTTTTTTCCAAATTATGCTCGTTTTTGAAAATTATGCTACTTTTTCTTAAAGTATGCTTAAAAAATAACACAAAACAAGTCCAAAATTATGATTTATTGTTAATATTTTCTTTATCTTGAGTTACACACTTGCTCTGATAAAACAGAACTAACTACTGCACTTCATTCCAGACTAGAAGCGGTGACTTAATGTTATTTGCTTTTGGTTTGCTTCAGGCTCCGATCTCTAGCAATTTGAGCGGGTTCTGGCCTATCAGGCAGCTGTTCTTCTCGTATATCTGTAAGTTGCTCGACGTCATTTTGTTGCCTGTGAAAGCGGGAACTGGGACCGACGCAATCTTTACATCCGGTGTGCCCAGTCCTCTAGAGTCTAGACGACCAACGACGCAGTATTGCGGTAACCTTCTTCCCCCTCCCCCAGACGAATTAGACTGAACTATATGGACAGAACTTGAAAATAATCAATCTTAGAGACCAAGCAAGTAATAATACCGGATCACCTTGGAGGGATCTAATCAGCGAAAATGTGTAAACAGTAACGACGAAGAAAGGCTGATTATACGGTAATGGTAATTTATATAACCAATATTTCGGCTGGCACGGCCAACCTTCTTCAGGGTTTACATGATACACGCGACACGTTGTGTTCCACTCGCCACTCGAATCATAAACAGATAAACGGACTGCGTTTGCAGCGGCAAGGGACCGCGAATAACTCAAACCGTCCTGAGGCCCTTCCAAAAAATTACGACCCTGTTCCAGACCAAACCAGTGATTTAGGGACACCCCGTATGAGTTTTGACCTGAATTTTTCATGTCCCGTTACTGATAGTTGATTAAAAAATCCCATAGCGGCGTGGTTTTCTTGGGGAAAAAAATCATACCCCGTACGATTTTTATCCAACCCGGTACTCCCCTTAAATAATGACCGGTCCCTGATATACCCTGTTCCAGGCTAAGATTTACCCGTATAGCCTATATATGGGAGTATCCCCCCCTCCCGGTCTTTACCTACTTCACCTACCTTTACCTACTTTATATGTCACAGGCTGCCCAAGCTCAAAGTTTGAAATTATTTGATCGTTGAAATCAAGAGCTCTTGTACGAATCGAAGGTTCTTGAAAGCATCGATACGCGATGTACAAGAGCTCACGAAATGACAAATGAATAACACAATAAACTTGCTTTGATCGGAAGATTATGTTGTTGTGTCTTGAATTTGGGGGTTTGGAGGCCGATTTGACGAGTTTCTAGAAAACCTGGATTCACTCTACCTAAAGAGAGAAAAGGCTGGCAAGCGGATCGCGATGGCGTGAATGACCCTTACAGTGCGACTGCTGAAAGCGGGGCCACAACGAAAGCAATCACATTGTAGAACGAAAACAAAGCATATTCAGATTTTCGCCAAGTCAAGTAGCATTGTTCTTTGCTAGCTGTTGATTGGCTAAAGTCACCGAAGTTGTAATGCTTTCTTTTCGTTCTGCAATGTGATTGGTTCTCGTTGTCTAAGTGGCCCCGCTTTCAGATCTCCTCGCGCTCCGCGCTCGACCCAGGCGCTCGGGTCGCAAATATCGCTCAATTAAATACGCCTGAAGACCAGGCATTCTTACTTGTTCGAACAAGTCGGGAAATCCCCAACCTCGTGACCAGGGTCTTCTCGGTCAGATCTTGGATCTGACCGAGAAGACCCTGGTCACGAAGTTGGTAAATCCCGATATTAACTCGAGGAGGCCTGGGAACGAGGATGGATGACAGTGCAACCTACTGCTCATGCGCAATACTGGCGTCCGCCATATTGTAAGTGTTCTGTGAATAAGATATCGTGGACAAAAAAAGTCATCTTTCTCAGTGATATAGCCCAAAAATATGCCGGACTATTTGGGAAAGGATCAAAGGAAGATTCGGGGTGATGATACTAAGGAAGATAAGCCTATTCAATGTAAGTAATTTGGTATTTTTTCTTCCCTTATACTTATAGTTATGCTTTATATTAGAACTAGAAGACCACCACATTTGTTTGTCTCCAAATTCTAAAGACTTACTTAACTTTCGTGATTTCCTTGAAGCCTTGGATGAAGGAGACATAGCACTGCTAAAGACATATGTAAGTATTTCATACCTGTTTATGAATACAGGAATATAGGGGACAGTACAGTCCAAAAATATAACTTAATTAATTAAATATCCCCTCAAGCCTCAAGGAAATAAATTATATTGTAGGTCGGTCAGTATAATCTGCAGATTGCAGACTGCAGACTGTATATAAAATGCAGACTGGGTATAAAATGCAGAAGTACTCAAAACCTTTCAAAGATTCATCGGCTAACTCTGTTGCCACCCAATTCAGATCATGTGATGTAAACACACATTACTCTGGAGAATTGACTCTTTGAAAATTAAATTTATTCAGATAGGCATGCCTGCATGATGATTAGAATGAAAAAGGAATAATTATCCAGAGTAGCATCTGTTTACATCACATGATCTGAATTGGGTGGCAACAGCGTTAGCCGATTACCTCTATTAGGAGCACTTTAAGAAAGGTTATAATAATTATATCTAATGTACGAGATGTCATTTCTTGTGGCAGGGCGCTAGTGTGTATAGTAGATCCATTAAGAAAGTTGAAGAAGATATCCAGTCGACACTGAAGAAAGTCAATGAGTTAATAGGTACGAGATGTGGCATAAATACCTTTAGTATAAACCAACTAGTGGACTATTACAAATCCTGCATTCTGATTGGCTACCCTACTATGGATCTATTTGTGATAGCCCATGGTAGAGAAAAGCAGCACGCATTTTCACGAAATAATAACATTTTTTCAACTTCAGTTTGTTTCTTTCTATTATTTTCCACTGTCCAACTAGTTAGTTTATACTAAAACAATTAGACCTCTCGTCCTCATGGGCTACTAGTTAAGTAGCCCATTTGGCTGCGCCTCATGGGCTATTGACTCATAGCCCATTCGGGCTGCGGGTCTAATTGTTAAATACACTGTTCTTAATGTACCTTGCCTTTTAAAATCATACTTTTTGACAAAATACAGTAGAGTCCATCTCTATCTCTTGTAAGAAAGAAACACAAGTTTATGATAAAACTTAATGTAATTAATACATAATATTTCTCTTTGGATGAAAGGAAAAGAGAAATGAGTTCCTTATCCGAAAGACTGCGTTGGTATCCCTGTGGATACATTCCATATATGGACAGGGTAGTTCTGGTGGGAACTGGAGTATATAAGGATATGTCAGTTGTAGTTATGTTTTCGTGGTCCTGACTGCAACATTTATAGATGTTTCTTTCCAACCATGTTACAGAATTGTGGTAGTTTTCAGACTTTTACCTGCTTTTACTGCTTCTTTTGAATTCCCAGTGCTTGCAGTTGACCAGCATTTAGAACTTAGGAGAAATATCAAATGTACCAATCAGTGTTCTCCCCAGACTTTGTTCCCGGAGTGGTGTTTCATTAGTAATCATTCATTATTTACTGGGATTGTGCTTCCACAATGAAATATTGCAATGATGCACCATGGATGTTACACATCAAATTTATTTTCAGGTCAATTTTATTTTAACCTAGGTTATTTTTTTCAATCTAGGTTATGTTTTTGCAACCTATATTATATTTTAGTAACCTAGGTTATTTTTTAAATTCACTTAATAGGATCAGATCCACAATAGAATCTTAGATGTCCCTTATTATTGATGTACATGTATTTGTTGTGGTTTGGAACTTATTTCTCTTTGCACTACTAATTCATTACTGTAGTGTATGGTTATGTAATACTTAGGGCTGTGAGGCATGATGGGTAAATATATATGCAAGATGGAGGACGAAGGCTAGAACGTGTTTGTGTCATGCTTGTATGCTATCAGGTTAAATCCGAATACATCCTTGAATAAGGATACTACAATTACATTCATTGTCCATTACAAGAGAAATACATTTACCAGTAATATAGTTGATTATACTTGTAACTATTGTCTAAAAATAAATGCTACACCGATAAATCCGATATTGCACAACAACTAAATACACATTTCATCAATGTTAGGCGAGACCTCGCCGAGAAACTTCCACAAAGTGATACTAATCCTAATAATACATTAAACAAGATTTCCAAAATAGCTTTATGCTCCGTGGCACAATAATGGGAATAAAATTAAACAAATCACCAATCCCATCAGTCCCCCCAAAGTGTATTAAGCTTGCATGTGATCATATAAGTGAAACATTAACGCACATTTTTAACCAATCCTTGCTTCAGGGCGTTGTCCCGGATATACTAAAAATTTCTAGGATAACACCCGTTGACAAAGGTGGGGAAACTATTGACCCCACCAACTACCGTCCGATCTCAACCTTATCAACCCTTGCCCAAATATTCGAAAAACTGATACATAAACAACTTTTAAATTACATTGAAAAACAAGACATTCTTTTTCAATTTCAATTTGGTTTCCGAAAAGGTTGTTCAACTGCTCAAGCTATAATAGAAATTACGGACAGCCTTAAAAAAGCAATAGATAGTAACTTGTATACCTGTGGTGTTTTTTTAGACTTTTCCAAAGCCTTCGACACTGTGAATCATGGTATATTGCTTAAAAAGTTAGAAAGTTATGGAATTCGAGAGCTCCCTTTAAAATGGTTTGATAGCTACCTCTCAAATAGAAAACAATATGTTTCATTGGGAGATGTTGAGTCTCCAAAGCAAACTGATATGTGGAATTCCGCAAGGAAGTATGCTAGGCCCTCTGTTATTTTTAATTTATATAAACGACTTACCAAACTGTTCCGAAAAGTTAAATTTCAAAATTTTTGCTGATGACACAAATGTGTTTGCTTCTGCAAGTAACTTGAAAACTCTGGAGAATTTAATGAACTCTGAATTAACTAAGGTCAAGGAATGGTGTGATATTAATAAATTAACTATAAATATGTCAAAAACAAATTTTATGATTGTTAAGTCTGCAAGAAAAAAGGATACACCCATTGACATACAAATCAGGAGCAAAGATGGATTGTGCCACTCTTTGGATCGAAAGAAATGTATTAAATATTTAGGAGTAATGATTGATGACTTGATATCCTGGAAGTATCATATTTTGTACATCTACTCGCGAATATCTCAAAATACTGGAATTCTATCCAAATTAAGGCACTATCTTTCTATCCTACGACTTAAACAAATTTACTATAACTTAATCTATCCGTATATATCTTATGCCATCTTAGCATGGGGTAGCACCTACAAATCTCATATTCAAAAAGTTCAAGTTAAACAAAATAATGTAGCCAGATTAATATTCTTTGTAATTCCCCATGGAAAAGATACGGAAAGCGCTCAACCCTTGCTAAATCTATTAGATATTCTTACAGTATATAACGTCTACCACTTACATGCTTTAAAATTTACGTATCTATGGCACAAAGGACTGTTACCAAGCATGTTTGACAACATGTTTAAATATGCCAGCAGTGTTCATAACTATAATACCAGATACGCAGCCAAACAAAACCTCTATAAATCAGAAGTAAGAACAATACAGGCAAACAAATGATCTCTTTTATGGCAATTGATCTTTGGAAAGACCTCCTGACTAACATGAAGGATTTAAGTGCATTCGCCTTTTCAAAACAACTGAAACGTTACATACTGTCAGAGCAACACTCATAATTTCTATATATCATTATTCTCTCTCTAATTCTCTAAAATTATTTTGTTAACTCTTAAACTCCTTTTTTTTCCAACCTGTTATAAACACTTAACTAAATATGGCTGGGGCTAACTAGAAAACCCAGCGGTTAACTTAGCCCTCAGGCTCACACATTTCTTATTATTTCTTATATTACTCTTAGTCTATCTCCGTTCTCTGTCTGTATTTTATAATTATTGTATAAATAAAAAAAATTGAGCAAAAAAAATAAAAATATGGGTACGATGTACATGTGAATAGTTGTACATGTAGGAGAAGAAAGTGATAAGGGTAGAGGAAGGAAAGCAGAGTGGGAGGATGAATTCATTTTAGTACACAAAAATTACCTAGGTTAAAAAAATCACCTAGGTAAAAAAAAAATACCCAGGTTGAAAAAAAAACACCTACATGTAGGTTTACAAAAAGTGATCTGAAAATAAATTTGACCTGTAACAGATACACCACTGGTACAGTTACTGGGCTTTTAAATTATTGTTTTCTTTATTATTGTTCCTATTAAGTATTTAAAAAAATATTCAAAGTACTTCAAGACAGAGCGAAACAGCACAGAACCATGCTCTGGGAAGCACACTGCCAATAATACTGTAGTATGGTACATGTACCTGACTGCCATATCATTTGCGATACCATCTTTTGTGTCCTTTTTCCAGGTATAAAAGAGTCTGATACAGGACTTGCACCTCCTGCACTGTGGGACTTGGCAGCAGATAAACAGACGTTACATGGCGAGCAACCGTTACAGGTATTAGGATATGACAACTGTATATACAAAGTTATGAAAACAGAATACATAACCACTTGAAGAAATACATGTAGTTACGTTAGTTAATAGTTCTGAATATTTTAAAGATACCCTTAAGCCCTGGTTATACGAGCATGAGAGTTGAGGCATGAGAGTTGAATTAGAGTTATCTTCATCTAGCTCTCATTGACTGTCATGCAGCCAGGTCAAATAAGCATGAGAGTTGAAGAAAACTCATCAACTCTCAAGAACATTACATTGTATATGTGTATATATGTTAATTACATACAAATAAATAACCTTGCAGGTTGCCAGATGTACGAAGATTATCAATGCTGACTCAGATGATGCCAAATATATCATTAATGTGAAACAATTTGCAAAGTTTGTTGTGGACCTTGGTGATCAAGTTGCACCCACTGATATTGAGGAGGGCATGAGAGTTGGGTAAGAATGTTGTACGTTTTCAACAGTGATGTACTGAAATGGTTTTGATCAGTTACTCATCATCGGCAGTGGCAGCGGTGCTACCACCATCATTATAATCGCCATCATCATTGCCATCGCCATCACCATCATCGTGTTTTTTTTTTTTTTTTTTTTTTTAAGGTCTTTTTTTTTTTTTTTTTTTTTTTTTAAAACTTTTTTTTATTGTAAACATTTCTAATTACTAAATCACATTACACAAAATTTATACGACAAAGAGACAAAGGAAAACAAAAAACAAAAAAAAAGAGAAAAGAAAATACTCTAAGCCAGCTATTCCTATTCAGAAAAATGTCTAATTGCAATTAACAATTTTTCCCATTTCTTAAGGTGTTCCAGGGTTTTGTTCCTTGATTTTGCTACGTTGGATTCAATTTTCTCAAAATACACTAAAGAGTTTATAAACAGAGCTAATGTAGGGATTTTTCTTTTCTCTCTTGCTTTATATAAAGCTAATTTATACATTAAGATAATAAAGTTTTGTGGCTGTTCGTTTACCCCTAATATGATATTTACAAGATTCGATGGTGGTAGATTTATATCGTGCTTTCCTAACCAAGTTCGTAATTCAAAATATAAATTTTTGGCCTCTATACATTCTACAAATAAATGATCTATTGTTTCTTGGTTAATTAAACAAAAAGAGCAACGTGAACACTCAATTAATTTAAAACGAAATAAATCGAAATTAAGATAAAGGCAGTTGTTCAAAATTCTATATTGAAAATATCGTGAATAAGAATCAATCGTTGTTGAATATATACGCCTATAAATCTCTTCCCAACTTAATGGGCTCTCAGGCTTTAATCTATTTATAATATTTATTTGGGAGGTAGGTGACTTAAACTTCGCACCAATTAAACATTTGTAAATTTCTTTTGAGTTCTCAACATTTTCTATATCAAACGACTTTTGCCCAAGTTTTAAGTATTTTTTTCCTATATCTATAGTACCCTCTATTATACCTATATTTTTAACTACTTCTTTCCATTTTCTTGGTATGGAGTGTACTAAACCTGCCCAATGAAAGAAATCCTTGGCTTGGAGGCCTTTCCTCTCTACCATTTCGAATTTAAATTCACCAGATTCATTCAATAGGTCTACTATTCTATTAATGTTGAGTTGCGAAAAAGTCTTAAAAAAGACTGATTTATTATCAATTTTAATATTATCTATTATTCCATAAAGATTGTTGCAAAATATCAGAAATATCTATTACTTCTACCCTAGCAAACTCCGCCCAACATCTTAATACACTTTTGTAAAAATCAGGGAGATACTTTGGAATTCGTTCTTTTTCAAAATTTTGATCTATTGCTAATATACCCCCAATTTGATTTAAAAACGTTAAGGGCAAGAATTTCCATGCCTCTTGTTTTATACTTAACAGCGCTGTAGCCCATTTTAGACGATTCGCTTTAACAATTGATTCAAAATCAGGTGCTTTTAAACCCCCTAATTCATAGTTGCCTATCAACGTTTGATGCTTTATTTTAGGTTTTTTACCATTCCATATAATTTTTTTCAATTCACAATCAACTAATTTGATAAACTCATCTTTCACATCTATTTTCGAACATATGTATAATAACTTGGATATTGCTAATGAACGAACTACCTGAATTCTACCATATAATGTTAAGGGTCTACTCCGCCACATAGATAAAATTGTTCTTAAGTTAGTTAATATACGCTGGAAATTATTGTTATAATGTAATACCTTGTTGTAAGTAAAATAAATACCTAATATTTTAACTCCTTGTTTCTCAAAATCTACCCATTTAAAATCCTTAAACTTTCCCTCTTCCACAATTTCTTTCCCTATCCATCCTATTTCCGATTTTTTTACATTTATCTTTAAAGATGAAAACACTCTAAATAGATCTAACATTTCTAACGTTTTCTCTAGCGAGGTAGTATTTCTTAAAAAGAAAGTTGTATCATCGGCAAATATTACAAACTTCCGAACATTACCTTCTAATTCCACTCCCTGTATTTCTTTACAATTTCTTATCATCAAAGCCATTATTTCTAAAACTAAAATAAAGATATATGGAGAGATAGGATCTCCCTGTTTTGTACCTCTTTTAATTGCGAACAAGTCAGTAGCTGTACCATTATTTGAAACACACGCTTGATTATCCTCTAAAAGAACTTGTATCCATTTTATAAATCCCTCACCAAAACCATAACTTTTCAAAACTGCAAATATAAAAGGATGCTCTATCGAATCAAAGGCTTTTTCAAAATCTGCTGCAAACATGATCAAGGGGAGACAATTTTTCTTTGCGTAAAACATTATATCCTCAATTATTCTAATTGGTTCATCTATTACTCGCCCTTTAACAAAAGCTGTCTGGTCATGATGAATTATACCAGGAAGGATATGAGATAACCTCTTACTAAGAACCTTACTACATATTTTAACATCCACATTTATTAAACTAATTGGACGCCATGAATCTATGAATCTATTATCTTTACCTGGCTTTTCCAATAATGTAATTATTATTTGTTTCTGTGAAGTTGTTAATGAACCTTTTTTTAAACTATCATTTAAGCAGTTGACCAAATCTTCCTTGATATCATGCCATATACTTAAATAAAATTCTTTTGTTAAACCATCGTTTCCTGGTGTTTTGGAGGACCCCATTGCCTTAAGACTATTAAAACATTCATTAACAGTCATCCTCCCTTCACATGCCATTCTTTCTTCCTCTGACAATTTGGGAATATTAATTTTACTAAGAAATTCTAGACACTCAGACTCTGTCTTCCCTGATTTGAATTTAAACTGTTGACTAAAGTGCTTCCTGATTTCTTTAAGTACTTCACGTGGCTGTACAATTTCATTGTTATCAGCGTCAACGAGTTTCCTAACATGTGTTTTAGATTTGTTTCTTTTTTCTAGTGTCAAGAAATATCTAGTATTTTTTTCTCCTAATTCATGCCAGGTTGCCTTGGATCGTACTATAACACCGTCGATTACATAGTTACTTAACTCTTCTAACTCCTTTGTTAGCTTATCATGTTCCGTTTATTTACTTTCATCATTTTCCCAACCTTCCGTATTCTCAATCTGAGTGATTTTGTTCTCAATATTACTGTATACGCTCCGTTTTTGTTTAGCCAGATGTTTAGAAAACTTAATTGTAAATTTACGTACCTCATATTTAATCAGTTCCCACCGTAACTGTGGATCAAAGATGCCCTCTTCATTCAAAGCCTTCTTCAAATCATTTATTACCAATTTCAATTCTTTTATATATTCTTTGTTTTCTATCAATGAATTATTAAATTTCCAAAACGAGGGACCCCTTTTACCCTCTTTAACTTTTAATAATTTTAAAGTAATGGCCGAATGATCTGTATTAGGGGCTGGAATTACATCACAGTTATCAATAGAAGGTTGCAATTCATTTGAAACTAGAAAATAATCTAATCTACGATGTATACGTTGGCTGCTACTACGTGTACCTTGTCCTTTACCCCTCCATGTGAACCTTTTCAAAGCGGGATTCCGAATTCTCCATATGTCACATAAATCTAGTTCAAGCATGATTGTTTCCATTGTCTCGATGGACTTTACCTTAGGAATTGGATTACCGCCGGATGATTCAAGGTCTAAATCAAAACAGAAGTTGAAATCACCTCCCCAGATAATATTAGTTTCAACTGGGTACTCAATTTCGTTAATTCTAATCAAGATCTCATTAAAAAATTCAACTTGATTTTTTTCCACATTGGGAGCATACGAGTTAACTAATAAAAAATTAGAACCTTGAATTTCACACAATACTATCACATATCTCCCTCCTGCATCTAATATTATTTTCTTGGGATATTTTATAATCCAATTTTGTTCCAAAAACAATCGCAGTGCCCCTACTTTTCGAAGTCCCGTGGGCCATCACTAACTTTGCTCTTGTTCTATGGGACCATTCAACTGATACATCGTTAGTACTATGTGTTTCTTGTAAAAACGTGATTCCTTTCTCACCCTTGTGTTTCGTAATCCAATTTAAAATTTTCCTACACTTTGTATATTCTCTCAAACCCCGAACATTTAAAGATAGTAAAGAAAAATCAAATTCATCCATTTATACAGGAAAACCTAAAGATCAGAATATAAAGATGGTAAATTTGGCTTGAGTAAACAAACAGAAAGAAAATAAAAAAACTAAACAAACACATACCAACATGCACATTTATGCAATTATCTAAAATCATGTAAATTGAACCTGACTGGTGAAATAGATGGGACAATTATCTCACAGCGAGAATTAATTCTGAATCTTACTGCAAATTTAAAATTAAACTTCCGTAAATAGCTAATAGAGTAAATAAACATTTAAACTTATTGGTATTACTATTAAATAAGTTACAGTAACTTATCTAAATCTTCAATATCCTTGATCTTGATAGGGCGCAACTCCTCGGTTTTCCGCATGAAAACGTTTCCATCGATGGTCCAACACCCCTGGAGTTTATTATCTGACTTAAATTTTCTTGCATCTTTGAAGAGCTTCCTTTTAACTGCTGTTAGGTTTTCATTAATGAATAAAGGACCAGCATCTGGAAAGATTTCACCGTAGCCAAACTTCCTTAATTCGCGTCTTGCTCGATACATTTTCTGCTTAGCCTTGTAATTACTGAACCTAGCAATAATTGGTCTTGGTTGCTCCTCTACTCCTACGTATCCAGGACGCTTCTTTGCCTTTATCCTAACGGACATTCGATGAGAAATGTCAATATCGTCTTCCGTGAGGTCCACTTCCACTGCTTCAGCAATCTTTAAAATAAGGCGTTCGGTTGATTCGCGGCCCTCAGGGATACCATGAAATTCGAGATTAAATTTCCTTGTATATTGCTCTAAATTTTCCAGTTTATCGGCGGTATCGTCGAGGTCGTCAGTAACTTCCTTCAAATCTTGCTTAAACTCTCTCGCTTCATTTTCCAACGCCTTGACCGTCTGCTTCAGCGTGGAATTATCGTTCTTGAGTGAATCCACTTCAGCAATATAAAACTCTAAAGAATTCTTTAAGTCTTGAAACTCCGTTTTCATCGTCTTCAATTCCGTTTTCATCACCTTGTTATCCTCCAACAACCGGTCGGTATTACTTTTAATATCCTTTAAGACACTCCATATATACTCAAAGTTTCCCTCTGCTGAACCCTTGACCACCTCGAACACTTCTTCTGTAGCTCCGCCATTAGACTCTATTCTTTGAAATTTCACATCTCTTGACAATATAGGCGAGCTCGCTGAGTCGCTGCTGCTAAGTTTGTCCCTTTTTCTTCGACTAAAAGACGACTTTTCTTTCGGAGAAATAGTCGACTTAGCTGATATATTTAAAGACATATTTCACACAAGGATAAGTTTCGTATAACTCTATAAATTTCTTCTCGTGGAGAAAAAATATTGAGAGCGTTTATAGCACACGTCCGTACGCCATGCCTCTCGAACCCAGTCTCCACCATCATCGTGTTATTGATTAATAGTGATGACTGTGCAGCAACATTAATTTAAACCTTAGTTTAAACAATATGATAGCTAAAATATTGTTTTTATATCTCCAGAGTTGACCGTAACAAGTATCAAATTCATATTCCCCTACCACCCAAGATTGACCCAACAGTTACTATGATGCAGGTAAAGGTTACAATGAGCCTTATTGGTTTACATAAAATACCAGCACCACTGTTTCCATTGCTATGCAATGGCACAATTTCCATCAGTCATACAAAGTGGAGGGGAGCCGAAGTGGAACAGTGGTTAAGTGCTTCGCCTCTCACCTGTGTGGCCCAGATTTGATTCCCGTTCACAGTGCCATATGTGAGTTGTTTGTTGGTATCTCGCCCTTGCTACAAGGGTTTTTCTCTGGGTTCTCCAGTTTTCTTCCCTCCACAAAAACTGACACGCTAAATTCCAATTTGATATGTGGATTAGCTGGGTCCTGGCTTTGATAAGCCTCTGTGGCTATTTCAGGTGCCATTAGAAATTCAGGGGGTAATTATCTGTGACAACAGGACATAAAAATTGTACTCTCATCAAATCCTGTGTTTGTTTATTTTATTATTTGCCTTTTATTGTTCTTCTTACTCAAGTTTTCTATAAAAAATAGGATGAGTACAGGGTACCATAATCACCACTCAACTTGTTCAAGTTTAGCTGACACACTTCAACCTAAGCTTCGTAGAACTACAGTACCCTATTGATTGTTTGCATTGATATCACAAAACAAATTGTCTCAAGGAAAAAACTTATATTAAGTAAAATATTTTTAATGCTGTGTATAGAGCAGGTAAAAATATAGAAATGACCGATAGAGCAATAGAGTACTTCATAACCGAGCTGTCGGCCAAATAATATTCGAACAATTTAGTGTAATTAGTATGCAGCGGCCATGTTGGTGTACAGCTTCAGTACACCAAGATGGCGGCCAAAAACATACTCTACAAATAAAGCTGTTTTCCCCATCAATATGATTAGCATTCACTTCAAAACACTTTAGATATCACTTTTAAAGGTTTATCAAGTCTAAAATTTGAAATTGGCCAAAACATATGGATTTCCTTGACATTTCGGAAACACGCTGACCTGGGCTGTCACAAAATTGAAAGTACATTTGTACTGTATCGACGTAAATTTTTCGAAGAATACTGAGAATACCGATATCTAAATCATATTAAAAGAACAGCTTCATATATCTCATAGTTTAGATTTTATAATTTTGATGACATCACATGCAAATGATCTATTTGGAAACTCTTTCTTTGACCACATTGTCTTTCTCTGGAATTGTCTGCTCCTCACCATCTGTAGCTGTACCTCTGTATCTTCCCTTAAATGCAAACTGTACGGACACTACTTTACTAAACTGGACACCACGTTTGACGTAAACTAATTAAATTGATTGTTAATCTTCTCACATAAAATTATATTAGTTATGTTAGTGTTAAAATTTAAGTTCATCATCAATGTTGATACCAAGTAGATCAATGTTATATATTATATAGTTTCGAAGTCACCAACCCTGAAAGAGAAGGGATGATCAGTTTTAACAAGTATCAGTGCCTGGTATTTATCAGGGTTGGTGACCATGCCATTCAGTTTAAACCAGGAATCACCAACAGTGAGATTGTGCTGACAATAGAGGCAACACTGTGACATCATAAAATCCAAGATGGCAGCACACAGAAAATTCAAATGAGTTTTATCAACAGGAATATCAGTGCATAAATGACATCTAGTGTACAATTTACTGGAGACAAACACAGAAACAGACTTAGGCATGCATAACAGCTAGTAATTTGAGGGCAAACATTGTATTTCAGCCGAGATTCCCTCAAAGTTTTCTTTTGCATCTAATCTTAGGTTGAAGAAAAGCCAGATGTGACATATTCAGATATTGGTGGCTGTAAAGAACAAATTGACAAGTTGAAGGAAGTTGTTGAGACTCCACTTCTGCATGTGAGTATGGACATGTCAATAATAATTCACAGTGGATTTAGTTATGGAAAGCATTCAATTAGATACTTAGGGCCGTTTATATGGAGAAAGCTTAGGCCTAGTCTTAGGACTGTGTCCAGTCTAAATTTGTTTAACTATAACATAAGAAAGTTAGATATATCAAGCTTGTTAGATAATAATTCTTACTGCTGCAAATTATGCAGCTCGTGATATAATCAGTTATTGCATATTAATTCAGACTTAGATTTTATAATAAATTTAATTATAGTTATAGTAGATTTTAAAATTGTACATAACTCTAGGTACATGTAGGATACATTTTTCCTTTTATCTTATTTGACTCTATATTTTGTCCCCCATTAGCTGAACAGCTAAACACATTGGCACTGAAATAAAGTTATTATTATTAGTAGTAGTTAGTAGTATTTTTTATATATTTTTATTGAATCTTATTACATAATTCTGCCAAGAATAATATGTGCATGCACAAGAACACACCAACCATGAGACCATGTTTTACGACTAGCTTTCCAGTAATACTAACCACAATAATAAGTTAACACAAGATTATCCCACTGTGTGATTTAAGATGAGAACTAATGATAGATGGAACTTTATGATATCATTTATATCAAACTCCCAGTCCTGGGACCAACATTGTTAGCCTAATTATTTGGCACTCTTGTTTTTTTATAATATTAAGGTGTATCTGAACAAACTTCCCTGTTTTTTTCTCTCTCAAATGTTCTACAGTTCACGATGATTGAGAATGTTTAAACAGTGATGAGGCCATCCTCCTCCTCTGGTGTCAAATATAGATTAAATAAATAATGCAAAACTTTATCAATCCAAGAAAACGTGCTGTATTTATCACTCCAGCTTTACAGAAATATTTTTGCCATTCCAAATGGCGGTTGGCTAGCCACCCCCTTCACCATCCCTGCATCCGCCTCTGCATAGTAAATCCTATTTCTTGAGCAAGCATGGAATGTTTTTGGTTGTTATGGAAAGAAAATTTTGTTTCTTGTCATAATGTATATACAATGTATATGCAGAGTGCCGGCAACGCCTGGTCATCACTTAATTTATCTAAAAGAGTAGATGTTTTACTGAACGGTTTAACAATTTTGAATTTCAAAGCTAATGCTGTTATCTTTATTGCCGTAAGGACTTTCATATGCCAATCTGGACGTTTTAATTAAGAGATGTAATTTGTTATCTTAGTTTCTATTTATTTCTATTTCCTTTCTCGTTGTGTTTGTTCTGTGCTTCTTCGTGGTCAACATTGTATAAATTAATTCACGTTAGCCCCCACGATGAGCTTAGAGCTCTTGGGGCAAACGTAAAGCCCAAATATGTATATACAATGTCACTTATTAGTCAGCAAAGCATCTAATATGGCTGTTTATTTTTACTTGTTCTTATTTTAATATTTTAATATTTTAATAGTATTTAAAAATACTCAGCTGTATCAGATGATTAGCTGACTAATAACCTCTATAACTATAATATATTTGCTTCAATCTACAGCCTGAGAGGTTTGTGAACCTTGGAATCGAGCCCCCTAAAGGGGTATTACTGTTTGGACCTCCTGGAACAGGGAAGACACTGTGTGCAAGGGCGGTCGCTAACAGGACAGACGCATGCTTCATCAGAGTTATTGGCTCTGAACTTGTACAGAAATATGTTGGTGAAGGGGCCAGGATGGTGAGGGAATTGTTTGAGATGGCTAGGACAAAGAAAGCTTGCATTGTCTTCTTTGATGAGATTGATGCAATTGGAGGTGAGTGTGTCCAAACTTATCCAGAAAAGTTATGCTCTCTCGTAGAGCAGTTTTCGATTAAGTGTCGAATTAAGTAATAAATGGTTGCTTTGGTTTTGTGTTTGCTTAGCTTTTCTATTGGTTGTGAAAAATGTTTTGTAATTATCAGCCAATGAAGTCCTAAACTAAAACCCAACATTGTTTTTGTCTATCACACAATCAGTAATAATATTGACAATGTCGTTTTCTTTTCCTCTTGATTGGTTCAGGTAAAACCATTAATGGATTACTTCAGCTTGTGATTGAATGGCTCAAAATTTCATTTTTACTCACTCTTTGATTACTGTGGTTTTGAATTTACGACACGAAAACTGCTCTAACAGCCTTACTGTGAAATTTGTTTAGGTAATAGACTGACTCAGATTTTCTTAGCATCAGTGGCATACATGTATATACTATTCCAGGCCTTACAACATGACTGTGATGCTAAAGGTTTTACCCCCTAAATTGTTCATGTATATGGGGCAACCTAGATTAGAGTTAGAATATCTTGTAGTATGTGAGTGAAAAAAGGAACTGTTGTTATACAAACTGTAATATTACTAGTTAATACTTGTACATGTACATGTACATGTAGGTATCACGAATTACTGGTAGGCTAAAATAATTATAACCAAATTAGATAAAATGTCTTAGCCTGTATTACTATATTATTATTTTATAACTGTAACTGGGGTCACTCAGACAACAAGAATGGGCAGGAAACTGGTATCAGCATTCAGCAAAAAATAATACAAGCAATTTGATTTGGTCAAGGAATTTATTATACTGTAGGAATTTTGATTGTGCAATACAACCCGTGAAGTGATATCATAGAATCAACTTTATTATTTATTATCATATCATTTCACTGTTGATACAGATTTTATCCACAGCTTTATCACACTGATGTCGACCCTAAATATGTAATAGCAGAGTTTAATATTTAACAAGAGGCCCTGAGTGGCCTTAACTCGGGTCACCTAGAAATAGGTTAATTAATACATGGAGTTCTAGCATATTTTTGTGTCATACACTGTACATGGTTTGTGCTATAGGGGAGCAGGATAATTGATTCACTACTCCAAGTAGCATGGAACCTCTCGAGACCTGTATTCTGATTGCACCCATAACTATACTTCTATGGTTTTTGTACTGCACTTTCTAATGGTTAGGGTGTTTTCTATTGTTGCGTAGGCCAATAATATCGCTTGTTTCGAGAGGTTCCACCCAACCCCTTCCCTGCCGCCGAGAGAAACCTCTGCCCACGAAACGATTACATGTGCCACGGTATCTTGATTTCCATTGGCCGAGAAAAATGAGACGGTAAACATTGTAGCTTCATTGTAGATTTCTGATTGTCCATTTCCTATTGTTAACGGCAAGAGAAGGCGAAGTAGAGAAAATATAATACATTTCCATCTTCGAGGGTATAAATCAAAGCTTTCTTTAGGATAAATTAAGGTAGATTTATTGAATGGTAATTTCAAGGTCTTCTGTGCAGTTCAGCAAAATAAGAAGACAAAGCCAGAGTTTGAAGCCCGTTCATATCAATCGTCGGCAAACTAAAAACTGTGTGGCAACATAAATATAAACGGCTGCGAAGGATACTTGAGTTGAAGTCTTAGTAAAGCTCGGCATTGGTTGACTGGTTTAGTCAAGACTTCCCAGTTGTATAATCTCAAGAGTATTTCAGGAGAGTACTTGGCGCACAGTAAACAGCCAACATTGCAAACAATCAAAATCCCTCATTTGACCTCCTCACAGTGTGTGATGGTAATGAAGAGCATTTCAACAATATCAACACAGCAATCCTATGGCATTTAGATGCAGCAGTTCAGGCATTTTCTTTCCGTTTCCGTGGATTATTGGACCAAAACCATCGAAACCAAACCATCACTCCTCCTCCGGCCGGCCAGACTAGCTGACTGTACGATTGGATCGCCACATCCCTTTCGTAAATGTAAGAATTTTCCATCGAAAGCCCCTAAAAGTCATGTCAGCCCTAGAACAACTGAACATCTTGGTATTTCATTCGAAGAAACCTTTGGTTTCAGCAAAATAATGGTTAAGAATGGCCCCGAATCTTTGCTCCATTGCTGGCTTGGCACACTTAAGTATAAACCACTGAGACAGACCACAACCAAGATCCGGCGGGTGTAGAATCTGATTGGTTGATCCTGTCACGTGTTGGGAATTGAACGATGGGCTCCTGTGTAATCTGATTGGTTACTGGCGCCAGACAGCGACACAAAAAATAAAAATAATAAACACTTGCGAATTCTGACTCGGGCCTCGGCCGAAGGCCTGGCCCGAGTAATTATCGATTAAATACCAGCATATGCTGCCTGTTTTAGGACCTGTTTTCTCTTCTTTTTATCTTATTCCCTGGGATATGTGGACTAGTCCAACTCACTTTGATATTAATGATAACTTCACACACGTAAAGATATCACTTATAAAATTATGACTGGCTTTCAAAGATTTCTAGCCTTGTTAGTAAGAGATTGAAACTGGTGTTTCATTGATAATTATAATTATGGGCCGCGTCAGGCAAAAAGGGCCCGGATTCTCGTCAAGAATACAATTATACAATCTTCAACCTATTATTAGGAACACCGTTGTAGGAATTATTTAACTTGAATGTCATCCGGGCCCTTTTTGCCTGATGCGGCCCATATATTAAACAGAACATCACATGGCTGCTTGGAGATACAAATTTTATCTTCTCGTGTTGGTGAAATATCTTACTCATTCGCTGCGCTCACTTGTAAGATATTTCATTCAACACTTGAAGATAAAATCTGTATCTCCGCACGGCCATGTAATATCCTCTATATATCATAATTATGTCCCATACAGTCCTGTGCATGTGTTAATTTCAAAACCATTTACAAATGTTATGACGGAGGCCGCACATGTTTGATGTGAGCGAGCAAGAAAAATACATCCAGCCCTGCTCTATTTGTTGCCCATTGTTTTAGCATTTGAAAGTGGTCATATGACTACAAACTTTTTGACTGAGTTAGGTCAGGCCGAACATTAAAATATTTGGCTCTCAGTCAGTGTACGCTGTGCTCAGTCCGTATGTCATGACCTTGAGCCAAATATTTTCCTGCCGGTGCTCCTACTCAGTCAATAAGTACATACATGTAGTATTGATGTTGTATTTCAGGTGCACGGTTTGATGATGGAGCAGGCGGCGACAATGAAGTACAAAGGACAATGTTGGAGCTCATTAACCAGTTAGACGGGTTTGACCCAAGAGGCAATATCAAGGTCCTGATGGCCACGAACAGGTATCTACACTCAAACACAGTAACGAACCAACCTAATACTGTTATCTGCCGATGAAACCCGTAATTTAGTATGCAGAAGGAATTGCTCGATTAGCTCTGCTATTAACCAGTTAGACAGGATTAACCAGTTAGACGGGTTTGACCCAAGGAGCAATATCAAGGTCCTAATGGCCACAAACAGTTATCTACACTTAAACAGAGTAATGAACCGACCTAATACTGTTATCAATTATCTGTCGATGAAACCTGTAATTTAGCATGCCGAGGGGATTGCTCGATTAGCTCTGCTATTAACCAGTTAGATGTTATTAACCAGTTAGACGGGTTTGACCCAAGAGGCAATATCAAGGTCATAATATAATGGCCAACAACAGGTATCTACACTTAAACAGAGTAATGAACCGACCTAATACTGTTATCAATTATCTGTAGATGAAACCCATAATTTAGTATGCCGAGGGGATCGCTCAATTAGCTCTGCTATTAGAGATTCCCTCACCCATCAACAATTTTTCATTCGCCTCCCAAATATAGTGTTTATTTGCAAGCTATTATAGCATATATGCACAATCATATACATTTAATTTCTTATCTTATTAAGAAATACTTATTATTAAGTACATTATACTGCCTTCACTTGCAAACCTTATTCCTTATAACTGATTTCTTAACTTTACTGTTATTACCCTTGTACGTATGTAGTTGATAAGTGGAATTCAATAAACTTGAAAACTTGAACTTAACAGTCCCCTTTTATGCTTGATTGAAAGGATATGCAATATTTTCCTTGAAGACTAGATCTACGCACAGTTTGTCATTTACTTTGATTTCATGCATGTGCTTGGATAGTCAGTTTATATGAAAATCACTGAAAATTATTTTGTTCCAGCCCAGAACATAATGGTGTGTCCCTCACCGTGATACAGCTCCTTTAATAGTACATTAATTTTGTATGTTTGATGCTCATAGATGTTTTGGTATAGTCACATTTATTTTATAACAAATATTGATTATTATTTTATTGGAGGGGGATTTATATCCATTTTTGCACCCAAAACCTAATTTTACCATTTTTTTACTTATTTATGTAAGCAAATTTACTAATACAGTAGTTAATCTCTTCAGGCCTGATACACTAGATCCTGCACTAATGAGGCCAGGTCGCCTGGACCGCAAGGTGGAATTTGGTCTGCCAGACCTAGAGGTAATATAAACTATTTGTTGTGTCATTTTGTGTAACAATTTAATTACCGTATGCCATGCTTACATTGACTTGTTAAACAAGATGATCAGGGGCCAACACAATAAACATGTATTTTACAAGTGTAGCCATAATGTTTTCCTGTGATGAAACAATGGCCAACTTGTAAAATACATGTGTAAAAGTTTGAACTTCCCCTGTTTCTGGGAAACTATCCACCCATCCCTCCCTTGGGTATTGGTGATTAACCACAGGGGGAAGGGTGGGGGTTGGGGGTTATGTTTGTACCTGGAGAGGGGATGCTTATTATAGACAGTCCTTATTACTGGTGCTCAGTCGTGAAAGAGCCAGGTCGCTTTTCGCCTTTTTGAACAGGTCGTAGACAATCGAGGATTCACCCAAAAATAAAACTTTTTTCACATAATTACTCTAAAGACTGTGAGGATTAAAATAAATAAATAAATAAAATTAGGGCTAGGGGCACTTGAACCTCTATATTGCTCTTTCGAAAACAACATACTCTAGCAACATCTGTTTTGATATATTCTGTTTGGTGTAATTATTATAAAAATAATATAAAATTAATTTGTATAGCGCTATTTCCACTAAATGTCCAATGCCGCTTTACAGCACTACAGGAAAATCTAAAATTAAAACTAAGTTCATATAAAGTATGGTATAAAATTAACATTAAAAATGATGTAAAATATGCAATAACTATAGTACAGCAATGATTAATAAAAACTAAGATAAAATTACTATTTAACAGTCATAATTAAAATTCACATATAAAAAGAAATGTTTTAACTCTATTCTTAAAATGACGTAAGGATTTTGTGCTTCTAATGTCCAGAGGAAGAGGGTTCCATAATGTAGGGGCTGCCATGGAAAATGCCCTCAAACCATAAGAATTGAGATTATATTTTGGTACCTTGGTGTTGTTGGTTTGCTGTGTTTCAGTTTTCTTCATTTACACTATTCAGTTAATATAAATGCAGTTGGTTCAGGTATAAATAAATGATGGGCGCAGGCCAGCAATTGTGTGATGGTTTTTATGGTAACTGAAGGAACCTCTGTTTAATAAATTGAAGTTGGTTTTTTATGTGTCTCCAAATATTGACAATGATTTTCATCTTAAAGGGGCTATGTCTCGTTAGAAATTCAGAGAGTTCTATGTCATGGTACTATGCACGTATGGAGTCAGTGTTTGATTGGTGGCTGTTAATTGATTACAAACAATAGCTGTTATTACGGCTGAGCCAAATGATCAGCGGGTTTACGCATCAGTCCTCATGAAAACGAGGCTTTCGGGTCAACCTTTTCAAAATGGTACCATGATCCATGATGGTACAGAGATGGAGTCACGCTGAACGGAGATCACCAAGAAGATGATGCCCCAAACGATTATTTTCTAAAGAAAAGCAAGAATAAATGTTAAGCGGTGTCTGTCCTTGGCCACTGGAGTGATTTGACGGAATGTTTTTACAAGCCTTGTCTTCAGAAGCTTCTTGGGTCCGTAATTCGTAAAGTGAACAACTCACACGCAAACTCCTCTTCGCATTCAGCCTTATGAAATCGGTTAGTCCATCCTTAGGCCACTCAGCGTCTTACAGTCGCTACTAGTGCATCGAATGAAGCAACAGGAATGATAAAGCAGAGTAAAACGAGGATATTTCAAAGAAAATTAAACTCAAACAAGCTCACAGCTGATACAGTCTCAAACGAGTCGATGACCCGATAAGATGGGTGAAACTGCTGACCGTTTCATGGTATTTGGCTCAGCCGTAATAACAGCTATTAAACTCCCCTCTTTCAATGCTGTATATTTTTTTACCATCCCACATGTGCACAAGGTGCGAATCGCTGATAATGACCGTGTTCGACCCGGACATCTAATGTAATGGTCTCTCACCATTACACAGTCACTTTATTAACATGGGGAATGTAGACGACTTCGGTTTTTTACAATAAACTTTATGTAGTCACGTGCGTGCCTCACACCAGCACTATTGTCTTGATGACGGTAAAAATTAGCCAATCAGAGAGCGAGAAAATATATAGGCAGTTATTATAAACATAATGTTGTAAACTTTTGATTCTCGTCATTACAGGGAAGGTCTCACATCTTTAAAATCCATGCCCGTTCCATGAGTGTTGAGCGTGATATCCGATATGAACTGCTGGCCAGACTGTGCCCTAATAGTACAGGTGTGTATATTACAGGTAAATTCATTGCCTGATCGGGCAATGAATTTTCTTTTAATCCCATTGCATCTAGTGATTTACGAAATTAAATAAAGAATATATAGTCAGTTTGAAAGTTGCTCAAATTCCCGCCACGCGCCAGGAACCCATTGCGCGGTAAACTAACGAGCGAATAGGAATCAAGCTAAAATTAGACTGAGGCTCAAACGAGGTTCAACTAAAAGTGCAGTCGTTGCTCACAAAATTTGGTTTTCCGACATCAAAACTGCATTTTTATGCATGAAAACATGCTATATTTTATTGAGGTACACTTAATTTCGATCTAATCTTTACCAAGAAAACGAAAGTGCATTAACTGGAGACAAAATTGTGAATATTTGTGAAAGATTTAGAAAACCGGCGGCCTGTTGAAACCAGTTGTCGATAAGTGACAATCTAAAACCTGACAAACCGAAGAGCTGCTGCACAAGTATACTGCTAAAACGCAGGCCATGACTTTAGGAAAATCAAAGTATACGTACGACCTAAGAGTCCATGAAGATACTATTATTGTGAAAGACACCTTGAAAATTCTAGGTGTGACTCTAGATAAGGACCTTACATGTAAACCACATATTAACGAAATGCTAAAGAAAACTTACGCGAAAATAGCGGCACTGCGCCGGCTCAAGCGCCTTGTGCCAACAGCTCACTTGATACGACTCTACAAGGCGTACGTATTACCGCATTTAGAATATTGTAGTCCCATTTTGTTAGGCATTGGTAAAGGTCTTAGCAACAAAATCGAATCTGCAAATAGCTATGCTATCAGAACACTACTTAATTTAGGTAATAACGCAAATCATCAAGAAACACTATTAGACATGGCCTCAATGCGGTCATTGAAACATAGACGCAACGTACAATCTCTAATGTTATTCTTTAAATGCTTCAGAAATCAAGGTCCTGTATACATATCAAATCTTTTTAAACCTAGAGTCACTAGCTATAACTTAAGAGGTAGCGGTAATAACGTAGTTCAGCCATCATATAACAGCCTTTTCCAGCATAATTCTTTTTCATACACAGTATCTCACATTTGGAACCAGCTACCATCGGCAGCTAAAACTACAACTTCTTTAACACAGTTTCGGCAATATCTTAATAAGTCTGACTTTATTGGATGCCAGTGTAAAAACTGCCTCTAACTAGCTCCTGCACACATGCACCTATATAATTGATCTACTTAGTTTACATTGATATCTTTAAATTTTGGCACCTTTAACTTA
Source organism: Actinernus sp. WN-2022 (assembly GCA_030867875.1). NCBI lineage: Eukaryota > Metazoa > Cnidaria > Anthozoa > Actiniaria > Actinernidae > Actinernus > Actinernus sp. WN-2022. The sequence continues at coordinate 2,340,708 of JAOWCC010001368.1, read as the reverse complement.
GAGTTTGTATATATATTGTATGGTATTAGTATAGCTAGACTTGCTTACTTATTATTGTATATATGTAAATAGTTTGAACTAGAGTTCTCTTAGTCTTTATCCATATTGTTATGTACTAACAATATTACTATATATATGTAAATAGTTGAAACTAGAGTTATCTTAGCTTCCATTCGTATTATAATGTCATGCCCTAGCTTTATTGTCCTACTACAAATTTTATATTTTGTTACTATTAATTTGTCGAGCGCTTATATCATGAGCCCCTGGCTCGGGAGATTGGGCAACCACTTCCTGCGTTACCGACGGTAAATAAATTATTATTATTATTATTATTATTATTATTATAAACTTGTAAGTATTAAGCCAGTGTTCCTTACGTTATAAGCAAATTCAGTACCAAATGTTAATGCTCAATTTCTGTCTCACAATAAATAAGCCTGTTTTTAAACTGTTGAATGTTTAAAGGGGAACTCAACCCTAAAATCAACCCAATGTCTATACAAACATGTATTCGAAATAAATAGGTTCTGCTATTTAATGTTTCTGTGTTGCGCGTCTAGCAAGAGAAAATCCGAAAACCTTCCTCACAGCCTCCAGTATGTACAGACGGCTCAAGTCTTGTAATTTGTGACGTAGTATACGGGGAATAAATTAGTTTTGCCATGCCGTCCCCTACATTGAATAGCAGGCCTAATGGCTTCTAATTGCGGACCATTGTGCTTTCTTTGTGCTAGAGGTGTGATCGTTCTTCCTTGGTATGTGTGACGTACGTTATGGGGAAATTTGCACTGAATTGAGCCGCCACACAATATAGATTTTTCAGCGGAAAATCGAACTTGGAGACTAATTTTCTCCTCATAGACGCGCAACACAGAAAAATAAAATAGCAGAACTTATTTCTTTAGAATACATCTTTGTAAAGACGCTGGGTTGATTTTAGGGTTTAGTTCTCCTTTAATACTTGTGAGTTGTGTTCAGTCCACTCGTTTCCAAAATTTTCCTTGTACCATGATTTTAGTACCGTTCTGTAGCTGTGCTTTTCGTCCTGTTTTTACTGTTTTCGGTTATTTAGCTTTTCTGTGTGAATATTACATGAATTAAATGAGCAAATTCACGAAGCCCCAGCTTTTCCGTTCAAAATCACACATTTTGCTGCAGTTGTTTTTGTCGATTCCCCGGATTAGCTGGAGTCGCTCAGCTTGTTCAGTCGAGGGCCAAAACATATCATTTCTCGTAAAAAATGGAATAAAAGATATATAATTTTCACGTTCTTTGACTACTTTTAACTTTGTGAATATCCTGGTTTGTAATTTTAACATGATTTGTGTCTCTGTTCGCGATAATAAAAATAAACAAAAATTTACGCGCAGGCTTCCTGTACATCGTTGAATACAGCTTTTCAAACCATTGAATTCCACAAAATATTAAACGCTTCGTTAGCCAATCAGCGCACGAGTTTGAGTCGTGCTATGGGATTTCAACAATAACCATTTTGTGGCGTTGAAATATGCCCTGATACATTATATGTTCCGAATTGAACAGTTCCCGAGAGCAATTGTGAGCTTCGAGGATCAGATAATGTCCAAGGACAAATATCAGGGCATATTTCGACGTCACAATGTAAGTTATTGTTGTTAAGTAGTAGTTATCATGCTTCAAATATTTCCTTTGATGCGCGCTTACGAGCACAGGGGGGTGTATATATACAATAACCTTTTTGTGGGGTCGAAATATACCCTGATATTTCGTCCGCGGACATTATCTGATCCGAGAAGAAAACAGTTCTCGAGAGCGAAGCACTAGGGAAACTGTGAGCTTCGAGGATCAGATAATGTCCAAGAACAAATATCAGGGCATATTTCGACACCACAATGTATGTTATTGTTGTTATCATCCTTCAAATATTTTCTTTGATGCGTGTTTATACGCTCACAAGGGGTGTATTCGCTGATATTTTCCGCCAATCACGCGAGAGAGAAAATATCAGGTCACGTGACGCATTCCGCCAATCACGCGAGAGAGAAAATATCAGGTCACGTGACGCATTCAACCAATCACGCGCGAGAGAAAATATCAGGTCACGTGACGCATTCCACCAATCACGCGAGAGAGAAAATATCAGGTCACGTGACTCATTCCACCAATCACGCGAGAGAGAAAATATCAGGTCACGTGACTCATTCCACCAATCACGTGAGAGAAAATATCAGGTCACGTGACGCATTCCACCAATCACGCGAGAGAGAAAATATCAGGTCACGTGCCGCATTCCACCAATCACGCGCGAGAGAAAATATCAGGTCACGTGACGCATTCCACCAATCACGCGCGAGAGAAAATATTTGATGGGTTATAAGATGTTAATATTTCTAAGTCTGTACATGGGCATAGCTAGTTCCATGACAGACGATGCAACGTTGATAAAGGTCTGGGTGTCGCCAATTTCACAGCGGGTCCCAAACATGTAAACCCCAGAAGCTCTGCGTACTTCAGCATTTTGGAATGTAAAGTTGCTTTCTGTATTGAGACTTCAAGTTTCTTTAAAACAAAGCTACACAAATAACACCCTGAGATAGAAGAGAAATACCATGTGAATGTGCTGATATGCTTTACAAACTACAACAATAACACCCTGAGATAGAAGAGAAATACCATGTGAATGTGCTGATATGCTTTGCAAACGTTTTCGATAGAGAATGGCAAAGATTAAAGTGGATTACAAAAGCTCATTCTAGAAACTTCGTTTCGGTTACAGTGAACCGATTTCAAGTTGCTCTAAATTCCTCTTAAAAGCAATATTTTTCCACTCTAATCTTTGCCATCCTTCATCAAAACCGTCTCAAATGTTATCCAGTATACCTAGAAAACATGCTCTGCTAATCCGAGTAGTTATTATTGTCTTTCGTCATGAGCACATTCCTTCTGCTTATGCTTCTGTTACGCTTATGCTTACGTCTCTTGCCTTTCACGAGAATGTAACGCTCCTTATGCTTGCCCTTCTGCTTGTGAAAATCCGCCTGAAGTGGGCCAGTTCGAGGCTTATCAAAGGCAATCGATTATTATGGATGCAAGACAGTTAACCCAAGTTTAGTTTGATGATATGAAACATACCAAAACAGTGTAACAGTATCATAACGAACTCTTTTCTGTTCAGGTGCGGAGATTAGAAGTGTCTGTACAGAAGCAGGGATGTTTGCGATCCGTGCCAGAAGAAAGGTGAGATTTAATGAGGACTAAAACGTCATTGGTGTTTGTTTGTCTCACGTACAAAAATATAAAGGTACTGGATAGGAGTACAGGGTACAAATTAAACGTTATTGTGTTCTGAACCGGGGTTGGTTTAGTGCTTCGCCTCGCACCTGTGGCCTAAGTTCGATTCCTGATCGTGGCGCCATATGTGAGTTGAGTTTGAGTTGAGTTAGCTAGATAGGCACTAGACTTTCTCAAAGTCCTTCTTAGCCCCCCGCACGAAGGACTTTTCCGCATGCAGCGCGCCAAATCTACCGGTTGATTTTTCAACCGGAGGCGTGGCTTATGACGTATTAAGATTTGCCCAATCACAAAGCGTCAATTCTTCAGGCATTGTATGTTGACGTGACAAGTCAGTCGACCGTGGATGTTTACAATTTGAGTGTACTCAAAAAGAGTTTGTCAAAGGCGCGAAATATAAGCCCCGCCCCTGAAACGTGTTTTCGCGCCAAAATTCAATTACCTGCAAGTGAAACATGTCGAACTCGCCTCTCGCTTCGATTCTCGCGCTCGCTTTTTGACCCAGTAATCGCTTACCCAGTGACTCAGCGAGTTCGACTTGGAGCAAGGCTATACAGGCACTTAATAGGCCTTTTGCAGGAAACAGTCACGTGCTGATTTATGACTTCGATAACCTATGAATCGTTATCCCATGGCTTCACTGGATGGCAAACAAAACGCTGTTTAGAAAGATAGACATTAGAAAGAGCGACAAGCGATTGGAGGTGTAAAATAACATTTACAAACAGGTTTTGTTAATAACACTACCGATCTCGTACAAGTGCAAGTCAGATTTCTTGCCCTCCAGTACAACCACGTGATTGCATTCCTGCAAAAGGAAGTTAAACTGAAACTGGTAACGTAAGTTGGAAGAATTATACACAAATCAGTGAATTGCACATATTTCAATCATTGTGCATGCTAATATAACGCGTCCACCAGAAATTTTGCACGATCACGTAGTTGATATTTGCTTTAAACGAATTTTTGGTATGGTCTAGCGTGCGGGAGGTCACAGGTTCACTGGTTAGCGCAGTTGGTAGAGCACGGTCTAGCGTGCGGGAGGTCACTGGTTCACTGGTTGGTAGAGCACGGTCTAGAGTGCGGGAGGTCACGGGTTCACTGGTTAGCTCAGTTGGTAGAGCATGGTCTAGCGTGCGGGAGGTCACAGGTTCACTGGTTAGCGCAGTTGGTATAGAGCACGGTCTAGCGTGCGGGAGGTCACTGGTTAGCGCAGTTGGTAGAGCATGATCTAGCGTGCCGGAGGTTACGGGTTCACTGGTTGGTAGATCACGGTCTAGAGTGCGGGAGGTCACTGGTTAGCTCAGTTGGTAGAGCACGGTCTAGCGTGCGGGAGGTCGTGGGTTCACTGGTTTGCTCCGTTGATAGAGCACGGTCTAGAGTGCGGGAGAGCGCGGGTTCGAAACTCTGCGGTCGCGTCCTTGAACAGGGACGTATAAAGCTGTTGGCCTTTCCTCTTTCCACTTCTAATCAAGGACGTGAAATATTTTGTGAAAGAATAGGGGATTGTTCCCCAACACAACAGCCTGTATTCTGGATTTACTAACAAACACTCATGATTGTAAACTGCACGGCAGCACATTGGGTCACAATAGCAGTCTGTATCACAAAAATAACGTTGAGAAGCGCGTTAAATATATTTATATAGAATTTGCGCTATTTTAATGAATACCTTTACCTTTTTTATAGGTTGGCCATGTTCAATACACTATAAGGTCCTATAACGTTTAACCTGTATCCTGTAACCTTACATCAGTAAAACACTTACAATGTTCTAGGCCTTTTACACAGAAATGACAATACATACTAAACCTTGGCTATTATAATCTTCAGGTCGCAACGGAAAAAGATTTTCTGGAGGCAGTTAACAAGGTTATCAAAGCTTACGCGAAGTTCAGCGCTACTCCACGTTACATGACCTATAACTAGACTGATGAACATTGAGACTATGAGAACATTAGTCCAGCCGATGCCTTGGTACCCGCACAGAAAACAAGCCCATCTCTTGTTAAAACTAGAAAGATTTGGAAATAAAATATTTGTAAATACTTGTCTGGACTAGTTGCGAATGAGTGAGAATGTGGTCTAGATCTGTTACCGTGTTCAACAGAAACTTGCCCCCCAATCAAAATTCCAAACACGACTTTCATAATGGCCGCCTTCAGCCGCCTCCTAATTTGCATAATTTGGAAGATAAATCTGTAGCGAGAAACCAATGCTACCACATGAAAGATACATTAAAACTAGTAATTGTTTTGAATTCTAGAGCAATGTGGAGAATTGCTGTTGAGTTATAGGCATTTCTAATGCAGAAAAACATGAAAGCGAGGCTAGAAAGGCCTCCGTTGTTTTTCTCATACAAATCTCTCTAATTTCATCTGGCTGTAACTTCGTTGCTTTATAAGCTACAGCACTCTACTTTCACAAGTTCACTAATGTCGACATGCTCTTTCACATGCCAATGTTCATATTTTCTATACATGTGGATAAAGTAGCGAAACGGGAAATCACATATGCAAATTAGGAGGCGGCCATTATGAAAGTCGTGTATACTGTAAAAAATTCCGAGTTTGCGGGCCTATAACTTTGCTCCTATTCAAGATATAACTCTCAAATTTGGGATTTTGACTAACTTCGAGGTGCTCTTTTCAGCAGTATCGGTTTTGCTGTTATACGTATATATCAAAAGTTTTAAAAAAAAACGTGGAAGGGTCTATTGCATAGAAAGAGCTAATAAACTACTCTTTAACACCTTGTTGTTTGTATTCTCCAGTGCTAGCTTTGCACAAATGACTTATTTTGAGGGATTCCGTGGCTGATTGATGTCGTGGTGGACTCGGCGATGTAACAAGTCCATAAAAAACTTCGTCTTTGATTGATCAGGTATACTGGCGCTGCAGTTACCCCCAAAAAAATATTATTATCTTGATTGAAACTATAAACTATTCTTTAGAACTAAACGCAAAAATGGGAGGCTAAAACAACTAATTTTCTTACGGCCTTTCAAAGCTGAGAACCAGAACAAGTGGCCGTCAGTTTTCAATTCCATTTGGGGGCCTGGAGACTAGTGACGTATGAAGTAAGGCGTCCTTCCAATAGCCCACTTCACGTAACGCACAAAGGTTTCAATACGAGGCTCGGTGCTAAATTAATTTTCTTTTCTCTGTGAAAAGAAATTTTTTTTTTAGCACTGAGCCTCGTATTGAAACCTTTGTGCATGACGAGTAAAGCATATCGCGGAAGTGGGCTGTTCCTCTCGCAAACATCTCTTATTTCTGCGACTCTTGGAAGCTCACCACATGGTAAATATCCAGTGAAATGTCCAAACATGGTAAGTTTATTAATTTCGATGTGATATTTTCTGTGATGAAGTTCATTTCATACTGATTAATAATAATGGATTATTAACAGTACTTCCACTGGGTGGCTCTTGGCTGTTAAACTATAATATATTTTTCCTTTTTGAATTATTTTTCTTATTCAAATTTTCCAACTCCTTTGAGAATAGCAAGGCTAAATTAGTCTAAATTAGAGGAACAAAGAAACCGTGCAAAGGATTCTGGTAGTGGTAGTAAAATGATGTCCGTAAGACGTCACAACTCCAGACCGCTGGAAACAGGGAGCCCAAAACGGATTTTGACGCCACTTCGTAGCCTGTTCACAAGCCCTGGATACTAAACAAAACTAAAAAATCTAGTTTTCGCCATGTTTTATTTTCATCATTTTCCCCAGTATCTAGGGCCTGTGAACAGGCTACTAAAATCGTCGAAGTTTTATTTTTTCGAATTCTTAGTCAGGGCGCTTTACACAATCCATGTTAAAATTATTTTCTCCGACAACCTAGCCTGCGTCGCATCCGAACCGGGCAAATTTTTTTTTTGGGCCCCAGTTCAGATCAATGAGCAACTTTACCATGAGGCCTTGCGCGCCCAATCCAAGATGGCGGACAAAGATGGCGGACTTGGGGAAAGGAAATTGTTTTCGGGGTGGTGCTAGTAAAATTTTGACAACTGCGTTGACGTAATTCAAGAAACCACGTGATGTTGCCATAATAAAGGGAGGAGTGGGTCAGTAAGAAATAATACGCAGTGGGTGGCTGGCGGCAACTTGTAGTTCATGTTTCATTTTCGCGGAAGATTACGAATTCGGCACCGGCTTTTGCGCGGGATCGTGGGATTTTCAGTATTCTTTAATACTATTGAACCTGGATTTTTCTAACCGCTGGAGCCGAATAAGGGTTTGAAAATTGTTTCCTGAACGGTGATCATGAAAGTAAGTGCAATTCAGTACTTGCTCGTAAGCGTTAATACCTTTGAGACATTTTTGCGTAGTTTCCGGACATATATTCGAAAAGCTGCAGGTTGATGAAAGGTGAGAATTTTAAGTTTCCTTATTAAAAATTATAAGACCTTGTAATCTTTAATTACTTATGATTCTTTTCCCGATTGTGCAAAGCGATTATTCTCTTCAGAGGGATACCTTTCATATTTAAGAAGATCCTATTGAATAAATACCCTAATTTAAGTGCTAAAACAAAGTGAATGTTAAAAAAACGAATTTCCCTACGTAAGGAAAAAAGGAACACAGTATATTTTATAAACATTTTGTCGTAATTTCATAAGAAAATATTATTTTTAATTTGTATATTAAATATAATTAATATAATTTTAAAAAGTATAGTACCCCCCCCCCCCCTTTAGTTCTTAGATATTCTTTTTACTTTTCCAAAACTTTATGCAGAGTTATATAAAAAAAACAAATTCATATATATGTACTCTGTATACATTGTTACATATGTACCTGGTAGAGAAAGAGTAAGGGTATTTTGATTGTAATTTTGGGTGACTTTAACAATTGCACTTAATCATAACCCTACCCTACCCCTTCCTAGGTATGCTGATTTGTTTCTGTTTAACCCCTTTCATTAGTTGAAGTCTCATATTTCTTTACTGAGTATAACAATATAATTACAATAAATATAATAAAATATACTTACTTTAATTATTAACCAACACAGGCTTGAACCCATTATTTTGTGCCAGCCAACAAGAGGATGTAGTCATGACCTCATGACTTCCTTCATAAATAAGCTACCCCTTGGAGCTTTTGAACTTTTCTAGTTGTGATATTGGAATTTGAAGTACATGTAAAAGGTAAATTAGGTGGATTAAAGAAATAAAAAACGCTAGCTGTAATACTGTAAAATTGTAATTGTCAGGAAACATATTAACTATTAAAACACAGTATTTTTCAAGTGTTAGTAGTAGGCCAGTCATGCATGTATGTTGCCGATTTATATATAATATACTGAGCACACACTTACATGCATTTTAAATTTAAAAGTTGTGTTAAATAATAATGATCAATTCATTGGTAATTAATCAAATTGTTGTTTTATTTCCTATTACTGCCTGTGGTATTTAACATTTAGCTGTTAAATTTGTTTCCCTTAGTTAATTATATATATATAATATATAATATATTATATATAGTATGTATTTGCTCCTTTAATTAATATCATTAACTAAATCAGGTATACCTGAGGTCTTGGCATGCATGCATGTGCATTATTATTTATAGATTATATACTCTGATAACACTTATTTATTAAAGCTTAATTGACTAATTAATTAGAAGGTAATTGTGCACTAGCTGTTTATTGTAGAAAAAACCTTTAAACTGTCACAGCCAAAAATTATTGTAAATGTGAGTGTTTCAAAAGCGAATAAAAATGCATGTACAAGCATAATTCTGAGCTAGCTTTTATATAACAATTAGTGTGCTAGTATATATATAATTTTATGTAAATGGCACAATTACAAATAATTGGTATAGCCTTAATTCATACTGCTTCTAAACACTTGAAAAATACTGTGTTAGGTTTTCTGATAAAACAATTGTGACAAAATTGGAACCCAAGAATTACAGGGTTCTTTTTATTCCTTTAGGCTGTATTCATAATATGTATACCTGACAGGCCGGGAGGGGGGCAGGTGATTTTAAGGGATCCCAATTTGTTTTAACAGGCTTTAGAAGGGGGAATCTTAAAATTTATTTATGAAAGGTTGGGTGGATTAATGTTAATTTTTTTAATGTTTGTCAAACAAAGACCTACGTATATACACTTAAAATGGTAGGTGCACAGAATGGCTAATTAATGCACTAAATAGAGCTAGCTTAAGAAATGCAGGAGAATGCACTTGCAATAATCTAAAAACCTTCCCGGTCCCCCCCAGAACACTTTTTCTTAAGGTTGCATGCAGCTAGGAATGCCTGATGTAAGGTCGAATTAATGATTATATCAATTAAAGGACAATATATTCTTGTGTAGTTTTGGAACACCATGCAGCAACAAATACTTTTTACAGACACCAAGGTGAGTGGTAGTTAATAACAGTTAATTTTATGGTTTATTCTTAGCTTTTCTACATATTGTAGTATTAAACCGAGTTTCACGGCCCGAAATGACAGTTCTGTAAAATTATGCTTGTTAAATAATGCTAGTTTGCATATGAAACTGGCCTGGGGGGAGGGCTAGGGACGGCGGTGTATTAATTTTTTGAAAGGATGGAGGGGGGTTGCTAAAATTATTTAAATAAGCAGTTTATTCTGGGGGGAGTAATAAAAATATGACGTAATCTGAATAAATAACCTGGACCCCTGTGGTATAGTCATAATCAATGCAGTCTTTAATTTACTTCCAATATCACAACTGAAAAGTTCAAAAGCTCCATGGGATAGCTAATATTTATATAGGAAGGCATGAAATCATGTACATTCTCTTGTTGGCCAGGCACAAATAATGGTTCAAGCCTATATGTATTGGATAATAAAGAAGTATATTTTGTTGTATTTATTGCAAATATTGTTACTGTAAAGTAGACTTCAACTCTAAGGAAAGGGGTGGAAATGAAACAAATCAGTATAACCTAGGAAAGGGTAGTCTTTATAAACATATAACCTGCATAACCCTACTTTCCCTCCCCCACCCTCATAAAGAATACCAAAACCATACACACAATATATTCATAATTCTGTAAAATTCACAAGTACCCCACCTCCAATATTTTGATTGAAAATGACCACCAAAAAAAATAAAGATTGTTGGATAACCCATAATTTCCCTGAAGAAATTTAAATTATAAATTAGTACCTTTCTCTGACCTGGTACAAATGTAACAAATACATACATATATATGAATGTTGTTTTATAACTCTGCACAATGTATTGGCAAAGTAAATACGGATGGGCGAAATTAATTGGAGGGGGGGGGGGGGGGGGGGGTGGGCGGTTCTGCGAGTGCTAAACAAAGGACTTTTTATTACAATATAATTTACAAATTAAAAATAATATATTTTATTATGATATCACGACAATTTTTTTATAAAATATACTTTGTTCCTTTTGGGGATTCTACCATTCTTCCGAAGTCGGAATCTGCCCCTGAAGTGTGTCTTCCCTCTATAAATTGAGCTACTTGCGGTCCAGAAAATATTTATTAGCGCGCGAAAACGTCTCGCCAAGTTCGCGTAAATCATAAAGTCGTGAAAGGCGAACACGAAAGAGTAATGCGTTGATCGTTGTGCCTTGCATAAGGAAATTTGTTTATTTTACATTAGCACTTTATTATAGGGGTATTTATTACCTTTCATATTTGAGAAGATCCCCTTGTCATCTCTCTGTAAACACCGAGATATATATAATCGCTTCGCACAACCAACAAAATTATAAAAACAAAGCCTAATGTTTTTGTATCGGGAAAAGAATCATAAGTAGTTAAAGTTTACAAGGTCTTATAATTTTTAATTAGGAAACTTAAAATTCGCAACTTTTCGATTGATGTCCGCAAACTACGCAAAATGTCTGAACATGTACTGTATTGCACTGTTCAGGAAACAAGAGTTGTCGAGATTTTTCCAACCCTTATCCGGCTCCAGCGGTTAGAAAAATCCAGGTTCAATAGTATTAAAGAATACTGAAAATCTCACGATCCCGCGCAAAAGCCGGTGCCGAATTCGTAATCTTCCGCGAAAATGAAACATGAACTACAAGTTGCCGCCAGCCACCCACTGCGTATTATTTCTTACTGACCTACTCCTCCCTTTATTATGGCAACATCACGTGGTTTCTTGAATTACGTCAACGCAGTTGTCAAAATTTTACTAGCACCACCCCGAAAACAATTTCCTTTCCCCAAGTCCGCCATCTTTGTCCGCCATCTTGGATTGGGCGCGCAAGGCCTCATGGTAAAGTTGCTCATTGATCTGAACTGGGGCCCAAAAAAAATATTTGCCCGAACCGGGGTTCAGTTCGGATGCGACGCAGGCTACGACAACCCTGATATCTGTGTTTGGGTGTACCGTTGTTAAAAAGATCGAATCAAAGCAGAAATAAAAGAACATTTGTTTCACTTTCTTTTCATTGAAGTTCAAAGGAACGGTCGACCGTGAAGCCTGGTGCAAAAACTTACCAAGGGAGGTGGGGAGGGACTGACATTTGACTCGAGGTCATTCAAAATCAAATACTTTGCCATAATTTTTGGGGTGGCGAAGAACTGAGCCCACTTAACTGTTTAAGTGGCAAAAAGGATATTCCCAGTATCTGTCGGTGTTATTTGGGCTTTTTGCAAGATTAGGTTTAGGGCCGAGATTTACAATCGCCGGAACTGGCCTTCTATAAAGTCGTCATGTGATGGAGAAAGTTCGCTCGGTGCTGCGTAATCAAATGTTTACTGTCCTTGGCACTGAATATGTAAGTATTAAGTGTGCTTATACTATCAGATAGTCTATTGAAATGATGAAATATATAATGAACGATCATGCAGTCACTAGCATATAGCAATATCAAATATACATCAAGGAATCCAGGAAGGAATTGATCAGTAAGATGTCTACAGCTTCCCTGCGGGCGTTCCTTGTGGGTTGTGGGGTTTGGTGAAGAATAAATTTGTCTTCAGATGCATGGTGTCGTGGTTTCCAAAGAAAATTGCAGCGAGAAAGTATTTTTAACACTTCGTATTTCCAGTATTATGCCAGGTGGGCCTAGTGAAAATAGTAAATTATTTATAGATTTGACTGCTGCGTCTGCGAGTTATAAAAGTTTATATAATTTTCGAATATGGTAATATTTGTGATATCATAGGAGACCGATCTTGTGAATGAAACTACTTTGATTTATACGACATATTTGGTAACAACATGGATGTACATATAAAAGGTCATTTATCTCTACCACCTTCAACATGGATGTACATATAAAAGGTCATTTATCTCTACCACCTTGGCATCACATAAACGATTTAGGACCAAAAGAACAGAAGACTTTTTATTAACTTTTAGATATTAATCATCTGTTATTATACAACATGTAGTTGCTTATATATTCATATTTATTGTCATATAGTATTATCACTTGTTAATTCAGTTTTATTCTGCATTAGAGTGCAATAAACAGTATTTATTAGTAGTAGTATTAGCATATTGAAAATTAACACTCAGACAACAGCTAAAATCAGAAATAGTTTACTATTCACTTATTCACTTGATGTAGAATCGATTTTAATGATAAAAATATTGGACTTTGAATGACTTACAATATATTTATATGTGGAAGGTGCTGTACTATTCATCATTGACAATGAAAATAAGTTCATTTGGGCGATTTACACAGCTCTCCCCAGTCCTTCCTTGGAAAAAGTCTGTTTTGAAGCTAAATTTGCAATGTTTTGCAAAATATCTCCAAAACGAAGATGGTGATCCCCATATTTGATCACAGCAAAGTTGGCTGACAGATAATAAAGTATAAATAATTTTTAATTTCTGGATGCTTAGATATTCTTATGCAAATACTATAAGTAGCTATTTTTACACTTGTTGGGGATACTATCAAGGCAGATTTCATCGTATTCTGCTAAAGTACTGTCCACTTGCAGTATTGTTAAGGTTTTTGTGTTAATTTTTTTATACATACTGCATAATATATTCATTTGTTCACTATGAACAGTTAGACTTAACAGTTAATGGGCACTGGTTTACTCTTGCTGATACAGTGTGATACTCTAGCAATGGCACTATGACTAGCTAAACATGACACAAAAAGGTGCTTGAACTAGAATGCAGTCATGGACAGCTGTTTCATGCTCATTTGGACTTGTCAGCATGACATAGCAAGCAAAATGAGCTTTGGTGAAAGAACCTAGTGTAGATCTAGCTCAGAAAATGAGCTTGGCTATCCGGATTTTATCCCTTTTCAAAGTTCTTAGCATGGTAATATAGTGTTTATTATTGTCATTGATCCAGGATTCACACATAGTATTGTAGAATTCACATTGTAAATATTTTTATTATTTCTATTATTTTGAGGGCCATGAATTTATCAGTGTTATATACTGTCAAGTGCTTACCCTCGTTAATTAAAGCCTATTGTATTGTATTGTCACACAATGATATATATATATATGCTTGTGTGGCAGAAAGCCAAGCAAATCTCAGCCTTAATGTGTCAGTATCAAAGAGAGCCTAAACAACTGCAGAACTACAACTACAATTTAATGCAGCTACTTCACGCGAACGAGAATGGTGACCCCCTATTTTTATTGCATTTTTTGAGAGAGTATTAATAAGGTCTTTATAAAGGTTTGAGGTGTATATGTGTAATCCATTTTGATCAACAGTTAAAATCATAGATGTACATTTTTCAATGCGAAATTACTCTTGCCAGAAGGAGTTTCAAAACGTTTTTCTTAATTATCCCTGTTGAATCCCAACTAAACTGTCTAAAGTACTGTGTTGTGGATTTTTGATATGTTGCAACATATTACAGATTTTATCCCTTTTCAAAGTGAAGAAAGTACTTTTTCATCCTATTTTGATACAAACCTGAATGAAAAAGATTTTCAAAAATCTTTGACAAAATATTTTAGACAATTAAGTTGGGATTCGAAAGGGACGATACTTAAAAAAAATTCAAAGCCTCAAGGGCTGAACTTCTGGCAGACAGTCATTTTGCTTTGAAAAATGTTAACAACTGCATCTATGTTTTTAAATTTCAAATGAATTAAAATATACTTTATCCAATTCAAGACCTTTAAAATGGTATAAAATTATAATATGTTTATGTGGCTTTAATTGCAATGCTGCAAGAGCATTTTTTCCGAAATGACACCTCAAACCTTTATCAAAACCTTATATTGTTGAATAGGGACTGGGAGTTTTTAGAATAAACTTGAGGCTGCATGATGAGGTGCTTTCATTTTAATTCCTTATTAACAAGAATCTATGGTGGTCTAACCATGCCATCCGATGAGTTTGAGACAAGATTGTTTCACCTGAGCACCTCACATTCTGCAGTTATTGAAGACCCTACGTGTTGGTCAGGCTTGGGATTATAACCCCTCAGCTAGCTATCATAATTTTCAGATGATTGCTAAGTTGATAGAACAATTGAAGGGCTGTGTGCAAAATGGGCGTTAGTGACTCCTGATCAGATTCTAAATTCTCCTTCAATTTCTTTGTTTTCTAAGGGAGTATTTAGAACATGACCAAGAGTCACTTATGCCTTTTTTGCACACAGCCCTTCAATTGCGTACAGTGGTTTGATTATGCTTCAACAATAGGCACTTTAGAAATGAGTAGGGGGCTGGGGCGAGTTCGGTTTTGCAAAGATGCTTGAGAACGCCATTGCCAACTATCGCAATTAACTGTTCCCAGTATAAAAGTCATCATCATGTTTTATTTGACTCAATAATAAGTTTACAATTTGGAAATATACTTATGGTTTATGAATTGACATTTACAATGTGAATATTTGCACATATAATATTAATTAACTAATATAATTGTTTTATTGAGTTCGGTCATCCTAATACATGTAGTATAAACTAATCGAGAGAATGACCCTAAATACTTAATTTATATTTAGAGGTAGAATAAATTAAAGTAAGTTTGTATTTCTTCAGTAATAGTATTAAAATCTATATTTATAATAACTATTATAAAATCAAAAGACTAGTCAAAGGAATAATTATCTAATATTTTAATATTTTTTACAAAAGGAGACGAGAGAGGTTATGTTTCTTATATCAGAAGGTAAAGAATTCCAAAGTTTTGAAACAGTATATTGAAGAGAATGTAATCCATAGTGAGTGGTTTTAACAGCTTTTAAATATATATCACTACTTTGAGATTGAAGGGTAGGATAAGAGTGAACATTGGATACGTAGTTAAAATAGTCACTAAAGCTACTTAACAATTAGACCCGCAGCCTGAATGGGCTACGAGTCTATAGCCCATGAGGCATAGCCGAATGGGCTATTTACCTCGTAGCCCATGAGGGCGAGAGGTCTAATTGTTTTAGTATAAACTAACTAGTCGGACAGTAGAAAATAATAGAAATAAATAAATTGAGTTGAAAAACTGCTATTACTTCGTGAAAATGCGTGCGGTTTTCCTCCACCATGGGCTATCACAAATAGACCTATAGTAGGGTAGCCAATCAGAATGCAGGATTTGTAATAGTCCACTAGTTGGTTTATACTAATAGCTGTTAGATTAAGAGGCCACTGAAAAAGAAATTAAAGAATTTGAATATTAAACTTAAGCATATTTAGGGATTTTAAGAGAGGTTCAGAGTGGGATCTAGGTTCTGAAAAAGTTATAATTCTTACAGCTTTTTTCTGGATTATAGAAATAGGTTTTAGGTAACTAGGGTATGTAAGTATGTAACGATCCCAAGCACCTTTGCGAAACGGAACTCACCCCACACCCTACTCATTTCTAAAGTGGATAATTAGACTTCTCGCTCTTCGTTTCCTTCAACTTTGATAGTTGCATCAGGGCTTTACCCCTCTCCAACTATCTGCCGTTATAGTTCACCACAAAATTTTGGCGCGCGCTCATTGGCTAAAAGCGATCACGTAACGTGATAGTTGTCGTCCGCGGATGCAAACTATCAGGTGTTATAGTTCACCACAAAATTGTGGCGCGCGCTCATTGGCTAAGAGCGATCACGTAACGTGATAGTTGTCGTCCGCGGATGCAAACTATCAGGCGTTATAGTTCACCACAAAATTTTGGCGCGCGCTCATTGGCTAAAAGCGATCACGTGACGTGATAGTTGTCGTCCGCGGATGAAAACTATCAGGCGATAGTGCCCGCTGAGAGCGGAAGACGATTTTATGATGAACAATAACGACAAATAGACTGTTTGTCTCGGAACTATCGGCTGATAGTTTCCCTTGGAAATTTGTTGTTCTTAAAACTAGCATATAAGCCCTCAAACTTCGTTCTCGGGCTTATATTTGTTTTAAGAACATCAAATTTCCGCGGGCAACTATGAGGCGATAGTTACTCGACGGACACAGTCTATTTGTATAATAGTGCCCGCTGAGAGCGGAAGACGATTTTGTGATGAACAATAACGACAAATAGACTGTTTGTCTCGGAACTATCGGCTGATGGTTTCCCTTGGAAATTTGATGTTCTTAAAACTAGCATACAAGCCCTCGAACTTCGTTCTCGGGCTTATATTTGTTTTAAGAACATCAAATTTCCGCGGGCAACTACGGACACAGTCTATTTGTATAATAGTGCGCTGAGAGCGGAAGACGATTTTGTGATGAACAATAACGACAAATAGACTGTGTCTTTCTCGGACCTATCGGCTGATAACGGTTTCCCTTGGAAATTTGATGTTCTTAAAACTAGCATATAAGCCCTCGAACTTCGTTCTCGGGCTTATATTTGTTTTAAGAACATCAAATTTCCGCGGGCAACTATCAGCCGATAGTTCCTCGACGGACACAGTCTATTTGTATAATAGTGCCCGCTGAGAGTGGAAGACGATTTTGTGATGAACAATAACGACAAATAGAGAGTGTTTGTCTCGGAACTATCGGCTGATAGTTTCCCTTGGAAATTTGATGTTCTTAAAACTAGCATATCGTACTCGGGCTTAAATTTGTTTTAAGAACATCAAATTTCCGCGGGCAACTATCAGCCGATAGTTCCTCAACGGACACAGTCTATTTGTATAATAGTTCCTTGACGGACACACTCTATTTGTATAATAGTTCCTCGACGGACACAGTCTATTTGTATAATAGTTCCTTGACGGACACACTCTATTTGTATAATAGTTCCTTGACGGACACACTCTATTTGTATAATAGTTCCTTGACGGACACACTCTATTTGTATAATAGTTCCTCGACGCACACACTCTATTTGTATAATAGTTCCTCGACGGACTCACTCTATTTGTATCATAGTTCCTTGACGGACACACTCTATTTGTATAATAGTTCCTCGACGCACACACTCTATTTGTATAATAGTTCCTTGACGCACACACTCTATTTGTATAATAGTTCCTTGACGGACACACTCTATTTGTATAATAGTTCCTTGACGGACACACTCTATTTGTATAATAGTTCCTCAACGCACACAGTCTATTTGTATAATAGTTCCTTGACGGACACACTCTATTTGTATAATAGTTCCTCAACGCACACAGTCTATTTGTATAATAGTTTCTTGACGGACACACTCTATTTGTATAATAGTTCCTCGACGCACACACTCTATTTGTATAATAGTTCCTCGACGGACACACTCTATTTGTATAATAGTTCCTCGACGCACACACTCTATTTGTATAATAGTTCCTTGACGCACACACTATTTGTATAATAGTTTCTCGACGCACACACTCTATTTGTATAATAGTTCCTCGACGCACACAGTCCATTTGTATAATAGTTCCTTGACGCACACACTCTATTTGTATAATAGTTCCTCGACGGACTCACTCTATTTGTATAATAGTTCCTTGACGGACACACTCTATTTGTATAATAGTTCCTCGACGCACACACTCTATTTGTATAATAGTTCCTCGACGCACACACTCTATTTGTATAATAGTTCCTCGACGCACACACTCTATTTGTATAATAGTTCCTCGACGGACTCACTCTATTTGTATAATAGTTCCTTGACGGACTCACTCTATTTGTATAATAGTTCCTCGACGGACACACTCTATTTGTATAATAGTTCCTCGACGCACACACTCTATTTGTATAATAGTTCCTCGACGCACACACTCTATTTGTATAATAGTTCCTCGACGCACACACTCTATTTGTATAATAGTTCCTCGACGCACACACTCTATTTGTATAATAGTTCCTCGACGCACACACTCTATTTGTATGATAGTTCCTCGACGGACTCACTCTATTTGTATAATAGTTCCTCGACGGACACACTCTATTTGTATAATAGTTCCTCGACGGACTCACTCTATTTGTATAATAGTTCCTCGACGGACACACTCTATTTGTATAATAGTTCCTCGACGCACACACTCTATTTGTATAATAGTTCCTCGACGCACACACTCTATTTGTATAATAGTTCCTCGACGCACACACTCTATTTGTATAATAGTTCCTCGACGCACACACTCTATTTGTATAATAGTTCCTCGACGGACTCACTCTATTTGTATAATAGTTCCTCGACGGACACACTCTATTTGTATAATAGTTCCTCGACGGACTCACTCTATTTGTATAATAGTTCCTCGACGCACACACTCTATTTGTATAATAGTTCCTCGACGCACACACTCTATTTGTATAATAGTTCCTCGACGCACACACTCTATTTGTATAATAGTTCCTCGACGCACACACTCTATTTGTATAATAGTTCCTCGACGCACACACTCTATTTGTATAATAGTTCCTCGACGGACTCACTCTATTTGTATAATAGTTCCTCGACGCACACACTCTATTTGTATAATAGTTCCTTGACGCACACACTCTATTTGTATAATAGTTCCTCGACGGACACACTATTTGTATAATAGTTCCTCGACGCACACACTCTATTTGTATAATAGTTCCTCGACGGACACACTCTAATTGTTAAATATGCGTCATATTAAAATCCATAACTGTTTCTCTATTTATTTTGTACAGGATATTTTATGCCCATGCAAGCCCAGGAAACATTTATTATTCATGCAGTCGAAAGTTACAGAAGACTACATACTAGTATGAGAAACGTGAAGTGTGTGCTGATTGGTAACGAGGATGTTGATAAGAAGGAACTCTTGATTAAGATTGCTAGTGATCTGGCACCTAAAAATCATGAAAAACCTGCACCAAAAGCTACTGATGAGGAGACTAAGAAAGATGAGGAATTTCTGAGAAGTGAGAGTTTTGATGGGTTACAAGATTTCGAAACGGTTGCACAGCCAACACGTTTCCAGGTTTTACATCACGATGAACACGAGACATATTCTGACGAGGAACCAAGTGAAGAGGTCATGGAATACTGGTCTGGTGCTATCACTGTTGATGGCAAAACCTTCAACTTAGAAATTCACGATAGTACATGCCAAGATGCATTTGACCAACTTCGACCATACCTCTATCCTGATACAGATGTCTTTTTAGTTTGTTTTTCTGTCGCAATGCAGAATTCCCTACAGGATGTGGTCAGTAAGTGGGTGCCAGAGGTCCGTGGCTACTGCCCTGTAACTCCACTGATTCTTGTTGGAACTCATACAAATTGGAGGGAACTTTTTGATGAACGCATCGCTGCTGTAGACCCGGCAGAAAGACCTGTGTATCGTGAAACAGGGGCTATCTATGCAGAAAGGATTGGTGCTATAAGGTATGTCTTGTGCCGCTCAGTCTAAACACTTTTAAAAGGAAACACTATAAACTGTATTGTAGACCTTTATTGAGTCGGACAACTCAACCAACAACGAGAAGCCTAGTGGCATACCTAATAAGGTGACAACACAGCTTCACGTATACATGCATCAGGAGTTCCGGACTTCCGGTTGGATCACACTGCATTCTGGGTAGGTGGGCTCAGAAAAGTGGGCATCAACTTCCAGAGCGGCCATATTGGATTTGAGCGCAGTCAACTTGGAAACTTTATTAATCCCGTTCTAAAGCTTAAACATCGACTTAGAACTCCCAACTGAAGAATCTGTAAAGGTAAGATATTCCGTGTATTAGGTAGTAAGTTTTTGAACTTGCAAAGGAGCAAAAATTGACTGCACTCAAATCCAATATGGCCGATCTAGAAGTTGATGCCCACTTTTCTGAGCCGACCTACCCAGAATGCAGTGTGATCCAACCGGAAGTCCGGAACTCCTGATGCATGTATAGGATTTTTAGCAATCAAGAGACTTCACAATTTTTATCATTGTTAAAAATTTCATTTATTGAACTGATTTTAACAGTCATGGTTTATGCTTTGTATCCTTCTTAAGCTGGGCCCTCGAGTATATTTTTTGTGTGCATAAAGTGAAATCCGGTAGTGGCATGGCCTTCTAAGAACACTGTAAGTAGTTTATTGTATGGCAAAAATGGATTGCAGACTGTTACCATGGCAACAGCTTATAAAATTTCGATCTAGTAACAGCGATTGAGAGCAAAGCAACGTTGTTTTGTCTTAATTATAACTAATATTTTAAGTGGATATATTCAATAACGTATACGTTACTGAATTGTATGGTAACCATTATTGTATGCTAGCAACCAGTTTTTTTGGGGTGGCTCCACATTTTTGAGTCAGGTCGCAGCTTCAATATGTGCGCTTGTGATTGGCTGCTGAGCTGTAACTACGTTTTTCTTTTGTTCTGAGAATTAGTTTGCCTCTGTAATTATTTATTTGTCAGTGTTACAATTAGGGAAAGACATGCCAAAAAATATACCAGAGGGCAGAGGCAGAGCTGGAGTGTCCGGTAGCGAAGGTAGCGAGGGTCGCGAGAGTAGCGAGGGTGGCAAAGGTAGCGAGGGTCGCAAAGGTAGCGAGAGTAGCTAAGGTAGCGAGGGTCGCGAGAGTAGCTAGCTAGGGTAGCGAAAGTAGCGAGGGTCGCAAAGGTAGCGAGGGTCGCAAAGGTAGAAGGTAGCGAGGGTCGCAAAGATAGCGAAGGTAGCGAGGGTCGCAAGGGTAGCGAGGGTCGCGAAGGTAGCGAGAGTCGCAAAGGTAGCGAGGGTCGCAAAGGTAGCGAGGGTCGCGAAGGTAGCGAGGGTCGCAAAGGTAGCGAGGGTCGCAAAGGTAGCGAGGGTCGCAAAGGTAGCGAGGGTCGCGAAGGTAGCGAGGGTCGCAAAGGTAGCGAGGGTCGCAAAGGTAGCGAGGGTCGCAAAGGTAGCGAGGGTCGCAAAGGTAGCGAGGGTCGCAAAGGTAGCGAGGGTCGCGAAGGTAGCGAGGGTCGCGAAGGTAGCGAGGGTCGCGAAGGTAGCGAGGGTCGCAAAGGTAGCGAGGGTCGCAAAGGTAGCGAGGGTCGCAAGGGTCGCGAGAGTAGCGAGGGTCGCAAGGGTCGCGAAGGTAGCGAGGGTCGCGAAGGTAGCGAAGGTAGCGAGGGTCGCGAGGGTCGCAAAGGTAGCGAGGGTCGCAAAGGTAGCGAGGGTCGCGAAGGTAGCGAGGGTCGCGAAGGTAGCGAGGGTCGCGAAGGTAGCGAGGGTCGCGAAGGTAGCGAGGGTCGCGAAGGTAGCGAGAGTCGCGAAGGTAGCGAGGGTCGCAAAGGTCGCGAGAGTAGCGAGGGTCGCGAAGGTAGCGAGGGTCGCAAAGGTAGCGAGGGTCGCGAAGGTAGCGAGGGTCGCGAAGGTAGCGAGGGTCGCGAAGGTAGCGAGGGTCGCGAAGGTAGCGAGGGTCGCGAAGGTAGCGAGAGTCGCGAAGGTAGCGAGGGTCGCAAAGGTCGCGAGAGTAGCGAGGGTCGCGAAGGTAGCGAGGGTCGCGAAGGTAGCGAGGCTCGCGAAGGTAGCGAGGCTCGCAAAGGTAGCGAGGCTCGCAAAGGTAGCGAGGGTCGCGAGGGTCGCGAGAGTAGCGAGGGTCGCAAAGGTCGCGAGAGTAGCGAGGGTCGCAAAGGTAGCGAGGGTCGCGAAGGTAGCGAGGGTCGCAAAGGTAGCGAGGGTCGCGAAGGTAGCGAGGGTCGCAAAGGTAGCGAGAGTAGCTAAGGTAGCGAGGGTCGCAAAGGTAGCGAGAGTAGCTAAGGTAGCGAGGGTCGGAAAGGTAGCGAGGGTCGCAAAGGTAGCGAGGGTCGCAAAGGTAGCGAGGGTCGCGAAGGTAGCGAGGGTCGCGAAGGTAGCGAGGGTCGCGAAGGTAGCGAGGGTCGCAAGGGTAGCGAGGGTCGCAAGGGTAGCGAGAGTAGCGAGGGTCGCGAAGGTAGCGAGGGTCGCGAAGGTCGCGAAGGTAGCGAGGGTCGCGAAGGTAGCGAGGGTCGCAAAGGTAGCGAGGGTCGCAAAGGTAGCGAGGGTCGCGAAGGTAGCGAGGGTCGCGAAGGTAGCGAGGGTCGCGAGGGTCGCAAAGGTAGCGAGGGTCGCGAGGGTAGCGAGGGTCGCGAGGGTCGCGAGGGTCGAGAAGGTAGCGAGGGTCGCGAAGGTAGCGAGGGTCGCGAAGGTAGCGAAGGTAGCGAGGGTCGCAAAGGTAGCGAGGGTCGCAAAGGTAGCGAGGGTAGGTAGCGAGGGTCGCGAGAGTTATAAGCTGAGTAGCGAAGGTATAGCGACAATAGCGAAAGGGAGGTGAGCGAAGGTAATGGTAATAAGAGATTATTCTATCGGTAGGAATGTAAACCCTGGTTAGGGTTTGGTTTGGGGTCAGGGTTAGGTATTATCTGGTTAATAAAAACACCTCACACACCTTCCTTTATTATGCAAGCGGTACCCCCCTTATCCTTATAATTGCATGTAGTATCATCAGCACCCAATCTATCTATTTATCTATATCTCTTTACCTATTTATTATTCATTTATTTATTTCAAAATTCGCTCATTGAGGACAACTCGGAGCATGGAATACAATAGGACGAGAGATAGGCGAAAATCAAAGTCACGTGACAAAGCCGTCATTTTGCATTATTCGTAGTCCACCGACAAAATCGTCCTTAATATAAAACAATTTTATTTTTCGCCCGACAAAATAATACTATTCAGAATACTGAACGAACTCCTTTGACACATCGCGAAGTCATAAAAATGGTAAAAAAAATACCCGCCTGTTCCCCCTCTCCCTTCAAAATTTTGGGATAGAAAGGCAACATTTCGGCCTCTCTAACTAACATTGAAACGGTGGTTAAGGGAGGGGGGGGAGGGTGTGTGAAAAATAGCCGGAAATTGCTAAACAGGTCCGACTTGTAATGGAAGGGGTCGTAGAAGAGAGAAAACAGTGTTGGGAGTAATGGGAGACAATGCATCAGCCAATTCCAGCGGTGCCCATCCCCCCACCGGGACATGGTGGGGCATTTGCACATTTTGAGATCCCTGGAGTGGGACATTTGCAACTATCTGCACGGGGGGGGGGGGGGGGGGGGGGCATTTGACAGCATAAGCAAAAGACGTTCATAAAGTCAATTTTTTCTTTTTGGCCGCGATTTGACGTCATCGTGCATGTGCGTCAAACTGCACAAACGTCAAACTGAACAAGGGTCTTGATCGACAAGCAACGTTTATAGTAAAATTAATTTACGTACTACCGTTTTAAATCCAATCTCTCGGTCTGGCGATGGTCATGCTGTGAAAAACGTCTGGTGTTTTTAAAAAAAACCTTGGCTCTATATTCTACTCCATGACAGTATGGTAGGTTATTGTACACTACCGAAACAAATTATTGGAAAGAAACTAACCTCGATCGTTGTTTCCCTTGTTGTCAACTACGTACTTGCAGCAAACACTATAAATGGAAGCGCGTTTGGCAAAAGCGAGAATTTCGTGGCTGACTGGCTCGTCCAGCAAGCTAGTAAGGCAGCAACGAGTATTCTAACTAAGTGTAACGAGCCACTTCACACAGGATCACTGTAGATCTGTTGTATCAAAGGTACTGAGTATGTAAAGTCATGTTATATCTTTCTCTCTCATGTATCTAACGGCCATATTTTCCCGTTAATGCTAGTTTTGAACTACTTGTTTGAACTATTTTATGAAGTCAAGCCCGACTCGTATTGATTTCACACTGATTAAAAATACTCGTACTCGGGGATGGTATATGGATGTGCCCGGGGGTGGGGCATTTGCCTCAGTTATTTCTTTGGCTCCACCGTGGGGCATTTGAAATTAGTTTTTCAAAAATAATGTCTAATTCCCGGGGGTTGGCTCATGCAGAGTTTGGGGGGGGGGGGGGGGGGATGGGCGGGCGGCATAAATACAGGAGTATATATACTCCTGATAAATAGTATACAATGTGAAACACTTTTTGATACTTTCAAGTGACAAATATTATGGTTTAGCATTCTAAAGTAGGTCTAATAGTACTGAAGGTAAACCTCGAGTCTCGGTACCAGGTGCCGTGCTCTCATATACACTCTCTTTAATATTCTTAATGAATTGAGATTTTTAACGATAATAATTGCACCCCTAACTTTTAAACTATGATATTACTTTTGAGTTTTCAGCTGTAGTTGAGTTCTCTTAATTTTACAGTAGTTAATATTACGTGCAACGGCGGAAGCAAATCAGCATTATTTGGGGAGGGGGTGGGAAGCGGAGGCTGCTAGGGGCCAAAGGCTAGAGCTTGTAGGGAGGTATATTGAAAAAATTCCAATGAATTGATAGAACGCGCACTGGTTACCGTGACCATAAAACGCGTGAAGTTGGTCTCAAGCTCAAGCATGCAACTAGATTCAATGCATCGGGTAGAATCCCATTGTTTTAGGCGACATTTACTCGCGTCCGTGAGATATGAATAATTATGATACGCCTTATTAGATATTCAGCAAAGCGCTTGTGATTGGCTGCTAGGGAATCCTTCTGGGAATACCCCATTCCCATACTTGCTCTTGGGCCTGTCAATCACTGTCATCTATCTTGTCATGGGACTAACTGAAATCCCAAAGCTCTTTAAGAGATTTCAATAGACCTTGGGTAAATAGGTAAACTCGGTTACAGTAAAAGATCACCGCAAAATCAATTTGCCGTGGCTACTTGGGTTATAAGTTTTATCGCGCGAAGATTCCAAACCTATTTCGTTTGCGTTCGAGGTTTGACTCATGTCAACATTAAAATGGAGTATAATGTCTGAATTTAGAGCTTATTCGAAAAGCCAAAGGCAAAGTGCCGCTTAATTATAATACTGATCAGAAGCTGGTCCTTAGTAATAAAGCCTAACCCATGGATACTTTTCGATGAATGCGCGATAAAAACGAATCCGGGATTGGAAGTGGGAACGTGAATTCCGATATAGTTTTCTAGTGTTTAACGGTGTATCCCGGATTTGTGTAGTCTCGAGCTTTCTAACGAATTTTAAGAATTGGTGAAGGCAAGCAAAAATCTATAACTCAGCGCGATAAATACAAAATTCGGGCCTAAATTTCTTGTCAAAATCGTTTCATAAGTGCCCAGTATTTTCTTCTAGTGAAAACGCTTACCGAATCCAGGACTGTTATTTTTCAAGAATCGGGATGATTTCGAGTTTTCGTGAAGAAAGTATAGTTTGTATTCTGTAGGATTCACTACGCTACAAACCGCGTAAGAAAAAGAACGCTGGTGTAGAAAGAGTAATAAATAAAGTCCGTGATCGGTGAAAATATTTTCCTTTTTATATCAGATTGTAATTCTAATTACAACGCTAACAGTGATATAGAGAATAAAATGCGAATGCAAAGTTTATCTTGATGCGTCTTCACTTTTTGATGTAGTTCCTTGGCATTTGTTATTGCAGTTTTGTCAAATTCAAAAGCCAGGCGCTACCGCTGATATGATTATCCAACTCGATTGATTAATTAGCTTCCACTGCCGCCCCTTTGTTTCGGTATCTTCTATTTTAACCCAGGAGGCGGAGCTTATGTTAGCTTGCCGGTCTCCCGGGAGTTTTGAAAGGTCGATTAATATGCAAGCATTAAGGACACTTTCACTGCTAGAAATACTTTTAAACTTTAATGGCAGAAATATTTAACGGATTTAGATAAAAGAACGCTCGATAACAGATAAGTTATAAAATAATATTTTCCCGTTTTTACAATTTTTAATGATATTAGACTTCGTGAGAAAATAAGTCCTGAATAGCAAATGAGAACACTTTCCATACGTTTTCGACCTGAAATAACCCAAACTTCAGCCTTTATTTAATGGCAGCAGATTCCACTTAATCTACCCCCAAATTAGTGGAAATTGCAGCGTAACATCCCTACTTTAAAATCCCGTGTTTACATTTTTGTGGATATCAGTTTTTAAACCCCCAAATTGGCAATATTTTCAGGGCATAGACCAGTTTGAGGCAGTTTTCTTTGTTATTTGGCATGTGTGCGCTGGAGCAGAAATTTAAATCCAGCGCGCTTGATCGTGTCACGTGACTAAGTAATGTCGCCTGATTCTGCCCGATGACCCCCCCTCCCTAATTTCAAGCTGGTTTTTGCTGGTTTTTGTAACGTTCAAGAGATGTTTAATCGAGAATGTAGTTCACAGCACCCAGTTCTTATTATATAGCCAAAAGGTGTTTTTTTTTACATTAAACATCTGACCTTGAGAACCGATCGGATTGAAATTTTCCAAGATCTCAATGGCAGACTTGATGATTACTCGACCAATCAGATCTCTTACACTTACAACCAATCAGATCACTGGCAAATACACACACACGTGAACATACTAACAGACACATGGCATTGAATAGTACAGATTGCACACATTCATTTCAGTAAGATTACCTTTGCATTTATTTTGGCCATCAGATTTTTGCCATGTGTCAAGTCCTTGAAACACCACTTGGCCTGAAGGCGAAATGAGGGCAATAACAACGATGACAATAAGCAATTATTGAACAAAACTGAGCAAAAGATCATGATGTGTAGCTATAAGTTTTCCAGATACAACGCGCACACTCGTTGCTTGATGCGAGATCACGTGGCAGCCGTCAAAATCCAATGTATCCCGCGTTTCAAATGTATCCCGCCACGTGATCACATCGTGACAGAAGATGGTGTGATGTGTTGCGCGCGCCACTGGCTAGCTAAAGGCTAGCTAAAGACGCGCCACTGGCTAGCTAAAGACAGGAAAATAAACATTTGCGTATCAAAACTCAGTTGAACTTTGTAATTGTTGCTACAATGATTGGCCCCTCGGAAATCAGTGAATTTTCCCCTCTATCGAGGATCTCGGGGAAACAAAACTCACTGTTTCCCTCAAGGCCAGTCAAAGTGTTTACTGTTCATGACGAGCTGTCAGTTATTTGCGATGCCGAAGCGAGACATGAACAGATCGTGATATTTTGCGATAGCCGATAACTTTCAATAGTTGTTTTATACCACTTTACCTCCAGGGTTTGCAAACTAGAAATCTGAGCCTGCAATAGCTCTGCATATCAAACTGTCATGTTTCCAAAACGGATCGGTCATTAGCGCGCATGCTCAGAAAATTACCGTCGTTTACATATAAGCCCGGGAAGGGGGGGGGGGGAGGGGGGTTACTCAACAAAGTTTTATACAGGGAGGCTCCGCCCCGAAGTCCAAACCCTTACCCTTTCATAAACCTTCCATAAAAACTGGTACCCCTTTCACATACCCACAGTAGAAACACTGCATCTCTTCTCTATACGCTTGGAATGAACTTAATGAACGGTATCCCCAGAAAACATCAAGCGTTACCAGTAGAGATGTTAACCAAACAACAATATCATTTATTTAGTTCACGTTGTGGTGGTAGATAGATAGATAGATAGATAGATAGTTTATTTAACCAAAATTGCAGTCATAAACTGAATTACTAAGGTTTACAATAATGAGAAAAACAAATAATTGGTATTGATTAAGAGTAAAAGTAGCTAATATACACACTAACGTATATTTCACTTGGTCGCTAATTCTAACATTTATAATTCGAATTATAATATTTGACACTTGAGTTTATAAAGGTATTAGAGAACCTATTTGTTTTACAGAGCGGAAGAGTAAAGGGTCTCTTTTGACGTAGGTTAGGGGTGGAATTACTTACATTGTGTGGTAATAGATTGTATAAATTACTTTTATGATTGGAAGAAATCTTTCGAAATAAAGTGTGGCAGAGCTCTGATCTACGTAAAGATAAACTGAGAAGACCAGAAAGAGCAAGAGCGCGTGTGTATGATACGTCGTAACCATAGACAATACTCATTGCTCTTTTCTGAACACGCTCAAAAGAAAGGCTAAGATATTCTGGCAGACCATAATGAAAGACTTGACATGCGTAAAGTAAAACGGACCTAATACAGGCTATATAGAATTGGAGTAGTTCACTAGTTGGAACGTTTGCACGCTTCAGTTGTATTAAGAAGTACAGTCTTTTTGAGGCTTTCTTGATGGTGATATCAGTGTGCAAGTTCCACTTAAGATCGTCTTGTATTGTTACACCAAGGATCATGATCGACTTTACAGGCTGAACTGGAGCTTCATTAATGTAGACTTGGTTATGAAATCTTTCCGAGCGCGCAAAAGAAATACGGAGTTCCTTGCATTTCTTTGGATGTAACTGGAACTTGTTTTCTGTGGACCATTTCTGAATTTCATTTATGGGCGTCTGAGCCAAACTGGTTTCTTTTTTATTAATTACTTCGTAGACGGTATAAATTTTCAATATATGAAGTACCTATGGCTCATGTGTAGTTTTATCTAACCTTGTCCATGATAGGAATGTTTATCGTTTTTTGTCTAACTCATCCCATTTCACGCAAAGTGTTGTTCATCTAATCGGACGTTTTCTCGCCGTAATTTCGTCTATTTCATGCCATTAATGATTCACTCAAAGTGCAGTTCATCTTGCATTTGTAGTTTTATCTAAACCGGTCCCATGATAGGACTTTTTATCGTTTTTTCGTCTAACTCGTCCCATTTCACGCAATTAAAGTGTTGTTCATCCTGAATCTTGTCCCATGATCGAACGTTTTCTCGTATTTTCGTCTAATTCATTCCATTTCACGCAAAGTCCTGTTCAACTGACCTAATATTGTCCCATGATAGGACGTTTTCTCGTATTTTCCTCGAATTCATCCCATTCATAAAAAAACATTGTAAGGTATATCTTGCCGTTCTTCGTGAACACTGCGGTCTTTCTGGTTTATGGTACAATGTGACAGGTTTCGTGTAATGTTTAACCATTGTTGAATTTGCACCTCAACGAAAATTCTTAAACGTTTCAAAATAATATTTTTAATGAAGAATGATTACAAAGCTCACTAAGAACTTTCAGCGGGATTTGTCTTTTCTTGTTCATGGTACAAAGTGACAGGTTTCCTGTATTATTTCACCACCATTGCTTTACGGGGTGAAGAAGAGCCCAATATTTAGAATCGATGAGAACCGTGCTAAGAACTGAGATAAGATGATCCAGAACCGTATATAATAAGAAAAAAACCGGCTGTGTTTCAGTTTCCAGTTAGGATTAACAATGTTAAAGGTATCACCGGAAAACCTGTTCAACCACCCGGCTCAAAGGTACAATTGACCTCTAAATCACTGCTAACTCAGTGGTTGTGTACAATATCACTTCACGAAAAGTGCTGTTTACCTCGTGTAGTTTCAGTCCTTAAACCTAGCTTGTCCCAATGATATAATGTGTTTTCATATTTTCGTCGAATTCATCCCACTTCAGGAAAATGTAGTTTTACCTAAAAGCATTTGCACTGGAGTGTACTTTTCGTAATCGCACGGCGAACATAAAGTTAATTTCATATCTTAAGTCTATTGAAGCTACAAACCCTGGCAGAACTGAGTCGATCGGCTGTGGTCAACTGACCGTCAACTGGTCAAAACCAATGTACTTAAGTCCATACTGGCTGACTGAAGCTTTTCTGTTCGCGATGCGATTAGAACTTTAAGCCTAAAGCTGAAGTCTGTACACGCGGGAAGCTTCAGATCAGACATTGCCCGGCTTTGAGTTTAGAACTGAGTCGGCTGTCTTACTAAATAACCGATACTGAATGTCGATTAGAACGCCGTATAATAACACATCCCAAATCCTAAAGCCGAAGTATATAGCTTCAGATGAGACACTGTTCAGAACTGAGTCGGCTGTGTCTCACTAAAATAACATAGCACGTACTGAATGTCGATTAGAACTCCGTATAATAACACATCCTAAAGTCTGTACACGCGAAAGGAACACTGTTCAGAACTGAGTCGGCTGTATCTCAGAGATAACACATCTTAAATATGTCATGGTACACCATGACACAATACATGTCATGGTACACCATGACATATATGATGTTCTGCAAATTCATGGATACCATGAAATTAGACATGTATAGGGTCACTTTCTTATGTGCCAGCTCTGCATCTCCTCTTCTGCCGTTCCGAGCTCTTCTGAAGATATATTGCGAAATGATCGACGCTTGCGGCTCTCACGTTTCGAACACGTGTTAAAAGCAATACCTCTCATTGGTTTGCGACCTTCGCGACCGGTAATTATGTTCAGCCAATCAGAAAGCCGCTCTTTAGAGGTGAAGGCCTTCTGACATTTTTAAGCATATTGAGCGCCAAGATGGCAGCCATTTTTATAAGGTCACGACTTTTAGTCCTTATGAGCCTAATTTGCACCGTCCCTTCAATGGAAAAGCGGTTGGAAGAACATAAAACTGTTAGGATTTTCTAAAAAGTGTTATCGCATCTTAGATATTCTGGCTGAAAAGGATATGAAGTTGTGGGAGAGAATTATTGATCCACGTACCACAACTGCCTTAGCTGACTTACTCCCTACTGTGAAAACACGCAAGCTTCGAGACAGGGGACATTCTTATATTCTTCCTCGTGTAAGAACAGAACGCTTTAAGAGCGTTTTTATAAATAGATGTTTATTCAGCCATTTGTAATCAGTCCAAACACGTCTGTTGTTTGGAATTTGTTTCTTTGATTATCAATAAAGACTATTATTATTATTATTGTTATTATTATTATTATTATTAAAACACCTCCTGCTCTCTGACAACACCAATACTTAAAGAAAAGAATGGAATTCCTGTGGTATACAGAAAGAGGGAGACGGGCTGAAGGGTTTTATTAGTTTAGTCATCAATAAAATTTACAGAATGAAATTTGGGATTCGTGATAATGCAATGACTACAGACTAGACGCATGTACGCAGGGTTAGCCTCATTCTGAAGTTAAACATTCTTAAATACCAGCGAGAAGGTGCAAAGCGTGAAACTACAACAATACACAGTGTTGTGAATCGTTGTGAATAGCCCACCCTCTCGCTGGTATTTATGAATGTATGAAGGTATTTATGAATGTTTAACTTCAGAATGAGGCTAACCCTACGTACATGCGTCTGTACTCATTGCATTCAGCGGTAATTTTCGAATACGAAACTGGAGTATTGATAAGCGCGAACTCGAGCATGATTTCTCGGGTGAAATTACGCATGCGCGATCGTTTAGAAGACCTGGCGGTGAAATGGATCCCAAATCACAAGTCTGTACCCTCCCAACACATTCTTGAATTTACAACTATCCTTAAATGGAAAACACGCTTGAAATAATCATAATCATTATCGATACAGACGGCTGTATTCCGATTATCCCTTATCCCGATGGAATTTGGTTATCCCTTATCCCTACTGTCTTCTGGTTTGTTATCCCTTATCCCAGTCATTATTTTCCCCAAAACCCC
Source organism: Actinernus sp. WN-2022 (assembly GCA_030867875.1). Taxonomy (NCBI): domain Eukaryota; kingdom Metazoa; phylum Cnidaria; class Anthozoa; order Actiniaria; family Actinernidae; genus Actinernus; species Actinernus sp. WN-2022. The sequence continues at coordinate 2,308,832 of JAOWCC010001368.1, read as the reverse complement.
AGACCAGGCCTCATTATTCTTATGACGTTCTTAAAACCCGTCAAGGATAAAGATAAACATTTGTCACATTTCGAACGGCGGTAGACCGGCTTAGTGTAGTAGTCATGACGACTGCAGTACATGCAAAGGGTTACGAGTTCGAGCCCGAGTAGGAGCGGTCAAAAACCATTTTCTCTCGTTTACCTTCTCTTCTTGTTTACCTGTGACCTTAGCTCTAGGTGAGTGAGGACCCGTCGCTTACGCGTGAACTCGCCGATGGTTAGGGTTAGGTTTGTGGTTCCGGTTAGGATTTGTCTTAGAATTAACAATAACAGTTATTTCAAGCGAGTTTTCCATTTAAGGATAGTTGTTAATTCAACGGAGAGAATGCGTTGACCCTCCGCACCCATACTCTCCTCAGTCTTCGTCTTCTTACTTCTTACCACAGGAAGCCCATCCATAGATATTCCTGCCATTTCCTTCTTGTTTTCATATTTTCTGTTTCTCATTATTTAGGTTTATAGGTTGAATGCATGACATTTTTTGATATTATTTTTATGCGATGTTTTGTGCGTGTGTGTTTCTGTTAGATACCTTGAGTGCTCAACCGGTGATAGCGAGGCAGTAAGGATCATTTTTGAGGAAGCTATCCGCATCAGCAGCATGGACAGAATGGAGCTCTCCCAACAGCTGCCAGACTTTGTAAGGTTTGGCTTCACTTTACTCCACCAAGCTGCGCAGGTTAACCATGAATCATCAGTGGAAGCTCTAGCCTACGTAATGGACATCAACGTCAAAGACAGAAACGGTCGGAGCCCATTAGACGTTGCTGTGAGACAGAACCACACTGAGTGTGCGCGAAGACTTATCATGAGTGGCTGTGACGTCAAGCTTGACAATGAAGACTGGAGCAAACGCTGTGAATTCTGGGTAGATGATGGGAAGACAGAGCCTATAGTTCACAGAAACGTGAACGAGCTAGTTCGACGGCTGCTACATATGTATGCAGGCTGGGAGAATCCGACAGAAGCGAACGTTCTCCTGATTGGTCAGCATGGAATAGAAGTTGGGAAGTTTTTGAGGGAGTCTGCTCCATTCATTCCAATTAAGAGTTTAGGAATTGTCAACTCTGAAGCATTGTGCACTTTTGATTTCTCTCAGCTGCAGCTTTCACTGAGTTCTTTGACCATCACGAACTGTGACTTTGGAGGTGAGGTACCCTTCTCCATCTATGAATTAGTCAACACCGAGAGCCTATCCCTCGTAAGTACCAATATATCAAAGTTACACGGTGAACTGTCAAATCTAAAAAACCTACAGAAGTTACGTTTGAGTGAAAATAAGCTGCGGGAGCTGCCTGATACCATAGGACGGCTGCATAAGCTAAGATTTATCCACTGTGATTATAACCTTTTGGAGTACTTACCAGACCAAATGGCAGGTCTCGGGAGCTTGGAGGTATTGGAGTTGACTCACAATAAACTCGAGAAGCTGAGCGCTTCTTTGGGTCTACTAAATAACCTGAAATGTCTCAAGTATGACATGAATCGCTTGAAGTTCCCTCCCATTGATGTCCTCAAGAAAGGAAGTGACGCGGTTTTGGAGTATTTAAACAATTTTCTGGACGAACCAGTTCCTAACAAACAAGTCAAGTTCACTCTAGTCGGCGGAGAAGGAGTTGGGAAGAGCACACTAGTTAAGGCACTGAAACTCAAGAAGAACTGGAAATTTAGCGTCATTGACAGGACGGATAAAACGAACGGTATAGAGATCTCAAATATTGGGTTGAACGAGTCGCTGAGAATGAAAGTATTTGACCTCGGAGGGGATGTGTCGTATTTTGATACTCACTCGTTATTCATTTCTGAGAACAGTCTTTATCAAGCCACCTTTGACATGAGTCAGTATGCTGTCAGTAAGTGTGCAACAACTGCCTTGGATCAACTTGGACGAGTCGAGATGTGGCTACAGATCATCTTCTCTCAAGCTCCAAACTCCCACATAATTATCACAGCTACAAATGCCGGACATCCTAACTTGACTGATGAAATACGATGTCAGATTCGAGAAGACGTGGAAAGAATGCTTGCCAAATACCGGATGGAACACAAGAGACAGTTTGGAGGCGAAGCTGTACCACAGTGCGTACTCTGTGACGGGACTCATCTGTGTGACGTCAGCTCTGCTCAGTTTTACATCCGCCAACACCCAGGGGACCCTTCAAAGGCTCTTCTGTCACCCCAATCCTGTATTCCCCATGTTGTAGGATACTTTGAAGTCAGCTGTAAGGAGCCCTACCCCAAGGTGTTCCTGAGCTCCAAGAACATTGGGTTACAGAAACTCAAGTGTGGTCTGTCGATAAAGATGGAGGTGCTTTTGGGTTCCAGTGTTGGATCCCGAATCCCGCAAAAGTGTCTGTACTTCCGCAACAGAGTCTTGGAAATCCTTGAGACTGATCGGGAGCTCCAGGAACAACCAATCTTGACGTTAAAGAGGCTGCGTGAGATCGGGTGTGGGATGAAGGACGAATTCAAGCTTAAAGCCATGCTCTCGTACTTCCATACACAAGGTGAGTTCCTGTGGTTTGAAGACATTCCCGAGTTAAGTGGAGTTGTGTTCATTAACCCCCAGTGGCTTTCTGACCAATTGAGGACCCTGTATCCACCCTATGAAGGACATCAATGCATTGCAGACGGTATCATACGAACTGACAACCTACTCAAACTATGGCCTGACTTTGAATTCAGCAAGCGAATGTTCCTACTTACACTCATTCGACAGCTTGGGCTCTGCTTTGCAATTTCTGATGCGGAGGATTTATTCCCGTCCCTACTCCCCTTAGGACGTCCTGACAAGGAATCGTGGCCTTTACAACCGTCGCCAATTGAACGTCAACTTGCTGTAGAATTCGTTTTTGGTTTCCTTCCACCAGCCTTCTTCAGCAAGTTAATAGTTGTGATCAACAAGCGAGACCTGGTGTCCGCGGATCTCGGTGAGTCTTCCTACTACCGTCTGCATTTGGTTTTCAAGACCAGCCGTAAAGCAACGGAAGGTTGTGTCCTTCATAATCGGGAAAACCGAACGAGCCCATTACACGAGAGGCTCGAAGATCATCACAGCGTGCATGTGGAATCCGTACCGCACTCAAGTACGATCCGTACCACCGTACGCGGCCCCACACCTTGCTGTGTTTTGCCCGAGATCCGAGCTGCAGTGAAAAGCGTGTCGGATGTCCATTATCCAGGAGTTCGATTTATGGAGTTCCTGGTTTGTCCTGCATGTGAGGTTACCAGGGGAGTTACGGTAAAGAGGTCCGTATACCTTATGGAGTTAAATGAGGAGGCTAACACGTGCACCAAGGGGCATGAAGTCGGACGAAAGGTGGACCTCTTGTCGGGGTACGTCCCTGAGGACCTCATCTCTCCCGCTCCCCCTCCGCGAACGGCGTACAGAGCAGCACTCGAGAACGGTCAAGATGTCTTAGAGGATCACTTCTGTCCCAAACTCTTTATCGTTCTGCCAATTGGATTCAAAAGCACTCCTCTAAGAAATTGTCACGTGATGAGTCACGTGACTGATGGCTATGCGGTCCACTTCTTGTGCGAGTGTCCCGGATATTGGCATCTCGTTTCCGCCCCAGGATACCGAATCGTGCAATCGGAACAGTTCTTCGCGGCTTTTGGTGAGCGGGTGTGTAAACTGCTGAAGCTGATATTCTTGCTGGGAGATGAAGATTCGTTCACCTACCCTTCCCTGAAGAACTTCCTTCTAAAGATTGTGGTTGGTGATCCTTCTCAGAGGGACTGCTTGGCAGATGACATCAAAGATCTGCTGGAGCACTACTATACCTTGTTCCCGGATCTCACACACAGCATTTCCACGTTTCTAAATGAGGACCTGGAGTATTTAGTGAGTGGTAAGGACCTCAGCAGGTCCAAGTTAGCGCGTATGATAGAACTCATTCCCGAGGGAAGAACATTTGGACCTCTGGTCTGTACGTACGTTGAAAGACATAAGGTAGAAATGTGGCTATGCAGGAAACATGCACAGCCAATCGCGAGGACTCGTGCAGTGTCAAAGGCCTCTCCCAGTCAGCCCAATTAGGAGGAGTGTTCCTAACGTACCCGCCTGTGTCCAGTCACAAGCCAAACCATAAATGTACTAAGAGTTGGTACGCTTGCTAAAATTTGGAAGGAGAGACTGATGAGAAAATACACGTGCGAAATTATTTTGTGGGGTTCCAGGAAAGCAGTAGCAAACGCGAATGAAGTGTTACTGAGACGTTTTTTCTTGCCGTGCGAAGAAGGTTTTTATTGCTCACATATAACATATAATAATAGTAGTAATAATATTATAAACGGTGGTAATGGACCTCATTAATTAGTGATACACCAAAACATTTGTGATGTAGCGTTATTTCAAAGATTCTATCAGGATACAAACGAAATTAAAGTTATGATATTTTTGTAACATCATAATTTTTCTTATAACATACTCAACAAAATATCTGGATTCTGATTGGTCAATGACGAGTGCATCTAAAGGTTATTGAGTGCACAGTGGCATGCTCTCAGCAAATGTTTGCTCAGTATATTATAAACAAAGAATCGCATGGACTGCTCGTGCTATACTTGATAAAGGCTCGTGCCATTATTAGAACTTTCAAAATATCACTCAGTGCCTATAAATCCTGTATAGCACTCGCGTTCATGCGATTTCCTCTACATATTCACTTCACCGTCTTCCGGCTATGGGGGTTTCAAAATCCGAGTGGAATTTCAGATGTTGAGGCCGCTTCGGCGGACACATTTGAAATCCTCACGAGGATTTTGACCCCCATAGAATATGGATATTAAACAGCTTCTACTACTTATTAATTATTACATGCAGGTATGTTTTACGTAAGCATTGTTTCTATTGTTTGTAATTAAGAGTATTGTTGGACTATTGTGTAAAGTTATCCCGCTCATGAATTATTAGGACCTTAAAAGAACCTCAGCTGAAAAACAATGTTTGTTCTCAAGTGTTTGCTATGCATGCCTAAGTCTGTTTCTGTGTTTGTCTCCAGTAAATTGTACACTAGATGTCATTTATGTACCGATATTCCTGTCGATAAAACTCATTTGAATTTCCTGCGCGCCGCCATCTTGGATTTTATGACGTCACAGTGTTGTCCTATTGTCAGAAAACAATAGGTCTTTTGTTATGTAACAATAGGGACAACACTGTGATGTCACGAGATCCAAGATGGCGGCGAGCAGGCAATTAAAATGAGTTTTATCGACAGGAAAATCGGTGCATAAATGACATCTAGTGTACAATTTACTGGAGACAAACACAGAAACAGACTTAGGCATGCATAGCAAACACTTGAGAACAAACATTGTTTTTCAGCCGAGGTTCCCTTTAAGCAACCAGGACGGCGAAGGCAGTGACAACGGGACGTAGAAAAACATTTCTCCCGAAATCTGGTGTTTACTATTTCCCCTTGTTCCCCTTGAATTGTTTTTTCACAACCAGATTTTCGAAAAATATGATGACTATAGAGTTGCGTTCACGCCGAAAGAAAAATGATTTGATTTACTTCCTTACGTGCGCGTTGCCTTTTAATAAAACGTACAATTTGGGGCCAGTTCACGTTGTGTTTTTGCAGATAACGGTGAAAATGTAGGCGCCTGCGTGCATGTTCACGTGCAGTTATTATATTTTGTAGTTAAGGCTATTGTTTTATGCCGTCGTCCTAGACGTTACCGTCGTGGTTGCTTAAAGTGCCACTACGACGAAATTCGACTATTTTCTTTTCTACTTTTTTTGTCTTCCAACACGACACAGAGTGTCGGAAATATCCAAATCATTGAAAAATATTACCAAAGGACCAAATTATGAATTTGCAGAGTTTCCGTTGAAATCACGTCCGCCATTACTGAAGTGTGTTCCAAATATACTTCGAGATTTCCGACCAGCGGTTTGCTGTCGTGACGTTATCTTCTCAACCCGTCGCTCTTGTAAATGTGTATTTCCATTCAAAACTTCGTTTTTTCCTTTCCTTTATGGAAAAAATAGTATAAACATGCACTTTACTTATAAGTTCGTGCGAAAGTTTGCGTTAAACGTAGCCCCGCATGTTGTTGTGTTGAGAAGATGACGTCACGTTCGCTGGAATCGAAATTAGCTCTGTCATGGCTTTGTCACGGAACGGGTTCGAGTAATGGCGGACATAAAAACTCAAGATTCGGACCACCAAAAAATAAGACTTTCCATCGTCATATCAAAAAACGGTGTAGATAGACAAATAATATAGCACCTTTTCTTTACAAATACGCACAAATATCACTATCTCAAAATTTAATCGCAGTGGCACTTTAAGGTCCCTATTATATTCTTTTTGAGACCGCGGAATTCAATAAAATATTCAGTAGTGTAGTTGTTTTGGGAGGAGGCTAGAAATTTATGGGTTCTGGAAAAGTTGGTTCGAGTCCCGTTGGAGGCAGATTTTTTCTTTCGATGTCGCTTCATTTTACTGTTGAGAATACAAGACTACTGCACATCTGTAGTTTGTCACGAATGACTGAGCATTATGCACGGAGCCTCGTATTGGTTCCTTTGTTCGAAAGTGGGCTATTGGGGCGGCGGCGCACTTTCAGAATGGCCTTGGTTTGTGTACAGAATTGCCTATAGCTTTCGCAAGATCTGGTAGAGAGTTAAACAGTTTGGAGGCACTATCCTGGAAGGTGTTAGAATCTAATGGAATAACTAAACTACATGTAGTTGAGGAGCATGAGCGTAGGACACGTGTATTACTGACCCTGTCAAGCTAGCTTATTGGATTCCTGTAAAAATCTTGACTTTTCACGTGCTAGTTATTATAGACAGGACTTACACATTTCAAAGTCCTAGTCAGTCAGTGCTGACAGTATTCTACGGGGTTTCAAAGTAAGGCACGTGGTACAAATCCAACCTAGGGATTGATGGTTTCCCTCATGAATAATTAATGATAGTATAAATATTTTTCTTATCGTTTTTAGAGCTGTACCCTTTTGGTACTCAACAAATACTTTTTTAATATTCAATAATCATTGGGCAAGATTTACAGTTTGAATTGAAAGTAATTTTAAAACCTGGTTAGGCCCGGTTCAAACGTCGAACTTTTCATGCGCCGAACTTAATTAGATCAAAATAAGCCGCCTAATGATCTTTTGTTTCAATTGAGTTCGGCGCATGAAAAGTTCGACGTTTGAACCGGGCCTTAGTTGCATAATTCGATTCGTGGGATGTTTAAAACCAAAGCAACAACTGTATAGACGTAATTTCAAAACTTGATAACATCTTCAAACTAAGAATTGCAACATATACTGTTGTTACAAAATTATGAATGGAAAAACAAATGTCCCATTGGTAATTTCTGAATTTCTCAAACCAGCTACAAAACGTCACACATACAATACCAGACATTGAAACGTTCTAGCTCTATTAACATATTCAAAAGAAATTATCGCTGCGTACGAACACTTAATCGCATACAATGTAGTCTTTCTTTGTTACTCTTTTTTTTGTCGTTTAAAAAATATGTAACTGCAGAAAATAAATAAACTTGAAACTTCAAGTAAAATACTGCGTGTCCTTTCAATCGAGGGAGGGGACTGTTTCTACATATGGGCATGTACTTAAAATCACGTGACCGATGACGACATCGTTACGACATAACTAAGTGATAACAAAACGAACATTAATAATAATAATAATGGTTTGTTAACAGTACTTCCACTGGGTGGCTCTTCGCCTGTTAATCTAAATAATGTAAAATATAAAACGTTGATAAAACTATATGACTAAGATATTACTGAGATGTAATATGGCTATACGTACCTATTGTAAAATTAATCAATGGAGTCTGTCGGCAGCGCAGTTCTTTGGATATCCTTTCAATAACCGACAAAATTCAGAAAAGGTTGCAGAGTTCCTAATATTTACAGGTAAATTATTGAACACGGATGAACTGGTATCCTAGTAGGTGCCGTTTTCAGGTGGGACCTTTAACTGTTTAGTGCTGGCTGACCGTAGTGTTCTATTGGGTATGTACAATACTAATGGAAGATAAAGTGGCCATGCAGTCACTATAATGAAGGGCCTTATATACAAGCTTTAACAAGTGAAATTTTCTGCGTTCTAAGACGGGTAGCCAACAAAGTTTTAAGATATCAGTTCTAATAGCATAACGATTGAGAACAAAACCAGCAGCAGCAAGTTGGACACGCTGTAAGCGTTTGACAATATAGTCGGGAATTGGGTGTGGCACTACATCATTAAAGTCGAGCTTTGGTAAAATGAGACTTTCAACTAAATGCTTCCTAAGCATGAAAGGTGCTAAATGTTTCAGTTTTCTAATAATGGATAAAACAGAATAACAAGATGATATAGTAGAGTCCATTGACTCCACACATGCGCAACGCCATGGCGTAGCCCCTTTAAATACAGGTGTAAACTGAATTGATGAACTCTTGAGAGTAAATCATATCTAGTCTCGTCGACCTACTTGCGTACAGCTCTGGCTACCGTTTTTTTGCATTGAAGTTAGTTGCAGATCCATATCATTAGACTAACTCATCCTCAAATGCATTTGCTAATAAGCGCCCCAGGCGTTAATTTATTACTGCGAAATACATAGTAATAGCTGATATTACAGTGTCGTCTACGAATAGCAGTTTCAGCGGTATTGACCCGAACGCCTCACTTCAATGTAAAGAAGCACTATTCAAACTGTGTATCTAGATTAGTCGTGTTTGTGTAAGAGGGTGTTGGTGTCATGCAAGAATGATGGTTCAAATAGACTATCGCAACCCCGCCGTTGCAGTGCACTCTGGGATGGATATCTCAGTTTTCCATTGTTGTTGCTGGGCGGCCATCTTGGATTTAACAATGGAAACTGAGATATCCATCCCAGAGTGCACTGCGACGGCGGAGTTGCGATATAGTCTATAGAGTGGTAATGTGTGACGTCACGAATTTGCTAATTTCTGAATTTTAAATTTTGGTCCATCGATATTGAAAGACCAACTCAAAAGAATGTTGCACACCAAAAATGAGGTGAATTGGTTAAAATGCGGCTGAGATATGAGCAGCTGAATACATAATTTTCTTTAACAAATCACTGTATTTTCAGCTCAGTTCTAAAAGTTTAGAACTGAGCTGAAAATACAGTGATTTGTTAAAGAAAATTATGTATTCAGCTGCTCATATCTCAGCCGCATTTTAACCAATTTTCCTCATTTTTGTTGTGTAAAGTTATTTCACGGCGGTCTTTCAGACTCGATGTTCAAATATTGTTAAAGCGAATTTTTTTGTTTTGTGACGTCATCACTTTACCACTCTATAGCGCTTCATTACATCGAAGTGAGGCGTTCGGGGCAATACCGCTGACAGTGTTATTCGTAGACGCCACTGTAATATCAGCTATTGAGATGATAAAACCTATAGATGGTTGCACTCAATTAGCCAGTAACAAAACGAGCAGGAGACTGGAACTGAGTCAGTAAAACTAATTCGATTAATAACTAGTCAAAGTTAGCATTATTTTCCAAAAGAACAGATCAAACTTAGCTCGTCTGGAAAGTTTGGTGAACTTTGGCTCAAAATTTACAATGCTAGAAGGCATCAAATATGTCAATTTTCCCATACAAACTCTCTTATTTTTTAACGTTGTCCCTCCAAACCATACATTCATTGTAAAATTTTGGAGGGACAAAGACATTTCAATTGCTTATAATTCAGACAAGATTCACATGAATCACGTCAAACTTGGCACACATGCTAATTTCAACATGCTCTATCGTGTGATGAACTTCATTTTAGAATTAGAGTAATTCTGATAAACTCGGTCCCAGTCCCCTGCTCGTTTTGTTACCGGCCAATCCCCAGAGATCCAAATGACAAAGGGTATGGCGGCCATGTTAGTGTACCTAACAAAAGAAGCTAACGAAGAATCTATTGTTAACTGTACACCAACAGTAAAAAAGTTGCGCCGACCTAATACCCCCTACCCCACCTCCCGCTGTTAATAAATTGCCATTAGTCTGTTGCGGGGACCGATTATCACTTTTTATTTCGAAAAAGTCCATTCGCTGTCACATCGGTGACAAATGAAGTACAACAGCTCTGTAAGTTTATTAAAATTCATATTGATATTTTTTGTGACTGTCTAAAATATCTGACAAATGAAGAGTCCCAAAGACCGAAATGTTATCTCCGGGAAGCCGAATGGTGTCGCTACATGCAGTTTGCCCAATTACCGGGCCAGTTACCATGGTAACGGAGGTGAGAAAAAAGATTCGCTAACTGTATTTGGCCCGGTCTATAATCTCGATAATCTGGACAGCATTTCATGGACTTGAGAATATGGTAGTTCACTAACTACCATAGCCGGAATGTCTTGTTTTCTTTTCGCATGTTATTTTTTGTTTCGGTAATAGCACGTGGGAAGTCAAGATTTTCACAGGACTTCAATAGGCTAATGAACATCTTTGTTCGTGCGTGAATGGTCATGTTTAGTCCCTTGGAACAGTGAGCTGAGCTGCACATGAAGCGACTCGACGAGCTTGCAAGATTATTATCACCAAACGAGCTTCCAAATGTTTCAATGTGGTTTGAAAATCGAAAATGAAGATGATTCAAGAGCCAGAAGTACCTTTTACGGCAAGCCTAGATGTCAGCGAAGTAAGTATTTTCCGTCTTCTCGGTGCTGGAGGATTTGGAAGTGTCTACGAAGGAATTTACAAGAACAAAAAAATTGCCCTCAAGCGCCTGCACACAAACACGAAGAACAAGAAAGCCTCTATGCAAAGCTTCAAGGCAGAGAGTAGAAACGAAGTGCTATCTCTAGATCACCCCAACATCGTCAAAACTTTAGCTGTTTCGAGCGCTTTCTGCCTTGAGGACGAACCGTGCTTGATAATGGAGTTTGTTAGCACGAGAACTCTGCAGCATATTTTGGACGACCCGAATGAGAAGGTCGATTTCAGCAGGCGAATTTCTATAGCTTCTGAAATCTGCAGTGCTTTAGTTTTTATACATGGAAATGGCATCGTGCACCTCGACCTAAAGCCCGTTAATGTCCTTATAACTAACGAGGGAGTCTGCAAAGTCGGCGACTTTGGCTGCTGTCAGTTTGTAGACGACCACCCGAATACCCCCACGAGATCTTACCTAACTGGGACCTTTGCATACCGGGCCCCGGAACTTTTGAAGGGTGAAAGCCCCACTTACCAGGCCGACGTATTCTCTTTTGGAATCTGCATGTGGCAGATTTGGACCCGTGAGATCCCCTACAAGCTACAGAACCACCAGGTTGTGATTTTCAGAGTTGTGGCTTGTAATCTGCGACCTCAGATCCCCCCTGGAAATGAGATCGATAACAAGTACAAGGAGCTGATGACATGTGCATGGGCTGGAAAACCCTATGACAGACCTACCATGGGTAGCATCAAGGAAACGCTCAACACATGGAAGGTATAAGATCTTCTGTCTGCAATGCTATAAGTGATTTGATAGGCGACTGGAGAATGGGGCGTTCGCATTTCCCTGTGGAATATTGAATATTCACCTCGAGTAAACTATGAAAATCCTCAAAGTTGCCCAGAATTGCATTTAAACGCAATAATATTGAAATCAAGAGAAGATATTTTTCAGTGCTTGTGCGTTACTCTGTAACCCATTGACTGTTTCTGATACTGGACAACGAGGTGAATATTGAAGTGGACAACGACTGGGGTGTGGCAGCTGAAGGAATGCAATACTCATCAAAGCAATAACTTGTAAAGAGAGGCACTTTAACCGTACCAGAAGGTTACGTTGGGAAAGAAACTCAAGACTGGCTGGCTGGCTGGCTCAGTAAGCATACAATTAGTGAAAGTTAACAGAATCTAAAAATTAGAATGTAAATAGACAATGAGCAGGTCTCTTGACATGAATATTTATATTAAGAGATCAAGATAAATATTTTATTATATCAGTTATTATATTTAGTTTGACAAGGCTTATTTTGGGAGTCGTTAACTGCTTTATTTTCTCAAGACATAATACTTTTTCGCTTTATTTTATGTAGTTTAATCGGCTCTCTTGCTTTTACCGCTTAATTTCAAAGTGTGAATAAGTATATAAGATTGTTTTTAAATCTCTGAATTGAGTTTATATGCCCCCCCAAAAAATATTCGGTCTCATATTCACCGCCCCGTAATCGCGCCTCAAATTGAAATATTGCCGCGCACTGCATGTCGGGTTAATAAAGAACGTCACAATGTACCGGGAATTTGACGATATTTTGCTGTTGTTTGGAGCTAAAATCTTCGGGTCTTGTGAGTTTACTCAAAAATCGAAGACACAAAGATTTTAGTTCCAAACAAAAGCAAAATATTGTCAAATTCCCGATAGTTTGTGACGTAAAACCGGCAATCGACCCATTCTCCCCGAATGCGCGGTCAACTTGAAAGGGCGTGGCGGACTAACTAATTTTAAGGCGTGGTTTCGTGCTGAATATGAGACCGAATCAAAATAATGTTTTTTGCCATCCATCTGCACTCGATTAAGAGATTTCAAATAAATCCTAACCTCGTAGGGATTATATACGCTTTAATAGCACATCCATGCGTTAAATACGATCTGCAGAAAACTGTGCACAGCCAAAAGACTTCCAAAATAAGCCGCTATTTATTGTGAATGTTATATATTCTATGTTTTAGTAGTGTTTACAGTTAAGCCCGGTTTCCATATGATCGCAACGATCGCAGGTTCTTTTGTTCTGCGCAAAAATTTACGCTTCGATTCATACCGAACAAAAGAATATTGCGATTGTCCGGGCTTTAACCGTGTTTCTCGTCTTTTGAGCATTATTCGCACTCATTCGGTCAGTAAATGATCCAGTCTAATCGGATGTGTTGCATGTGCATGCCAACCTATTTTGAACTAGTTGTACTGACATGTCAGTTGCACGGACGCCATCCATAGACGTAAATCACGATTTTTGATTTTCATTCTGATTATAACTTCCTGGCTGAATGTGCTGGTGAAATGCTCAAATAAATCATACACATACTATATTTAGCTTTGACATATGATACATATGATATATATATATATATACAGAGTGAAAATTATTTATTATGAAAAGAGAGATATATTTATTTATTCAGAGAAATTATTCTACCTCCAGAATTTATATATATTACGAGAGTATACATTCAGAAATGAAGTTGAACAGATTAATAAACTTCAAAATAATAATATACCGTTAAGCTGAACATGATGCAACTCTAGGGCGGATCCAGGGGATCAAAGGGATCAAAGGGAGTTCGATTAAACCCACCTTTCTCTCTATCGAACCCTTTTTCTCTTCTTATATAAAGAAAAACCTAGAAGTTACCATGCAACCTCGTTCCCAGGCTCTTTTCCTCCAACCGCGACGTTGGTTACCATGATTGAACTCATAATGAATCCCCTCCGAGAAACCTTGATCCGTCCCAGTAACTATTTTGTTGGACTGCGAACAGTCGCTCTTTTTTGCCTCCGTTGTTGGTGTACGAAGCTAGGAGGGATTGCTCGCAGTCTAATTTTTTGTTCTCAGGAGAGCCGTGAATCTCGCAACTGTTCAATAAATTCCTATTTCACCTCAACAGGCTTCTCTTCCCTTGTATCATAGATTTCAACTTTGGTTTAATGAACCGCCTCACTGGTTACTTCAGTTGGTAGAGCACGATCTAGCCGCGGGAGGTCACGGGTTCATTGGTTAGCTTAGAGCACGGTCTCGAACCCTGCATGTGGCCGCGTCTTTGAACTTGTCTCCTTCCACTTCTAGTCTATATAAGGCGGACGTGAAAGAACTTGTTGTGCTATTTTGTGAAAGAGGAGGGGATTGTGTCTCGGCACAACAGCCCGGTAGTCTGGATCATAGTTAATAGTCTGGATGTATGGCCCGTTAACAATCACTCATGATTGTATACTGCACGACGGCAGCATTTTGCGACACTATTATAGCAGTACATATCTCAAGTCCCTTGTGAAGCGCATTTGAATATATCTCTATAGAATTTGCGTTATTTTCTGGAGGACACGACCTGAGCGCAAAACCCTACTAGCTTTTAATTGTGTTATCGTTAGATTTTATAACAGTAAAATTTATCAGCTGAACGAGAATTTTGTTCCTGACTAATCGAGCGCATATAGTTTTTCAATCCCAGCTCTTAATAACTGAACGGGGACGAACCAACATTTAAACTCAAACACTTTGGTTCGCCTACCCGGGCCAACTCGGGTGCAATCCAATATTACGTGTCTAGACTCGAGGCAAAGTTTTCTCGGGTACCCAGGACCGACTTTTCTTCCACATAAACGCTCGGTGAAGTTGGCTCGGAGGGGAGGGTGACTCGGGTCCCAGAGCCAACTTCCTGCATATAAACAGGGCCTTAATGAGCCGCACCTCTGACACGGATTACCGATATGTAATTGAATTAATTAGGCTTAGCCTAATTTTAGCCGGTCCCCACCCTCTGGGAAGAATCGGCTTCACGTGGGCTAAAATGTACCCCGAGTGAGCAAAGTAGCGGCTGCTTTCGCAGGCAAGCTAAAATGAAAAGATTCCATAAAAGAGGATTGTTGTCAAGTCTAAATATGTTACACCATACCGACATACCCAAATAGGAAAGCTTCATACTGAGATAAGGGTCTTACGCACCGTTCCTTGAATCCTTTATTTTGCTTGTTTGATCGATTACAATCAATTACTTGACTCGATCGTTATCGTCACTGAATACTTGGAAACAACGCAAAGAATACAAACTACCAACACCAAACGAAATCTTTAAACTTCGGATTGAGCAATCAAATAAGTTATTTCGGTAAATTAACCCAAATGAGATTGTCACAACATACCTCATATACAAAACACGAGAAACCGCGAGACTTATATGTTATATATATGGAACGGTTCAGGCTTCTCCGACATACGCAATTTTAAAATTACAAAAAATTACACTACGTGTTTTAGATTATTTTGAAACAGAATAAACATTTTTATGTTGTTTTAAAAGTAAAGACAGGTCAATATCTCGATGAAATATCACCGACGCACGATTTTTATAAGCCGTGAAACCAAATTCAAAGTTTGCTGAGGCTTTCACGGAAGTGCTTTATACACGGCTTAAAATTATTTGAGCCGAAAACTGAGAAACACGTAGCACGTAGCTACGCCAAACTGAATTTCACCTTGCAGACGATAGTGAAGTTGTATAATTACTCATTCACGATGACGTCAAATCAAAACAAGTATCTTCAATTCTGGGAACGCACGGTGGCTTCGAGAGGGGGTGGAACGACGAGAAAACAAAAACATTTTGCTGATGGTTTCATAAATTACAAAAATATTATCGGCGGAATTGACATCTGCTTTTGTTTGGGCCAACGACGCGCGTTGCACGGTACCTCACAACAATATGACGAAATCAGCTTGACTCTGTTGCCCCATTTTAGATCATGTGGGAGCTCTGCAGAGCGGATTCAGTACTCGAAGAATCGCGCTAAGAAATGCGGGAAGAAATGTATATGCATTTCCTCCGTTTTTCCCCCTGTTTTTCTGTATCCCACTCAAGGATAAATAAGGTGATCTGAAATGGGGTAACAAAGAGACAGGCTGTTTGGTTTATTGTTTCGACGAGAGCCAAATTTATAAACGAACGATTATTAGTATCTGTTGCTCGATTTCGCCAGGCGGTAAGGTTGGCAGTCGCGTGGGAGTCTGAACCTTAGTGTGCTAGAAGGCCTGTGATTGGCTGATGTGCACGTGACGCGGTCGTGACACGAAAACGAGGGACAAAAGGCCTTCTTGGCTACAACTTGTTCTTTCCACACAGAAGACAAATCGAGAAGCATATATTGCTTCCTTTTTGGACTTATTTCCTTGGAATTAAATTCCTTTAAAGTTTAGTTTCCTCATCACCGTGGCTTGCTAACCTAGGAATTTCATCCCCGGGACTGATTTTATCGGAACAGTCGCCATTGCACGACAGGTTTGTTTAGAAATAGAAGTTCAACTCCAGAGTTTGTAGCTTGTTTCGAATTTTCTTAATTGTAGGTTCATGGTTTACATTTTGAAAATGAGAATTTCCCATATTTATTAAATTTATATTCAATTGGTTTAATGTGTAGTGGGGCTGTAGATCCTGACCGGAATACGGACGAGATTATGGACATCTTAAACGGGAGTGCGTCGGTAGGGGAACCTATGTTTGCTGGAGATTCGGTGTATAGTGATGGGGGATACCTTCCACCCCAAGAAATGGCCGCTGAATACCCTGATAACCTGAAGAATGGCAAAGGACTAGACACTGAAGGCTACCAACCAACCTATGCTGAGGCTTTTCCTCCATTACCAAGCTCGCATTCACCTGATCAGACTCAACCGCAGTCAAGTGCTGCTACGAAATGGCGCTCACATGGAACAGGACACATTCGATCTACAGTCGTTACTCAGGTACAGATGAACTTTCAAATCAACGCAATTCCTTGTCTCCTTGAGGTTATTAGGCTATTTCTTAGCACTTATAATGAGCAACTATTTATTTAAGTCTGCTTCGGATTCCAGTTAAAGAAATGTGTGGAGAGGTAAATGTAAATTGTTGGCCTCTTATTTTTATTGAGATTAGTTTTCTCGGGGTGACAAATCCTGGCAAAATTACCCAAAACAGAGCCATGGGCATGGAGAGGTATTCGAGGAGTCCTCAGAGTTTCCTTGGGCTTATTGAGTCCCAAACGGTCATAGTTCGACTGAGTATTCAATATAATTTGTTTTATATTGCAATATATGTAACCAGGAATCCGTAACCAGTTCCCCAATCGCCACGTTTACAAGACGTTTATTTTCAGCACCCAACAAAGAACTGTTACTGTTAGAAATGACTGGAACATCACGCGAGTAGAGCTACTGTATCGTAAAGTCAGCGAAACCTTTGTTTAGTATAGGCATTCTGTGTATAAAATTTAATTTCTAAGAGGTAGAGAGGGTAGAATTAACGAAAAATAAGTAATACAGATATGAATTATTAACAGCGATTCGTGGTATCTTCTTTTGGTGGTTCAAGATGTTTACATTTTCATCTTTTGCCACTAACTGGTTTATGATTATCAAATTTTTAAAAATATTAACGAAGATGTTTTTGAGTTCCTAAAAAGCCCAAGCAGAATATTTCCAGTTATAAATCGTGTCTCACTTTCAGCATTTCAGAGAACTTAACTCGATTAATAAAGTTCAAATTCTATTTCAAGTCCATTGTGGTGCTACGATTAAGATGGTAATGACAAATCTCTTGTTGTTTCTGTTTAAACCCCAAGATATAAGTCTTTAATCTACATTTGGAGATAGAGGTTTTTTCTTTCGATTTGACTTTTTTTAAATGCTTTTTACTAAGAAAAGCCGCTGACTATAAGCACGTTTTGAGAGAATAATGAAATTCCGTGAGAATATTGGCATTTTGCGTCGTATTAAAGATTGTCGACGTGTCTCTAACCCAGGGGCGATACGATTTAGGTCAAATCTATTTCTTCTATGATTGGTCATTTGTCGGCCATTTCACCCTAGATATTTTCTGTCAAAATTCGATCAATCATGAATGGTTCCTACAGTAAGCCATCAAGTACAATACGTGTTAGATGCAAATTCTGCAAGGTTCAAAAGAGTACAGAGAAAAGAAATAAACATTTCTACATTTACATAACTTGCTAAATTATTCTAATCACAGAAATAGTTTTTATTTTACATTGCATATTAACTTTAAAATCTGTTACTATGTAAACCATACATTCTTTAGTCTTTGTTGTAAGTTGAATTGGAGACAGGGAAGGGCTATGTACAACTTGTTTTAGTATGTAGACCCATTCGAAAAATGGCTGCCGCTAATTTGCATAATTTTGATATTCAATATTTTCTGAAGAATGAACTAGCGAAAGAGCAAGTTTGTGTTAGCAACATGTAGCTCTTTGATAATGGAAGAATATATCCTTACAGAGCAATCAACGTTTGAAACTCTCAAGAAACACGAAAACGAGGCTAGTCAGTCCTGATGTCCTGAATCTCATAAAAAAACTCTTATTTTGAACCCCGGTAACTTCGCAACGCTTGGTGCTATGCTCTTTAAATTTTACAAACATACTTATTTTTGCATGCTCTCTGAAGTGGCAGTGCTTATTTTAGTGCCAACATTTTCTAACAACCCAAGTTTAGTGACACCATTTTTCGAATGGGTCTATACCACACCAGTGAAGGGAGCTGGGGTGGCGCAGTGGTTAAGCGCTTTACCTCTCACCTCTGTGGCTCAGGTTCGATTCCTGGACATGGCACCACATGTGAGTTGAGGTTGTTGGTATCTCTCCCTTGCTCCAAGGGTTTTTCTCTGGGTTCTCCAGTTTTCCTCCCCCCTCAAAACCAACCTAAATTCCAATTCGACCCTGGAGTTTGTTGGAATACTTAAATATAAGCCTCGGCTTGGGAGACCCGGTAATGGCTTCCTGTATCTTCAATGTAAAATAAACCATTTATTTATTATTTATTTATTTATAGTGAATAGTGCTTAGATCTGATTGGCTAATTAAACAGTGAACATGATTTCATATTCACCTTTGAGCGAAGCAGTGATCACATTGTGTGAGTTTGTCCATTTGACAGAAAATAAAATAACTATTTGGTGCTGGCAATTCACTAATATGTGGTACATCTATATACTAAAACAATAATTATTCACCTCAGTGTTGGTGAATAGTGGTGAATATTACCTCACCGAAGCGGCTCAGTAAATATCCACCACTATTCACCTCCATTTCAGTGAATAATAATGCTAAATATTCTTACTGTTCCTTTGACTCATTAATACCTATTTTATTCCACATGTATTCTAGTGAAACATGCAGTCATTGTGATACGTTTAAAAAGAGAGATGGAAACTCAGGGGAAAAGAACTAGGTTGTACATGTCATCATACAATGTAATATGAGAAATGTTTAGTAAGATTAATAATTTAAACTGAAAAGGAAGTAAGTGTTTGTATTAATTGGTTTGAATTTTGTTTGTCACAGAGCAGCTGGGAAAACAGGTTTCTATGAGAATATTAATTTTTGAGCTCTAAGTACATTACCTAGGTAACAAACAATAAATGTGAATTTTCAACAGAGGGGAGGATGTTAAACTTGATGTTTTACTAAAAATGTTTTCAAGGTTATAACAAGCTTTTGGCACACAAGGTTTTGCAGATTACAGGACCTAAACTGTTCTCACCAGGCCATGGCATTTATAGTTCTACTCATACATAATAAGACCCACCCTCCTTAGTTACTATTGTTATGTCCACAAACAGCACACATTTTTACAAGGAAACATATGGACGAGTTTGCCAGTGGCAGTAAGTTTGACTTTTTACCTACATGTATATATCCTTTTTTATTAAATGTATTGCAACAAATCTTTCTGTACCAATAGGAAAATAGCATTGAAAGATTAAAATGATTTTTTAAGGGATTCCAGTGACTATTGAAGCCTTTTTAAAGAGTTCCTTTTTTCTTCTATAGTCAGGGAATAATATTCATAAAGTCACAGATGTAAATTAGCATATTTGTCTGTAAATTTAATAGCACAATTAAAGCCGCTAAATGAGAATGCGACTACATGTAGCTAAGACTCGTCATTTTCTGGATATTTTTATTTGCCAGCAGCGATTCACTATTGGTACCTGCCAGACTTAGTGAATGTTTATATTCCCTGAGTATCAGCACACAAAAAATTGTAAATGCATTAAAATTTGCTTGAATTTCATTAAAAAAATTAAAATCGTTAAATACTCTTTTCCTATACACACAGAAAGTTTGGTTGCGATACATTGAATATAAAACAAAATATTAAATGAAACTTACCACAACTGGCAAACTCAACCTTACATGTTGATTTTCTTGTAGAAATGTGTCAAGCCGAAGTAATTTTGTCCTATTTGACCTAGACTAACTTTGACATCCAGTTGGTTTTGATTTCTTTAATCTTTGCGAAGGAATCATGGCTCAAGTTAGTGTTTTGATGTCCCTCACCAATGAACTAATGTGGGACAAGATGGCAGCTGTGGAACATTGCCACATTCTGATTGGTGTGAATTGTTTTTGATTGACAGATGTGGAACTATGAGTTGCAGGATTCTCACATTGTTTTTCGAAATAATGCACTATAAATATATTTAAGGGGAGGACCCTAAGGGTGCAAAGTTGAAAAACTAGCTATTATGATTAGTTCTAAATGGAAAAACCATGGTAAAAGAAGTTGTAAAATCTAATAAAAATCTCTTGATTGTTAATAAAATAATGACCCATTATGTCTCTGAAATGTAAGTAAGTAACTTTATTTAAGTGTCAAATGTATTTAGCTTTGCAGCTAATTGGGGACACTAGTCCTACGATTTTACGTCCTTATCCGAGAAGACGTGAAGGTCTAACTGTTTGCAGTTGTTTCACAAAGGCAGCACCTTCTACTCAGTTATTTTAAGACCCTGAGTGTTGGTCCGGCCGGGGTTTGAACCCGCGACCTCCCGCTCTACAGACCGGAGCTTAACCACCGGAGCTTAACCCACAATTTTTACCTTAAATTTAGGATCTTGGATCACAAGCTACAATTTCTGGTGAGGACTGCTTTCCAAATATTAATTGTTTTTCATAAATAGATATCAGAAAAGAAATCTCATTTGTAGACAGCAAAATTTTGATTAAGTGTGGTTACACCTGGGGTGGCCAAATGCAAACTGGTTTGTCTTTTTGATTTTTATCTTTTTGTGGTGGATCTGAAATGACTAATAAATAATTACAAGCAAGTGTAAGTTTACTATACTGGAAACTGAATTTATATTGTTTCAAGTTCTCAAATATGTCAATTGAACAGTTTAGAAATTACTTATCATCAATATGGGAGGTCCGAACTACATGTATAGGCCAAGTGAAGCCATGTTATATGATTACTAGACTAGTAAACATGAGATCAGTGTGGTACACATTGTAACCACTCAGCTAAACATAATCCAACTAAAGTTACAGGCTTTTCAATAAGTTTTCACATGCTGGAGAAATAACTTCAAAACTTGTCCTTTTCATACTCTTTTTAATAGAGATCCTTTGTTTTGGTAAAGTTGACGGCATAAATATCCAGAGTAGATGGAGACAGTCTACTGTTATTTAAATCACTGAGTTAGACAAAACAATGTTTGTGTCTGGATTTTGGTATTTCTTGAAAAATATACCAATCATAAGTTAGTACATGTAAGAGTGGCTTCACAGTGGAGCAATACAAATATGATTACAGTTGATGGTTTTTAACTTGTGGATGCACACATGCGCAGGAATGAGTTATCAGGGTTAGGTGGATTTTCATTTCCGAATGATGTATGTTTTCCAAATGCAGGGTCCGAAATTGCGGCTTATTTGGCACCAATGCGACTAAATTTTGAGTGTTGGCGACCAAAATTTCAGAATTAGTTGCCAGCTGGTGACTTAACTACAATGTCCTGAAGTCACACGTGTTCTAAGTAAATTTAGCCAATAAAACATGCCAGCAAATGTTCTTGTTGCATGTCTCTTGAAACTCGAAATGTGGTGACCACAATTGGTCATTTAGCGACTAAAACATTTTGGCTAGTCGTCAGTTGGCGCCTACGTGAAAAAGTTAATTTCTGACCCTGAAATGATGTATGTTAGATTGGGATATATATACTCTCATGATGATCACATGATTTTTAGTACATTTGCTACACAGGCTGTCACAACAGCAAAAATAACTTGAACTTAAACTTAATTATTGCCCTATGGTATCCCATATAATTTGCCCCCCACCTCAAATAGCTTATTTAGCAGCCTGCAGGAGACAAAAATTGTAATGTCCTATTTTCCCCTAAATAAAGTTGTTGTTGTTGAACATTTGCATTATTTTTATGTTTACCTTTGAGAACACACTAAAAATACACTTTTCATCCACAAGTGTGCCATTGTGGTGCTATGTTTGCTTTGGGCTCTTCAAAAATGTTAATTTTTATATAACTAAAACTAATGTATATTATCATTTTGGAGTCTCAAAAATCCAAGATAAATGTACTGTCAGAGGTTCCATTATTTGCTAATCCTGTATGTGTAATAATAATAAAAAGATTCTACTATACCAGCATATACCATGCTGATTTTTACCAATAAAAAATCGAACTGTGGCAGTCCCCCCCCCCCCCCAAAAAAATAATAATAATAATAATAATAATTATATTACTGGTAGAACTGGTATTACTGGTAGAACTGGTACTACTGGTACTACAGTGGTTTACTCGAAAGCTTTCGCTCCTTCGACCACTGCACGCATTGGTATTATTTATTTAATCTTATATTTTCATGTGTCTTTTTTTACAATTGGTTATTTTTGTATATGTAATTGACCTATATCATTATGACGTCACGGCTTGTTTATGAGGGGGACAGAATCGACATGAACAATAGAATTTTGAACTAAATCTGCTCTGCTGAGGAAAATTTAACTTCGAATTGTCTTGTTTCCAGATATCAGCTGTATCAATGTTTATCCCACAATATTTACCGTATTTGGTGGCTGTTACCGCTATTCTACGTTCTACAAAATGCATTTGATAGCGATTTCCTTTGTGTTGTTGCTGTTTTGTCCCCCTCCCACGACTGTGATCCTTAGCGTTTAAACAATAGATTGTTTTGATTTGACGTCATAATGATAAAGGGAAATTATTGTGTTGTAAATAGTGCAAAATAAACTAAAACTGTACAGCTAGAGTACCAGCTGATGGACAAGGCTAGGATAATCTTTGTCAGTGGTTTACAAAGTACTTAAATCAAGTGGTTGCAGTGTGTCGCATTCTATAGACCTTCTTCATAACTGCGTATTCCTGTTTCAATAGTTTATCCACATGTACAGAAAACAGGAACATTGGCATGTGAAAGAGCATGTTGACATTAGTGATCTTGTGAAATTTCAGTGGTGTAGCTTAAGTAATAGTGTGTGTAAAAACTACTAAGGCAAATTTCTATTGTTCAGTGGCAATAGGCTTTTGGTACAGTCGAATTTTCTGGTTTCTTACAGAACACACAACACTTAACTAAGACATTTCTGAAATCAAATCCATCGAAATTGCATCCAAAGACTACTTCGGTTTGTGCAAAACCATTTCGTCCAATCAGAAGAGCTCAAAATAATAACCAAGAAAGCTTTCAATTTTAAATTGTTTCACTACTGACAATTCAAATCTGTAAACAAACTGGGAGAAAATAATAAATTATTCTTGTTGACATTTTTTGTGGATTTTGGCATCTACAGTTGTAAACTAATGAGGTGGAGAAATGAAACAATAAGCAATTAGCACCTTCCTGCATTCCTTTGCCATTGGCCTGCCTAGTTCTTAGCCAAACCTTTACTTAAAAAGCAATGAAGTTACAGCCATTTGAAATTAGAGAGATTTGTATGAGAAAAACAACTGAAGCCTTTCTATCCTGGCTTTTATGTGTTTTCTGCATTTGTAATATGGATAACTCAACAACAATATTCTCCACTTAGTTTAGATATGATATTTTATGTGGTAGCATTAGTTTCCCTGTATAGATTAATTTTCACATTATGCAAATTAGGGGGTGACCATTATTAATGGGTATATAGATGGCAAACATTTGTCATCTCACTGGTTAGCTCAGTTGGTAGAGCACGGTCTAGAGTGCGAGAGATAGATAGATAACACTTTATTTAAAGAGGGGGTCAGGGAGAGAGGTCAGGGGTTAGAATTAAGAGAGGTCAGGGGTTCGATTCCTGGCCATGTCCGTGGGCAGTGATGTATAAGCTGTTGGCGTTGTCTCCTTCCTCTTCTAATCTATATGAGGGGGATGAGAAAGAACCTGTTGTGTTATTTCGAGAAAGAGTAGAGGATTGTCTCCCAACACAACAGCCTGGTATTCCGAGTACTAACAATCACTCATGATTGTAAACTGCACGGCAGCACATTGCATCACAATAGCAGTCTGTATCACAAAAATAACCCTGTGAAGCGCATTTTAATTAATATATTCATATAGAATTTGCGCTATATAAATAAATACCTTTACCTTTATCTCTGTCTTTTTAACCCCCTAACATGCTCATCACAAAAATTGATTGGCTATAGCACTGACAGTATTAGATCTGCTATATTTTGTAGGTATTCAGGGTACCCTTGGAAGAGCGTCGTTATAAGCAGTTTAATGAGGCTGCCATTGGTGACGAGCGCCAACATGGAATCTGCCGTGACATAATGGCCAAGACAGGTGCATCTATTGAAGTCAGCCTTGCCAAGGATCTCAGCCTCACCATCATGGTGACTGGAAAACCTGAGAGCGTGGCACAGGCTCGACGAATGGTATTGACCCAGCTTCAGACCCAGGTAAATAATGTCCTCGGCAAGCTTGAGCATGGTCATCTGTTGAGGGTATTTTGGTAAAAATACCCACATATAAGCCACCTTTTTTGGAGAAAAACAAGAGCCAAAGTTGGCTTATACATGGGTACAAGAAGATGACTGTGTTGTATTTTATCATGCTCGCTCCACGCCCCTCCCGTTGGAAATCCAAAATGGCAGACCTCGGACGAGCTCCAAAGGAAAGGAATCACTCACTTAATTAATTCATGAAATGACAAAATAAACTAACTAAAACCCTACCCTGAACCATAACAAAGGCCTAACAGGTCAGTAAACAAGATCTTATCCACCTAGAGCTAGGGTTCTCAAGAAAAACTTAACCATAAAATGGCGAGGTAAAAAAAATTGAGAGATTTTCTGGAATTCTAACCCCACTCCTCCTACTTGTAAGGCAAACATCGCAACCACTACACTAAACAACCATCATCACTCAATTGCTGTCAAATTTTTAAATTTGAAAACCACTGCTACCGTAATCTATGAATTTTTAGCCAAAAAATGAACTCTTTTTGTCCCAAATTCTATTTCTGATATGCTTCAGTTGTCTAACTCAGTTTTCTTTGAGAGGCAGGAGCAGAAATTGAACTAGAATAAATGCTACCTTGATTCATCTTGTGATGTCACATTGAAAACCTACAGGATTTTATTGTAGTAGTTTTCTCGAGGGAGGGAGTTGATTCATCTTATGACGTCATAGGATCCATGAAAAGTAACCAAAATTAGGGATTAAATGCCAGAAATGTTACAAAATTTGCAAGATTAATACCTTTTTGTAAGAAACAAACACAACAGTACAATTTTTTTTTGGCATGATACGTTGTACTTGCAAAGAAATAGCTAGTTCCTTGAAAATGCTGTTAGTTAGTGGGGAATTAAAGCAGTGATTGGAATGATAAGAGCGGTTGGCATGACTTCGAACAACAACCATCTCTTCTGAAGTACTTTTTCCCCCAAAAAGGCATCTAAGTTTCAGGTGCAGCCTATAATTATGTGGGTATTTACTGTATGTCAGTAGTAAGAACTTATCAATCTACCGTTAGTCATTAGGGCTAAACTCTAGAATACTCAGCCACTTCAAAAGGTCACTTAGACTCTGCTAAATTTGCCATTATAGTATATGTGTATGTAGAGTCATTCTATGAATGATTTTGGGTTGAAAATGTTTTTTTTTATTGGTGGGATAGGTTAATTTTAGAAGGTTTGTATAAAAAATAAGAAAATTAATTATTAATGAATGAAATGGCCAGGTATTCTAGAGTTGTTCCACCATTAGATACTGTATTTAATGACAGTATTTTTGGTTCAAAATAGGCCCAGATTGAAATCCACATCCCAAGGGAACACCACAAGTATATTCTTGGCAAAGGTGGGAAAACCTTACAACACATGGAACTAACTACTGCTACCAAAATCACCATGCCGCGTGACGGCTCTGACATCATCAGGATCATTGGAACAAAGGAAGGAGTGGACAGAGCCCGTCATGAGATCCAGCTCATTTCTGACCAGCAGGTGAGACAGCAAGAGGCCTTTTGCAGGAAACAGTCACATGCTGATACAGTATATCGCTTCAATAACCAATGAATTAAGCTTCTGATCCCTTTACTGGATGGCAAACAAACTTCAAAACACTGTTTTAGAAAGATTGACAATCGATTGGAGGTGGAAATAGCATTACAAACAGGTTTTGCCAATAACACTACCAATCTTTAAAATAAATGAAGTCATATTGTCTTGCCATCCAGTACCAGGTACTTACATGTATTGACTGAGTGGGACTAGGCCAAACAGGAAACTATTTGGCTTGAGGTCATGATGTATGGACCTCGCACAGCATACAAATTGACTGAGAGCCAAATATTTTCCCATTTGTCCTGACCTAACTCAGTCAAAAAATTTTTTTTATCATATGACCACTTAGTTTTTTTAAAATCATGGCAAAACAAGCATAAAATCAAGCAGGGCCAGATGTTTTTTTCCTGCCCACTTACGGCAAACACATACAGGCCCCATATGAGTTTTGAAAACAGATATGTTTCTCTTGATTAAGAATGAGATTTTTCATAATATCACTCAAAATCCTACCTTACACTTCCATTGTTCGTTCATGAGCGAAACTGGCTGCCATTAGAGCAGTGGAACGTTAAAAAGAAAGAAGTATGGCAGCCACAGTATTTTATGGTTACACTGCTGAACTATCCACCAGTGATATTTTCTGTCCAAACTGCATTGCAGGCATAGTCTTTGTTGTCGCTCTGCTGGATTGCATTTGTTTTGCAACTAAAATTTTCTGTTTTGCTAGTAAATTTTTTTCATCTAGTCTCAAAAATGTGACTATAGTCTTTTTTTCAATTTCCAGCCCTGAACAGCATAGTTTGAAGTTGCTGTGTTTTGCAAAGTCTTGAGGAACTTACAAACCTGTTGTGCAGTAAGTTCTAGACAAGCATTATGACTTAATATCAACTCTCTCATTTTCTTTTTCTTCTTTTTTGCAGGCTAAGCTTGCTTTCGAGCGCCTTGCCATCCCCAAGACATATCATCCATTCATATCTGGACCCAACAATGAGACTTCAAGGAAGATCATGGAGCAAACAGGAGCCCGCATTAACATCCCCCCACCATCTGTAAACAAAGATGAGCTCACAGTTGCTGGAGAGAAAGAAGGTGTGGCACAGGCTATGAAAACAATCCTTGCAATCTATGAAGACAAGGTAAGCATGATATTTATTTCAGCTTTTTTAACCCACTCTCCAATACCAGCTTTAGAAATTCAGCATAGCCAGGCTTACTCAAGGGTTCTCTACCATTGTACTGTCTATGTGGAGTATTATGTTCCTACATTTTGGATGTTAAGGCAGGGACAGGCGCCTAAAGTGACTGCACTTGCATTAGTGCTTGCCACCTGCGAGGGGAAGCTAACCATGGTACCTCAGCCACAGACCATACCCTATCACCTGCACAGTATTTCATAAAATTATCAATTTCTAAATTCAAAGATATGGATTGAAAAAATGGCCATTGATAAACTTTCTCAGTATACATATATATTGACCGCAAGTTAATTATGAACACTTTATAATTGAAGGGATGTGTGCAAAAAGGGCATAAGTGACTGAGTCTTGATCATGTTCTAAATTCTCCCTTAGAAATCAAAGAAATTGAAGGAGAATTTAGAATGTGAACAGGAGACACTTACATCCTTTTTGCACACAGCCCCTCAATTAAGAATGAGTGAAAATTAATACATGTTTTTAATGCACCTTATCGTTAACACAAGGACTCATTATTTTGGTTAGCGGTTGAATATTTTTGGCACTTTGACTCTATCCTCGGTCCCAGTAGAAAACACTAGGGCCCAGTCACGTTGGGCAGGAACCAAACAAGCAACCCTAAGCAATGTTAGTTTCAAGTGCTCACTGAAAATTTAATTACTAAGTAATCTCATTCAAAATCCCCAGAGGACATAATAACGGCAGCGTTCTTGTGAGATATGCTTCACTTGGTACATGTACATACATAGGTGTCAGTATGATGCTCCATGCCAGGGGACATAATAACGGCAGCGTTCTTGTGAGATATGCTTCACTTGGTACATGTACATACATAGGTGTCAGTATGATGCTCCATGCCAGGGGACATAATAACTGCAGCGTTCTTGTGAGATATGCTTCACTTGGCACATACATAGGTGTCAGTATGATGCTCCATGCCAGGGGACATAATAACTGCAGCGTTCTTGTGAGATATGCTTCACTTGGTACATGTACATACATAGGTGTCAGTATGATGCTCCATGCCAGGGGACATAATAACTGCAGCGTTCTTGTGAGATATGCTTCACTTGGCACATACATAGGTGTCAGTATGATGCTCCATGCCAGGGGACATAATAACGGCAGCGTTCGTGTGAGATATGCTTCACTTGGCACATACATAGGTGTCAGTATGATGCTCCATGCCAGGGGACATAATAACGGCAGCGTTCTTGTGAGATATGCTTCACTTGGTACATGTACATACATAGGTGTCAGTATGATGCTCCATGCCAGGGGACATAATAACGGCAGCGTTCTTGTGAGATATGCTTCACTTGGTACATGTACATACATAGGTGTCAGTATGATGCTCCATGCCAGGGGACATAATAACGGCAGCGTTCTTGTGAGATATGCTTCACTTGGTACATGTACATACATAGGTGTCAGTATGATGCTCCATGCCAGAGGACATAATAACGGCAGCGTTCTTGTGAGATATGCTTCACTTGGCACATACATAGGTGTCGGTATGATGCTCCATGCCTGGGTCCGAAATTGCGCCTTATTTGGCGCCAATGCAACGAAATTTCAGAGTTAGTCGGCAGCTGGCAACTTACCTAAAGTCTGCACAATGCCACAATGTCCCGAAGTCACACGATGTTCTAAGTAAATTTATCCAATAAAACATGCCAGCAAATTTTCTTTGTCACATGTTGCTTCAAACTCGAAATGTGGCGACCACAATTGGTCATCTGGCGACTAAAAAATGTTGGCTAGTTGCCAGTTGGCACCTACATGAATAAGTTAATTTCGGACCCTGCATGCTAAATAAAATGTTTTATAATTTTTCTACGAGAATTTTAGTACATTTAATTTTCCCCACAGCCTCAAAAACTGAAAGCAGTGTGCATGACAAGTGAAGTATATGTCAAGAGTGGGCTATTCTCACATACTTAACAACTAATTCTGCTTTTTGTTTTAGAAACGTAAGACCACCACTGTATCGATTGAAGTAAGAAAGTCCCAGCATAAGTATGTTGTAGGACCAAGAGGTGGAACTATCCAGGAGATCCTATCCTTGACTGGTAAATTAATTGTACTGCTATTCAGTAGAACTATCAGAACTATCAGCTGTTCACTCACTTCTCCTTGTTGACTATTTTGCCAGAGTTTGTTATTGTAGTATTTACTATTGTTACAGGTTTGACCAAATAAAATCACGCAAAACAGAAAACAAACCACACCAGCATTCCAACATTTCAATTATAATAAAAGTAATAACGGATTAATCAGTGGCATTTCCACGAGGTGGCTCTTCATCCACTGATGGTCCTACGATTTAACGTCCTTATCGGAGAGCATCATGGGAGTTACCGTATTTACCCGTGTACATGTATAAGCTGCACTCGTAGATAAGCCGCACCCCAAGTTTTGAAGCTTGAATTTAGGGAAACATTTTTTTTTTTTAAATACAAAAAATAATTAGAAAATCTTTTGTCCGAGTTCATAAACGCTTGTACTTGATGCTAAACTTCTTTAAAAAATTTTTTTTGTCCGAGTTCATAAACACTTGTACTTGAAGCAAAACTTCATCAGATTGTCATAAATAAATAATCACAACTTTAATTCAATCGAATATGGTTCAACTTGCCTTGTCATTTCTTGTGTATATTTTAACCTGCAGTCTTAAATCACTCCAGAATTCTTCCGCATTTATTCCCCAATTAACTAACAACAATTCTAAGGAACCGCTTTCCTTTAATCGCTAGAGCAAGAAAGGTTTTCTGGCGAAACAATACTTGCACGAGTAGGTCAGGTCCACCATCTTGCATTTTCATGAACTAGTGCCAATCTCCCACGTTGTAAAATTGCGAAGAATGCCTGGTTGTTTAGATGCATGCTTTGACAACCGCTGCGAATCAGCCTGTTTTGGAAGGTAAATAAGCTTAATCACGTTTAAATATTCACGAAATTCTAATATATTAGGTCTAAGGTGGGTCTTAGAAGAGTTTTTGCTTTAACTCTTTGAAAGTTTTTTTTTTTTCAATGATTATGCTTAAATTGCTATATTACACGATCGGATGCGATTTGAACCTGATTGTAATATACGCGTCGCATAATAAAAGCTTCATTCAGGTTCATGATACATGTATGTAAATATATGTTAATGTTGGGTCTCCTTTCTAGGTGTTCCCGTAGATAAGCCGCACCCCCGATTTTGAACGAAAATTTTGGGTGAAAAGGTGCGGCTTATACCCTATACACCCAGAGTTCATTTTTAGTGCGCCTATATTAAGCAGACACCCCTGTATTAAATGGACAGTTACCCATTCCCTAGGGTGTCCTCTTAATACAGGTTTGACTGTATTTGTCTTGTAGCCTTAGAGTGCAATCACTGAAACCAGGGCCACTTAGACAACTCGAACTAAAAACATTGCAAAACGAAAATAAGGCATTCCAAAGTGTATACATGCAATTTTCTTCATTCTAAAAACTTTGATTTCAGAACTAGTCAACCAAAAGTCAAAATGCTATTGTCACGTAATCAACACTGATTGGCTCAAGTAACCGTAAGTTGGAATTCTTTGATTTCATTCTGCAATGTGATTGGGTTTTGTTGTCTAAGTCTGCAATGTGATTGGTTCTCATTGTCTAAGTCTGCAATGTGATTGGTTGATCTCGTTGTCTAAGTCTGCAATGTGATTGGTTTTCATTGTCTAAGTCTGCAATGTGATTGGTTCTCATTGTCTAAGTCTGCAATGTGATTGGTTCTCATTGTCTAAGTCTGCAATGTGATTGGTTTTCATTGTTTAAGTCTGCAATGTGATTGGTTCTCATTGTCTAAGTCTGCAATGTGATTGGTTTTCATTGTCTAAGTCTGCAATGTGATTGGTTCTCATTGTCTAAGTCTGCAATGTGATTGGTTCTCATTGTCTAAGTCTGCAATGTGATTGGTTTTCATTGTTTAAGTCTGCAATGTGATTGGTTCTCATTGTCTAAGTCTGCAATGTGATTGGTTTTCATTGTCTAAGTCTGCAATGTGATTGTTTTTTATTGTCTAAGTCTGCAATGTGATTGGTTTTCATTGTCTAAGTCTGCAATGTGATTGGTTCTCATTGTCTAAGTCTGCAATGTGATTGGTTCTCCTTGTCTAAGTCTGCAATGTGATTGGTTCTCATTGTCTAAGTCTGCAATGTGATTGGTTTTCATTGTCTAAGTCTGCAATGTGATTGGTTCTCATTGTCTAAGTCTGCAATGTGATTGGTTCTCCTTGTCTAAGTCTGCAATGTGATTGGTTCTCATTGTCTAAGTCTGCAATGTGATTGGTTTTCATTGTCTAAGTCTGCAATGTGATTGGTTCTCATTGTCTAAGTCTGCAATGTGATTGGTTCTCCTTGTCTAAGTGGCCCCAGTTTCAGTAGTCGCACTGTAAGCTTGTTTAAAGGTATAATTTTATGCCAAATGTCTTTAAATATCTTGATCTCTATCTGATAGGTGTGTCTGTTGAGATGCCGCCATCCGACAGTGAATCTGAGACCATTACTCTGCGGGGTGAACAAGACAAGCTTGGCATGGCTCTAACCCAGGTGTATGAAAAGGCCAACAGTGTTGTGTTTGCTGAGGTTAGTGCACCACGCTGGCTTCACAGGTTCATCATTGGACGCAAAGGACAGAATATCAGAAAAATCACCCAAGATTTACCCAAGGTGAGGAATACATGGAGCTAGAAACCGTGATATAGTTTATTAACTCTTACAAGGTATAAAGGATAGGTCGGGAGAAGCAATTAAGTAATGGTCCATATAAGAACTGTAGTAGAATCCATTGTTCTGCGGAAATGAGCCTCCCCCACATACGATTTTGCTTGAATATGCCTTAGTGCCTTAGTAGGTGTTAACAGTCCAAACTACATGGTATTGGAGAGAGAAAATGGCAAAGATTAAAGTGGATTACAAAGTTTATTATAGAAACATGATTTTAGTTTCAAGTTGCTCTACATTTTCTCCAGTATACAGGTCTGGAAAGCATACTCTTCTAATCTGAGTAGTTATTTTGTCTTTCATTTTGGGGTTGACAATGCCCCTTTAAACTAATAATTCCTGTTCTTTCCCTGATCAGGTTCATGTTGAGTTCAGTGATGAGAAGGACAGTATCACCCTTGAGGGACCCCCTGAGGAGGTGGAGAGGGCTCGCGAGGCCCTGGAAACTTTCATAAGGGAACTGGTATGTTACAATCTGTTACTGCTGTTGTGTTCTTTGATCAATGTGATTAACAGGTCGTGAATGAGACCAGCAGGGCTGTCATTAGAAGACTGCTACTGGCAATTATCGCTAGCACCTATGATGGTGATTGCTGGGTACTTACCAGAGCTTAAGCCACAAAAAGGGGTATATTTTCACAGTTGTGCAGCAATTTAAAAACTCAGTGACAGCCAGGACCAGGGTTAGCTACTCTACTCTAGTTAATAAAAAAAATAGCTATTTAATAACTATTCTATTTCTGTTTCTAGATTGCATCAATGGCCTTCGCTGAAGTTAATGTGGAACAAAGGTTCCATCCACATATCATTGGTAAAAATGGTGCTAATGGTAAGGCTTGTTATCTGTGTTTTCTGTTACAGTAACTCTCTTAGCATGCTAAGAAAACCAGCAGCAAAAGCTGTTATATATTTAACAGGCCTGTATCCAGGATTTGATATGGGGGGTGCAAGCACTATAGGCACGCGGTATGGTGTGTGACAAGCGCTGCAAGCACTAGCTGCTACTAAGGGATCTCTGAATTGGTATTTCCTGCATTTTGAGAATAAGAAACACTCTGAATAAAACAAAAACACTACCATGACATGGTTCGTATTCCACATCTGTTTGTGTATCAATCAGTATCAATCTGTTATTGATCCCATTCATTGGGTGGGCCTGCCTAACCATTGAGTTGACCAAAGTCCAGTTGTTCAAAGGGTGGATATCTCTATCCTCCAGATAAATCTTTGTCCAGTGGATGAAATAAGCTAGTTAGGTTAACACTTATCCAGTGGATAGCATTATCCACCCAATTTGAACAACCAGGGCTTGTATAACAGTAATGGTGTACAGTGTATGTCATAATTTATATTGTCATTACATTTGGTAAAATAGATGCATTATGGCATCATTTTACAACCACTACCAGAATCCTTTTGAAATAATTATTCTTTTTCTCATTCAAATTTCTGAATTCCCTTGAGAGTTCCAGGACAATAGTCCAAATTAAAGGAACAAAAGTATCCATGCAAGGAGTTCAGGTATGTGACGTCATCTGCAAATGTTCTATTGTTTTTATCAGTGAACCGCATTAAGACCGACACTGGAACTTCCATCATCATCCCATCTAACAATGAGAACAGTAACATCATTAGGATTGAGGGCTCCCCCCAGGGGGTCGAGGTCGCCAAGAATGAAATCATTCAGATGGTAAAGAAACTGGTAAGTCTATGTTTACATACATGTGCTAAGCAGTTCCAAATTGATCCAATATTGGTTCAACATTATTTTGTTGAAACAAGAAGTTGAAACCGTTCGACAAACTATTTCTAACATGAATTGAATGAGTCTTTTATCAGGGGTTCCAAATATTGTTTTTGAGATATTTAGAATTCCCTGATGAAAGATGAACAATGATTGAGTGTTTGAAATGTCTTCTCATGCGTAAACAAAACCTGTATTCATAGATCATTAGGAAGTGTTGTTTGCCTGCTATTTTGTTGCATACGATAATTGACTACGAGAGTTGATTATGTTCACGGTTGTTTCAACAAACGGCCTGATAGTGTAGTGGACAAGACAGAGGACTAGCTGTCTGGAGCAGTCATGAGGATGATAGTTCGAAGCACATTCCTGAAGCCGATTTTTATTTCAATCTTTTCCTTCAGTTTTCTTCATGTTAAGTCAAACATACAATGTACAAATGTACAATGTAATCCTTGTAGCTAATTAGGTCTAGCACATAAATCTCAATGTCCATTAGAAAGCCAGAGGAAGATCACCAGTAATTTGGAAGTGCATCAAACACTAGGGTTTCACGGGGTATCAAGACCCATGCATGTGATGATTTGTACTACCCATTGGATGAATCTCATGAATTATTCATGAGTTTGAGAGATGTTTGAAGAGATGTTGACTTAGTTTATATCTTTATTCAAAATCTGTCCAACATTTTAATTATTACCATTTTCGTTATAGTGTGACCTAGGAAGTTATTCAAGTCTCGTCTGTAAAATTCGATTTAGCCGATTCAGCAATCAAACACGTTCTGCCCTGAATTAATTAAGTCTAGGTGGCAAGTGTTTGAAAGCTAATTGAATTTCACAGACGAGACTCGAAACTTCCAGGGTCGCACATCAACGGTAATAACTTCTCTGTTTCAACAATGCTTTAATCAAATTAAAGTGTTGAACCGATGTTGAAGAGATGTTAATAATAATAATAATATTTATTACTTAAATTGCAAACGAATTAACATGTTATGTATGGTCAAATGTGCATAACATTAACAATAACAAATGTTGAAACATTTGACCAGGCTTTAATGTGTGACAGATTATTTACATTATTGTACTACAACTACATGTACCAGAATCCTTTTCCAAATCTTTTTATTATTCAGACTCTTAAAGTGCCACAACAACAATTTTAAAACATTGGGTCAAGTAAACATTGACCATTTAGACCCAACAATACATTAATCACTATAAATTTGATCAATTTGTACTACCCAGGGTAGCCACATTCACCTGTTTAAAAACCATCTGCTAGTAACTCAGTTTGCAAATAAGCAATCATTTGTTTTGTGGTCTATTCCTGACATCATCCAATCGACAGGTGTACATGACACAGAAGCTATTTTCTTTAAGACATATCTTTCATCTGTTTTTAAAACTTTTTAAAACTCAACAGGAGAATGAGAAGACAAGAGACGTACTAATTAACCACCGATTCCACCGTACCATCATTGGTGCTAAGGGAGAGAAGGTCAAGGAGATCCGTGACAAATATCCAGAAGTGCAGATTTCATTCCCTGACCCTGGAAGGAAGAGCGATGTTGTAACGCTGAGAGGGCCACGTGAAGACGTGGACAAGGTTTATGCTTACCTGAAAAAGCTCAATGCCGAACTGGTAAGCAGCCATTAGAGTGCTGCATGTTGCCTTAAAGAATTGTTAATAGAGTGGCAATATTTATACAACAACAACTTACATATAAAAATTATGGCTAAAGTGAACAAGTTGCACCATAAATATGTGGTCGGCCAACCACTTACCGACAACATTTATGGTGCAACTTGTTCACCTTAGCCAAAAATTATATATATATATATGTAAGTTCTAACCGCCTCTTGGTTAGCTCAGTGGTTAAGCTCTGGTATGTCATGCAGGAGGACACTGGTTCAAACCTCAGCCGGACCAACACTTGGGTCTTAAAAATAACTGAGTAGAAGGTGCTACCTTTGCAAAACAATCTTGTTCTCAAACTGCAAATGGTTAGCCCTTCACGTCTACTTGGATAAGGATGTAACATCGTAGGTCCCAAGTCTGCCTGAAGTTTAATTATCAGTCTCACCGGACTGTTGCGAGTTATCAACATTAAATAAAGTTGCTTTACTTTATAGAAGTTAATTTTATGTATAATAAATGAAATATGTTTAGTTCTATTTGAATATCAATAAGATGAACACAAAAATACATAAAAAAACATTACAGACACAATATAGAAGGTACTTTAATCTTATTTTAGGCTACTTAATTCTACTTGATAAGGAGCATGGTTTGAATGGGCCTTGAAAAGACCTTGATTTTTTTTTACCCAAACTCCTTGAATTTTGTTGAAACCTCCTTGGGTGTTTGAGAAGACGGGAAACAGACTCCTTTTTTCCTCTAAAAGATCGTTAGTGCAGCACTGAATGATTCAACATGCAAGCAAGGCAAACGTTGGGTCTAAATTGCATTGAATTTTGAGGTAGTCCTTGAAAAGTGTGGACTGTCCTTGAACGGTCCTTGAAGAAAAAGACTAGTTGTGAAATATGTATTAACCATGAGTAGGCGATAAGTAGAAGCAGCCATGATCAACACATTTCTATTGATTGTATAAATCTTGTATAGATTATACCATATTAAAATAAACTGCAAAAAGTTTAAAGTGCATAAGCCCTAGCCAAACATCCTTTATTGGGGTGCAGTAAAGTGTTTTAAATCTTGTTCAACCATTTTTGGGCGATTTATGGTTGTAGTATTGCTATAAAAAGCATTGCAAATCCTTGAAATGACGTCATTTAAGGGGCGTTGTGCTAATTTAATTGAGTCAACATTGAATTTCTTCATTTATACGGTTGTTTTTCAGGTATCAGACATTTGATACTTACAATCTTAGAGAAATATACTTTAATAAGTGCTGCTGAGATAAAAACAGTAAAAGGAACTATTATTAGGTTATCCCTTAAATGACCTCATTGAAATTTGATTCCTTAATAAACGAAATTGACAGACTGTACTTATTATTTTTTCCTGTCGGTTATTTTAAGTTTTCCTTATTTTTTCTTTCAAATAGATTGCTGCCAACTATTGCTTGGAAGTTCCCATCTTCAAACAGTTCCACAAGAATATAATTGGCAGGGGTGGTTCTACCATCAAAAAGGTACATACTCATGTGTTAAATGAAAAACAACAACTAAATATTTGTTTATCCTCTGATGAATGAGGTTGATTTGGCCTCTAGCAAGATATGCTAATGTATTATATACTCATTCCACACACACTCCTTACTACATTCATGTATTCTCTGCACTTAATGCTCAACTCACATTGATTTTATGGAGGGAGGAAAACCGGAGAAAAACCCTCGGAGCATGGGTGCGAATTCTCACATATGACGCAGTGTCTGGGAATCAATCAATCTTGGACCACATTGGTGAGAGGTGTATTACGCACTATTGTGGCACTATAGATAGAGTTCTCATTCAATAATTTAATGTCTCCAGATTCGTGAGGAGACAGACACTAAGATTGAGCTGCCTGCGGAAGGCAGTGATAGTGATGTCATCATAATCACAGGCCACAAGGCTCAAGTAGAGGCTGCGAGGGAGAGAATCCTGGCCATCCAGAATGAATTGGTGAGTCAACTGAGATGTGTACTGTAATTTATTCTGCTGTCCTACAATTTACGTTATTGTACCTTTCAAATAGTCCACTAATCAGATGTGTACATTAGGATCATGTGCCAGCCCAATATGTTGCCCTGACAACAACATGCACATATTGGACAGGACCTTAGTATTGCACAGTTCACATGAGCTGTCCACCAATCAGATGTGTACATTAGGATCATGTGCCAGCCCAATATGTTGCCCTGACAACAACAAGTACATATTGGACAGGACCTTAGTATTGCACAGTTCACATGAGCTGTCCACCAATCAGATGTGTACATTAGGATCATGTGCCAGCCCAATATGTTGCCCTGACAACAACATGCACATATTGGACAGGACCTTAGTATTGCACAGTTCACATGAGCTGTCCACCAATCAGATGTGTACATTAGGATCATGTGCCAGCCCAATATGTTGCCCTGACAACAACATGCACATATTGGACAGGACCTTAGTATTGCACAGTTCACATGAGCTGTCCACCAATCAGATGTGTACATTAGGATCATGTGCCAGCCCAATATGTTGCCCTGACAACAACATGCACATATTGGACAGGACCTTAGTATTGCACAGTTCACATGAGCTGTCCACCAATCAGATGTGTACATTAGGATCATGTGCCAGCCCAATATGTTGCCCTGACAACAACAAGTACATATTGGACAGGACCTTAGTATTGCACAGTTCACATGAGCTGTCCACCAATCAGATGTGTACATTAGGATCATGTGCCAGCCCAATATGTTGCCCTGACAACAACATGCACATATTGGACAGGACCTTAGTATTGCACAGTTCACATGAGCTGTCCACCAATCAGATGTGTACATTAGGATCATGTGCCAGCCCAATATGTTGCCCTGACAACAACATGCACATATTGGACAGGACCTTAGTATTGCACAGTTCACATGAGCTGTCCACCAATCAGATGTGTACATTAGG
The DNA here is from genome assembly GCA_030867875.1 of Actinernus sp. WN-2022. Taxonomy (NCBI): domain Eukaryota; kingdom Metazoa; phylum Cnidaria; class Anthozoa; order Actiniaria; family Actinernidae; genus Actinernus; species Actinernus sp. WN-2022. The sequence continues at coordinate 2,270,462 of JAOWCC010001368.1, read as the reverse complement.
ATCATTTGCCAGCCCAATATGTTGCCCTGACAACAACATGCACATATTGGACAGGACCTTAGTATTGCACAGTTCACATGAGCTGTCCACCAATCAGATGTGTACATTAGGATCATGTGCCAGCCCAATATGTTGCCCTGACAACAACAAGTACATATTGGACAGGACCTTAGTATTGCACAGTTCACATGAGCTGTCCACCAATCAGATATGTACATTAGGATCATGTGCCAGCCCAATATGTTGCCCTGACAACAACATGCACATATTGGACAGGACCTTAGTATTGGACAGTTCACATGAGCTGTCCACCAATCAGATGTGTACATTAGGATCATGTGCCAGCCCAATATGTTGCCAGGACAACAACATGCACATATTGGACAGGACCTTAGTATTGCACAGTTCACATGAGCTGTTCACGTTATTGTGTTTATTAATTGGAGGAGTAGTTGTTCGGTATAATAAAACACTTATAGGATTCATCCTCACCCGGTATGGAAAATATTCAGGTCTCAGCTTTTAATATTAGACTTTGGTCTTGTCCAATATTGAAGTCTCGACTTAAATATTTTGCCATACTGGGCTCAGATGAATGTAATAGGTGTACCGTGTTCACGTATTGCATGCTTTGTCTGCCTGTTGTAGTGTTTGTAATATTCACAGCGTTGAGTAAATCATATTTTAAAGGCCGTCTGTTGACCGATAAACTTAGCATGACTAAGGGAATTTCGTATGATATAACATTCAGAGCTTAAAAGCGTAAAAACGATAGCGATATAATTTAGTACTAATAATATTTAGTATTGTCAGAAGGCAGGTAACGATACATGTAGCCACATGTTGAATCTATATTACAATGTCACTAGCATAATAAACATTCTCTGTTTCATTCCTGCCTGCCATCCTGAACTTCATATTTCCCTCCTTTTGTTTCAGGCTAATGTGACCCAGTTAGAGGTACACATCCCGTCCAAGTTCCATAACTCCATCATAGGAGCTAAAGGTCGTTTGATTCGTTCAGTGATGGAGGATTGTGGTGGTGTCAGTATCAAGTTTCCACCTGAAGGAAGTAACAGCGACACGGTTCTCATCCGCGGCCCAAAGGATGATGTGGAAAAGGCTAAAAAACAACTACAAGAGCTGACCAGTGAGAAGGTAAGCTCGTTTACAGCTCTGTGATGTCACGTTATTTGTGTCGTCACGCAACGCTTCTCCCTTCTCTTAGTGGGTAGAAGCATTGCGTGACGACACACATAACGGCTGCGAAGGAGACTGTCACATGTGACTAGTAATTACAATTGACTCTTCTTAATATTTATGTGCATATTATTAGCTACTCGAAAACGAGGCTATTCCCGCATCAGTGCTTAGCTGAAAAGCAAAATGGGTTCGTGGAAGGAACATTTCTGTGTTCCTCAATGCGTTGGAGACAAGAAAAAACCTGAATTGTTCTTTCGAACTAGGATGCACGTTGCGGCATCCACGATGCGGGGATAGCCTCGTTTGAGAGTAGTGAATTAGATATGCGCATAAATACTAAGAAGAGTGAATAACCGAATGTAGACACGAAACCCAGACGGCAAAAAAACTCTGAATTTCTAATGAGACTTGAAACAACATAGAGGCTGATCAAAGTCAGGACCTGGCTAATCCACAGATCGAATTTGAATTTAGCATGTTGGTTTTTGTTGAGGGAAGAAATCCGGAGAACGCGGAGAAAAACTCTTGGTGAGTTTCCAACGAACTCGATCGACTCGCATGTGGCGCCGCAAACGGGAATCAAACCTGAGCCACAGAGGTGAGAGGCGAAGTATTTAACTACTGCACCACACCGGCTCCCTGAGTTCGTATCCGGCAGTCTGACTTTCGTTTTTAGATTTCGAACTTCGACCAACAGCAGCCTTGCCATTTTCAGCACTAAATTAGTAAATTGAGAGGAAAAAAGGAACGTCTTCAATCAGATTGTCGTTTAATCTCATTCTGTAAGATTGTACGCTGTCAGTTTATTTGGCATAAATAGTTATTTACAAGTTGACATATTTGTTTATTTGCAAGTTAGTTACAAGTTAACGTGTTTGTTTATTCGCAAGTTATTTACGAGTTGACATGATTGTTTATTCGCAAGTTATTTACAAGTTGACATGATTGTTTATTCGCAAGTTGTTTACAAGTTGACATGATTGTTTATTCACAGGAACTGAGTAGTTTCACTGCCGAGATCCGTGCCAAGCCTGAGCATCACCGCTTCCTGATTGGTCGAGGCGGAACTTCAATCCGTAAAGTGCGTGAGAAGACTGGTGCGAGGATCGTGTTCCCGGCATCCAAGGACGAGGACAAAGAACTCATCACCATCATTGGCAAGAAGGACTCTGTCGAGGCCGCCAAGGAACAACTTCTCAAGTCCATCAAGGAATTGGTATGTTTAGATCCTGTTATTGGAGCCAGTTTCTTTGGGTAATCCATGCCTATTATTGTATTTTTCTTTTCATGATTATCCTTTACCGATTTTTTGTTCATAAGCAAACATGCTGTGCACTTTTGCATGAAGCTTGGCTTAAAAAATGTAGAAAATATAGCAAGCAATTTGTTTTCTTGGTATTTCACCACTTCCCAGTTAGTTCAGTGGTTAAGCGCCGGTCTGTCAAGCGGGAAGTTGTGGGTTCAAACCCCGGCCGGACCAACACTCGGGGTCTTAAAAATAACTGAGTAGAAGGTGCTGCCTTTGTGAAACAATCTCGTTCTCGAAGTACAAATAGTTAGCGGATAAGGACGTAAAATCGTAGGTCCACTGACATAGGTCCCACTTCGGCCTCAAGTTTATCAGTCTCGCCAGACTGTCACGAGTTACAGACGTTAAATACGGTTGGGGGAGAGTACAACACATGTACAACACCATGACATATCCCCTTTAACTGTTTGTAGCCAATTAACAGCTACCAATCGAAGATTGACTCCACACATGCGCAACACCATGACACAGCTCCTTTAACTGTTTGTAGCCAATAGAACGTTGACTCCCATAGATGCGCAACACTCTGGTATAGCCACTTTAAATGTTACTCATTTTCATACAATCTTCTACAGGATAACATCTCTGAAGGTGAGGTTCATGTGGACCCCAAGTGGCACAGGCACTTTGTCGCCAAGAGAGGCGAGGTCCTTCGCGACATTGCCGATGAGTTTGGCGGTGTCGTTGTCAGCTTCCCTCGCAGTGGAGTCAACTCAGACCGTGTGGTCCTCAAAGGTGCTAAGGACTGTATTGAAGGAGCCAAAGCTCGCATCATGGATATTGTGCAAGACCTGCAGTCCATGGTGACCATAGAGTGTGTTATTCCACAGGAGTTCCATCGCGCTATCATGGGAGCTAAGGGTGTCAACGTGCAGGAAGTCACAGCAAGGTATACACCTTATTCACACCTGATGATTTTGTTGATATCAGCAAACTGGGATCCCTAACATGAAAGTAACAGGTCATCTCAAAGAGCACCTAGTAATCAACACTTGGAAAGTTTTGAAATCGAAAGGATATTAAAAAAGGATATTAAGGATGGAATTAATAAACTTTTTAACATATAATTATCTATGAAATACCAGTGTATATTTCTTTCTAAAAAGTGATATCTTCACACGTGAAGATGTCACTTTTGAAAATATGACTGGCTTTCAAAGATTTCTAACCTTTTTAGTTAAGAGATGAAACTGGTATTTCATCGATAATTATATATTAAACAGAACATTACATGGCCGCTTGGAGATACGAATTTTATCTTCGAGTGTTGATGAAATATCTTACTCGTTCGCTGTGCTCACTCGTAAGATATTTCATCAACACTCGAATCTCTGCGCGGCCATGTAATATCCTCTATGTATGTCATACGTACAGAGCCTCGGAAATACCACTTCGGTTTAAAATTTCTACAGTTTACTTACACAAACATCTTTTAGAGAGGATTATTTCTCCTTAACTTTGACATTATGCAAATTAGGTGTATGCATGACTACAAAATCCCGTACAAAAGTCTATCCTAGTGTTAACTTTACAAAAATGTCGAATTAAGGTGATCTTTGAGATGACAGTAGCCAGTTCATGGTAGAGATCTCGGTTTGCAGATCTCAAAGATCTCACCACGTATGAATAACGCGTATTTACCGCCATTTCTGCCGCAATAGAAGTATTTGTTATGGCTTTAGTGAACAAGTTGCACCGTAAATACGTGGTCGGTACGTGGTCGGTAAGTGGTCGACCGACAACAAATTTACGGTGCAACTTGTTCACTTTAGCCAATTGTTATACCGCTGCTGATGTGTATGAGTGACATATCGACCACTGGCAAGACGTAGGGGCGTATACCTTTACATCAGGCGTATCATCATTTGTACAATTTCCTAAAATCCAGTTGATATCCTCATCATGAAAAACTAGCAAAAATGCACATTTTAAGTGATTTTTGTCTTAGCGCGCATGCAGATCGGACTATCGATTATTATAGTTCACTACAAAATTTTGGCGCGCGTTCATTGGCTAAAAGTGATCACGTGAGGTGATAGTTGTCGTCCGTGGATGCATACTATCAGGCGTTATAGTTCACCACAAAATTTTGGCGCGCTCTCATTGGGCAAAAGCGATCACGTGACGTGATAGTTGTCGTCCGCGGATGCAAACTATCAGGCGATAGTACCCGCTGAGCACGAATAACAATTTTGTGTTGAACAATAACTCAAATAGACTGTGTGTGTCTCGGACCTATCGGCTGATAGTTTTCCTTGGAAATTTGATGTTCTTAAAACTAGCATATAAGCCCTCGAACGTTATATTTGTTTTAAGAACATCAAATACCCGCGGGCAACTAACAGCCGATAGTTCCTCGACGGACAGTCTATTTGTATAATAGACCGTGCCTGGCTAGCCAATCAGATGGCGAGTTTCCCAATAGACTCGTGACGGCTGGGTTATGGTAACGACTGATAGCGCACGCTCGTTCTTCGAAATTGCCTTCTGCCAAATCAATAATTAGAAAATTGCGTATTTTATGTTTTTTTACCAGTTTTTCTCTATACATGTAAGTCGATAGCTAAATTGTAAAGAACCATTCCTCTTACCGATAGAAAGCTCGAGCTCGCAGTCTCGTAGTGATTTGTTAAAGAAAATTTTGTATTCAGCTGCCCATATCTCAGCCGCATTTTAACCAATTCACCTCAATTTTGGTGTGCAACATTCTTTTGAGTTGGTCTTTCAATATCGATGGACCAAAAGTTAAAATTCAGAAATTTGCAAATTCGTGACATCACACTTTACGACACTATTACCCAGGGTACAGTGCTGCTGCTGGTGGTAGTCGTCGTATCTTACTCCAACATTGGATTTTTTTATCACAGGAATGGCGTGCAGATCAAGTTCCCAGACCGCGAGACACCCAGCGAGGAGCCTGTCATCAATGGTACTGGTGAAGGTGATGAGAGCATCATCAGCCCGAGGAAATGTGACGTCATCATCATCACGGGCAAGAAGGAGAACGCAGATACTGCTAAAACTGACCTTCTGGTACGGCACCATCAGTTAGCAACAAACACATTCCATTCTGTGTCCTCTTATTGATGCACAGATGACGTCACAACACAGATGACGTCACACAAAGAAGTGCGCTACGAGACGCAGTCGAGTCACTGATGTTCTCTTCACGTTGTGACGTTATCTGTGCATCTCAAGTATAATAGGACAGACGCACGGCAGAATTGAATATGTTTGTTTTATACAATAATTAGTGAGCTTATCCAGCAAAACAGCATTTACGTGACCTTGTGACGTCATATGTACTCTAATAGATCATGGCTATTGATCAATCACTCGTGTTTTTAGGTCTGTGAAAAGTTTCGTTAAAAACAACAAACCTACTTTAAAGCATAGCCTAAAACAGGTTTAAGTTTTATCGATTTGTAACTCGCTGTGTTAGAAAATTATTGACGAAAAAAAAATTAAGCCCTCTGAAACTTAACCCAATTTGTATTTGAAGAATCTCCACCCCAGAACCTGCGTTCTTATCGGTCAGCGGAACAACGTCTTTCCGCCGTGTGGGTTAGGTCAACAAACATGGCCGCCACGACATTTACTTTTGAATCTCCGGGAATGAGAAAAAGTCATCAAAAGGGAACGAATGTCCAAAGCTCGATGTAATAACATATCTGAAAGTTGTCGAACCGTATCTCACAACATACATGATGACTTGTAGGATTTGGTGCCAATCACAGAACAGATCCACATTCCGTACGACCATCACCGCTTCATCATCGGCGCGAAGGGGGCTAATGTACGCCGCATGATGGAGGAATTTAACGTCAACATTGCCATCCCTCCAGCCAAGGACGAGTCTGATGTCGTGAAAGTCGTCGGTCCAAAGTCCAACGTGCTTAGGGCCATGGAGGCACTAGAGAAGAAGGTGGCTGATATAGAGAATGAGAACGAGGACCGGGTAAGCAATAAAAGGGCCCTTCAGAGGTTGAAGTGCACCTAACGTTTATATATATATCATAAATACCGATTCTACATCAAGTTTTGAGTACTTATGTGAAGAACATTTTGGTTTACAGAGAATACTCTGTTCTACGATTGTTTTAAATCGTTTCCTGACCCATGACCGGGTAAGTACAAGCCTGGGTCGATTCCTGGATAGACGTCATCTCATTAATGCATTATCCTCCATGGCGCCTTTCTATCACAGCAACATTGATATATAGAGAATATACACAGTCTCCGAGTTGTTAATAAAGAAAAGTCATTTTAGTGAACATGTTAAGTATTTATTAAAATGATTACAATTCCAGTTTTTCAGCAAATTTCCAATTTAGTCCTTATTGCCAACAATTTAACGGCATTTTTTTCCAACAGCCAGGTTTTCCTTTAAAAGTAAAGTACTTTATTCATAAGGGGGTAACTCGTTTACCACTAACATGAACTGACTCGGTCATCTCCCACTTAGCCTACGCGGTGTAGCTAGTTAACCCACCCTCATTACCGTCGGGAGGGACTTATTGAGGGCATGTTATGATGTTGCCATGGAAACATTCTGGCCCCAGGCTTCCTCTACAAATAACACAAACTTCCCTAATATCTCCTTTGTCAAACACATTTTTTTGATGTGGGTCCAAAATATGATACGGAACAATAAAGGCATTGTATGTGAGTAGTTTAAACAACTGATTTTTTTGAGGAAAGAAATTGGAATTTTATGTTCAAGGTGAAAGGTGCGTGGGGCCATGAGAGTTTCCATGACACCATAATTTGCACAATGATGTGTACTTTCCAAAGTGTCATACGTGTGCAAAGTTTCAGTAACTTTTATTCAATATTTGTAGAGATATTCTTCATTTTGTGATTTGTCTCCAGGCTGTGCAAACAATTTGACGTCATAGGTCAACCATTTGCATATTACAAAAACCTGAATATCTCTGGGAAGAGATAAGATGTTGACAAACGGAAAATGTCATTATATCTCATTTCGAAAGCATTTTAAAATTAGATCAACTTTAACGGCTACACATAGACACTCCCACATGGCTCTCTGTTGACTAAGTCCTACGGCTTTATCTCCTTATCTTAGAAGACGTGTATATCTAACCGTTACTGTTCTTCTGACAGGCGTTGCGTAACTTTAAGCTAGACATCGTTGTGGACAGATGCTACCACCCCAAGATCATAGGCAAGAAGGGTCTTGTGATCACCAACATCCGTAAACAGTACGACGTGAACATCCAGTTCCCTCCAACTGACGCGGCCGAGGAGGACGTGGATAAGATTGGCCTCACGGGATATGAGCGCAACTGCGAGGCCGCGCGCGATGCCATATTTAAGATCGTCAAGGAATTGGTGAGTGCAATTACTATCACTTGCAAGCTACCGTTAAGCGTGAACATTTTTCCGCGTTCGTTTATGTTTGAAACTAGACGTCTGGCGGCACAAACCTTTGCAATTAAACTGCGATGTTGACCACCTTTGAGATGTCCCGCCTTCACGTTTCAGCAGCGTGGGATTCAGGTTTGGAAACTTTTCAGCTAGATTTTCCTTTGCGCTATGTGCTAAATCATAGAAATGTCGGTTCAAGTTAAAGTTTTGGATGCTCAGAATTATGAGAGATGCAAGACAACAACTGTTTCTTGGCCTACTCTGAGTTTCACGACGGTAGACGACATCAAAGGTTTTCAACATCAAGGTTGAAACTAATGGGTACAGGTATATTGCTAGTCATGAAGTTGCTAGTTGTATTTGTAAATGTAGGGTTAGGATTAGCGGTGATGTATTTACAAAACCCAAAATTAGTGACTAGCTCTTAACACCCTAAATTAGTTAGCCACCCGTTGTTGACGGTTAGGGTATTTTTTAATGTAGGGTTAGGATTTACATTAGTTCATATGTATAGGGAGAACGAAGAAGCATGTGTTGTTTAGTGATCTAGCCCTAAAAACTCATTAGTGACTAGCTCTAAACACCATCAATTCAGTGAGCTAAATGAGTGAGCACCCGTTGTTGACGGTTAGGGTATTTTTAAATGTAGGGTTAGGATTTACATTAGTTCATATGTATAGGGAGAACGAAGAAGCATGTGTTGTTTAGTGATCTAGCCCCAAAAACTCATTAGCGACTAGCTCTAAACACCATCAATTCAGTGAGCTAAATGAGTGAGCACCCGTTGTTGACGGTTAGGGTATTTTTAAATGTAGGGTTAGGATTTTGGATTCGCAACTAGCAACTTCATGACTAGCATATTTCCCACACTCGAAACTAATTAGTTTGCCGATTTAATTGCAAAGGTTTGGGCCGCCAGACGTCTAGGTTTCAAACAAAAACGAACGCGGTAAAGGTTCACGCTTAACGGGAGCTCGCAAATGGTAGTAAACATAGAAGTTAGTTTGTTGTGTCTGTCTTAATATTGACAATGATTTTCGTCATAACATGGTCAGCTGTGTATCCATGAGCCGTCTTAGCGGCCGCCCGTCGGTCCTGGTATTGCCGATGAAAATTAGCCAATGCGATTGTTGTAAAGTAGCATTGTCATTGCAAAAACATATCTTTTTTTACTAGTTTCCAGTCCTTTAGCGGCCAAGGGCATTTTTGGTATCAGTTGAGCAATTCCTGCCCTTATGAACTCTAATGTTTCTGCGGGTTCGTTTTCATGTGTTGCCCAGTGATGTTAGCACCATGAGACCATCACTGTTAGCGCCTAACATGTACTGAGAAATATGGTTTACTCGGAAATTAAGATTCCAGATTTTGAAACAAAAACTACACCAAAATGTTGATGCCTGAACGAAAATGGCAGGTTAGAAATCTTGCAAACGTAGTGTATCGGACTTTGATTGAGGATTGTGATGTTATTTGCTTTCTCAGGAGGAACAAGTCAGCGTGGAGGTGAACATTGATGCTCGCATCCATCGCCGTCTGATTGGAGCCAAGGGACGTGCGATTCGTAAGTTTATGGAGACGTACAAAGTTGACATTCGCTTCCCGCGGCTGAACACCAGCGAGCCCGTGGTCATCTCAGGACACGAACCAGACGTCGAGGAAGCTAAGGAACAACTCTTGCTTCTTGAGGAGGAATACGTAAGTAATTGGGACAAGAATACGGCATGTCTGTAACCTTAACTCTAATTTGATTGGCTCAGAAGGACACAAACAATAGGGAAGCCGTTTCAATGTCACAGTTAGGGCGATCGTTGATGACGTCATTGTTTTCATTTGCCTCATTAGCATAAGTCATGAGTCGTACAACAAACCGACTCTATCAATAGAAAGAGAATGTCACACTTTGTAAATACCATTGATATGTTGAATAGTTTTGGAGAAAACGGCTTTTCAAAAGTGTAAAATTTACAAAGAATGCATGGCTTGGAGCAAGATCTCGACACACCAGGGAACGAACCAGAGGAGGCGGCTGAACTTCAGGCTAGTACTAGCCTACAAGGCAGGCTTTCTATTTGGGAAACCGCCATATATAACGAGGGAAGAATGGGGCGAGGACCATAAAGGAAGTAGGAGGGGAGAAGGGAAAGAAAAGCGAAGGGAACCTAACCCCTCCCCCATTCTCTCGCATTTTTGTACTCGCCCCAGTAGTATAGGAGGGACCGAATTAGCCCCCTTTTTTAGGGTGTTATGCTATTTTTTAAGGCGCTCTCATTAATTCAATGACGTCACGGTTCTATTGTCTTGCACTCATGAATAAAATAAGATTTTTAAGGTGTTATGCTAATTTTTAAGGATCTCATGAATAAAATAAGGTTGAATAAATTATCTTTTGTCTTTCCGCATGAACAAAGTGCGGCGCTCTCATGAATAAAGTGTGATGGTTTCTCATTATCTATTGTTCCTTTGGGTGAGGTCATCGATCTATTCGGGCATGTTTTGCTAAAGCCTATTGTTTAGGGTCGTCTCTAAAACGAGGAGCGATCGGCCCTGAAACCATTCGAAGTTGAATGAAAAAAGTAATAAATATCTCGCAATATCTAAACCCCTTTGTAGCGTAAATAGTAAGAACAAACTACTCGTGATAGGCTCTAAACTGTCTTTATTATTTTCCTTTACAGTTAATAACTCGTAAGATAATTGTATACAAAATCCACTGTGACTCATAAGAGCAACTTTGCTATTGTTCTTAGGGATTAGCGATAACTGAAGAGCCTATCGTTTTGAGGAAAACTCTTGTGATGCAAATTCTTCTCTAAAACTGAACTATAATTACCATGCGAATAAAAACAAACCACCAGATAAATTAAACAAAGTTTATTCAATCTCCAAAACACCAATTTACAGTTCGTTTTCCTTATAGTCGCGGAGTTGATAACTTTCTTATTTCTCAGTTCTTGGGTTGATATAATGTACCGTGTTACAAGATTACACTGATTTATGTTTCATTGTTTTTTTTCTTGTTGACAAATGCTGCTTAACTTGGATAAGCTAACAATTAGAAGGGGAAAACAAATAGTTTGTCATTTCCAGGCTACACTCTATTCGTAAAGAATAAAACACGCGTTATCGTTGTTTTAGGTTATTTTCCAAACTAGACCGAAGAGATATTTACCATATCTGTTAGAATACCAAGACAGCCACCTGTCTATCGTTTAAAGGACTATCATGGATAACTTTTAGAAGGAACATTTTACGAAGCCGAGTTACAGAGAGTCGAAAAGCAAGATTTCTTGTTGCTGCTTACTGATTGCTTATATTAAAACGATGACAAGAGTAAGAATATTTTTAAAGACATTTATTAATAGAAATCGACTTAATAAAACTTATTTCTAAAAGGTACAAATGCATTGTTCATCACGGGAACACTCTGTTCCGGAATAGGTTGTTTTTGGAATTGTTTATTCAACAAGAATTTTCGGTGGTGAATTGCATCCTCGGTCGCTTCTTGCCATCCATAATCTTCCATGTTCATCAAGTTTTGCTTTGTTTCCAAGATTTTTCGGAAATCAGGATCTTTTCTTAAAGACCCTGTGTCCGAGCCCATGGTGCTTTGCGCCAATGTTATGATTAGTTTGTTTATCAACGGCCGCATAAATTAAAGGCCAGCTTTTAGGCGAACTAAAATGCTCTCGATTGTTTATAAATTTCATAAAAGAAGTACGCATACACTTTGGATAACGAATTTCATAATTTCTACCGGATTAAAAACACACTCGAGCCCACGAATTTTCCCCGGATGCTTCGGATTTGAACAGTACTCGGCAGGAAGCCAGTCTTTAGATTCTAATTTGATTTTTGAGTGCGACTTTTCACAACTCTACAAGCAAACACATACTCTTGTTACCTTGTTTTCAAGTCTCCAGTATTGCTTAGCTGTATTTGAAGATCTCTACTTTCCTTGCGAATGATATATTTTGAGTGCAAAATGAAATGTCGTACTCGCACTCGAGTCAAACTCACAGCGAAGTAACAGCTGAACTCGGCAGATTGGAGTTTGACCCGCGATCGTAGTTTTGGTAGCAAGACTTTCTGGACATACTGGAGGATGAAGAAAAAAAGGTTAAGGACATTGCTTTCTCTGCTAATAAAAATGCAAAACATATACAGATATACAGATAAGTCGTAACACCTCAGTGGAGCTTAGCCGTGCGAAATTATAATTACGAATGTTCTTGATACCAGAAGTGGTTGCTTTGTGTTTTGTATTTCCAACGAAGCCCGCCGGTCCCTTAGTGCAGCAAATCCCCGGGAAACTCACGTAGTAGTCCTTTTGAACCACAAGTGTTCTCTTGTAGACCTAGAGAAAGTAAAATGTGGACTGCTGAAGGATTATTTGTCGAGTCACTTCGCCTCGCTGTCCTTTCGGTCCTTTCTCCGGCATTCCTCTACTCGCCACTCTAGACCGGGTTCGAAGAAATATTCGAACTAAAATTTCATTTTAAAAAGTATATATACAAATGTTAAGATAAAATAAAGTCCGTTAAGCATATATACCTATGAATAATTACACGATGGCCCAAACTAGGGATGGATTTCGAAAGATTCGCGAGTCACATAACAACAACGATCTTTCTGATTTTCGTAGCCTGCGAAAATGATTTGCGCGCGCAAAGCACCATGGGCTCGGACACAGGGTCTTTAAGCTGTGAATCCATTTCATATCTTCGAACAACACATTTCAAAACGAAAAAAAGAAGGACGAAAAGCGACAAGAGGGATGAAAGGGCCTACTGACAAGAGACGTGTTCACATTCGGATATAGCTATCTCCGTTCATCCTTTTTATCCCTTTTGTCGCCTCTTGTCCCGCCTTTTTCTTTTTTATCTCTTTTTTTTATTTCAAAACGAAAAAAAGAGGGACGAAAGGCGACAAAAGGGATGAAAGGAGATAAAAGGGACGATCAATTAGATTTGTGCTATTTGATACTAACTTTCAACGAGTGAACATGGAAAATCGGACTTTGAAAAACTGCCCTGTACCTAATTGTGGATCAAAGTATCTTGTTAAATTATCCAACCACTTGGCACAATTCCATAGATTATCAATTCAAGAACGTAAACCATATTTACAAGAAGCGAAACTTCAAAAAAGAAAGTTTTTGTCGACGAATGTAAATCCAGTTGTTGATAATGGAAAATATGTTGGTTAGGAATCCTGCTTATAATATTGGTCTAACTGAGAGACCTTAGCTAAATTTGTTCAACTTAGTGACCACACCAATTTGTTTTCTATAAAGTTGGAAACTTTTAAGGGTCTGACATTATACTCCCGATCCTTGAAGAGTAAAGATATAAACGATGGCTGCTAATCGTTCCAACTCAGATGATGAAATGACTGAAGACTCTTATCAAAGCTCTGAATCTCAGAAGAGCACGGACTCCACTGATAATAGTTATGACGGAGAACAGGATGTTTGGGAAAGAATTCGAAACGAAGCTAAAGAACGGCACCAGGAAGATTGGGAAGCGTTGGTTCAAAAGTATGAACACGATGGGGATAGTCATGAAGTTGCTGAAATCAAAGCCAGTAATGCTTTGGTTCCTGCCTATAGAAAAGAACTAAGAGAAGTGTTGTTCGAAGATATGAAATGGATTCACAACTTAAGAAAAGATCCTGATTTCCGAAAAATCTTGGAAACAAAGCAAAACTTGATGAACATGGAGATTATGGTGGCAAGAAGCGACCGAGGCTGCAATTCACCACCAAAAATTCTTGTTGAATAAACAATTCCAAAAACAACCTATTCCGGAACAGAGTGTTCCCGTGATGAACAATGCATTTGTACCTTTTAGAAATAAGTTTTATTAAGTCGATTTCTATTAATAAATGTCTTTAAAAATATTCTTACTCTTGTCATCGTTTTAATATAAGCAATCAGTAAGCAGCAACAAGAAATCTTGCTTTTCGACTCTCTGTAACTCGGCTTCGTAAAATGTTCCTTCTAAAAGTTATCCATGATAGTCCTTTAAACGATAGACAGGTGGCTGTCTTGGTATTCTTTCAGATATGGTAAATATCTCTTCGGTCTAGTTTGGAAAATAACCTAAAACAACGATAACGCGTGTTTTATTCTTTACGAATAGAGTGTAGCCTGGAAATGACAAACTATTTGTTTTCCCCTTCTAATTGTTAGCTTATCCAAGTTAAGCAGCATTTGTCAACAAGAAAAAAATCAATGAAACATAAATCAGTGTAATCTTGTAACACGGTACATTATATCAACCCAAGAACTGAGAAATAAGAAAGTTATCAACTACGCGACTATAAGGAAAACGAACTGTAAATTGGTGTTTTGGAGATTGAATAAACTTTGTTTAATTTATCTGGTGGTTTGTTTTTATTCGCATGGTAATTATAGTTCAGTTTTAGAGAAGAATTTGCATCACAAGAGTTTTCCTCAAAACGATAGGCTCTTCGGTTATCGCTAATCCCTAAGAACAATAGCAAAGTTGCTCTTATGAGTCACAGTGGATTTTGTATACAATTATCTTACGAGTTATTAACTGTAAAGGAAAATAATAAAGACAGTTTAGAGCCTATCACGAGTAGTTTGTTCTTACTATTTACGCTACAAAGGGGTTTAGATATTGCGAGATATTTATTACTTTTTTCATTCGACTTCGAATGGTTTCAGGGCCGATCGCTCCTAGTTTTAGAGACGACCCCAAACAATAGGCTTTAGCAAAACATGCCCGAATAGATCGATGACCTCATCCAAAGGAACAATAGATAATGAGAAACCACCACACTTTATTCATGAGCGCGCCGCACTTTGTTCATGCGGAAAGACAAAAGATAATTTATTCACCCCCATTTTATTCATGAGCGCCTTAAAAATTAGCATTACACCTTAAAAATCATCATTTTATTCATGAGTGCAAGACAATAGAACCGTGACGTCATTGAATTAATGAGAGCGCCTTAAAAATTAGCATAACACCCAAAAAAAGAAGGCTTTCTCGGTCCCTCCTATACTACTCGCCCCATTCTGCTCTTCCCTGTGGTTCTTGAGCGAAGCGAGCTTGTTCTATTTTGCGGGCGAAGTGAATAAAAAAACAACCACTAGAAACGCCTGCATTGCAGGCTAAGTACGGAAAATGAGGATTGATTTACAGTACATGCCGAGCAAGTGAGTTTTCATTTATCCGTATGAGAAGTACTGGACGGCAAACTAACCAATCATAGCTCGTCACAAAATAATGTATTATTTCACTCTTCAGATGCAAGACGTGAAGGAGGAGATTGAAGAGTATGACGCCATCAGTTACTATATGAATCCTCCGAGCAAAACCTCCTCCAGCCCACCCCCCCAAAGTGCTGGCCAGGGGTTCGTCGTGCGCGACGCCCCGTGGAACCAGTCACGCCCCAAACAACCACCACCACCACAACCACAACCACAACAAAAACAACCACAACAAAAACAACCACAACAAAAACAACCACAACCCCAACAACAGCATCAGAAACACCCCCAGCAACCGCCACCGCCTGACACAACCAACACGCTGGATTTCCCTTCCATTGGTAGTACCGTGGCTCCGAAGAACACAGTCTGGGGACAGCGCCGCTAAACTGCGATTTTATGGAAAGCAGTAAATGTGAACTGGGTCCGTAGACTGCTGATACTTTAGTTAGGAGTTCGTAGATTCATCTAGGTCCTTCCAGGCCGTACCCTGGGTGCCAGAGGTTCTAGCCAAAGTTTAGGGTCGATGCCTATCATAAACTTTGGCTTAGAGAGGGCTGTAGAACCTCTGGCACCCAGGATATTAAGGCCCAATTGTTCAGCTGAGATTCAAATAATTTTTGTGTATGGCTGAGTTGTGTTCAGAACTTACGTGGCTGGTAGTCTCAAATTAATCCGTTGTGTTTGTCCTGAAGTGTTAAGTCTCCGGACCCGAGCGCATTTCACACATGGTCTTATCTAGACGGTCTAAGAGAGCGCAATAATTTCCCCCTTTTAACGTTGTGGTCTTATCGTTGGTGCTGGGTAAATTTGTAATACAACTAGTCAAGTGGTGTAAGACGGCGATTAATTGCATCGGCAATTTAAACTGACAAAATAAATTATTTTTGAAGAACTGATTTCCTATCTTAAACACTCGATACTCAATCTCGTCTTGTGACGTGTCTATATCATAACATTAAATTAAGAAATGTTGACTAGAATGTACCTTCCTTCCCCCTACTATCAAAACTCTATCCCACTAGAATTATTTTAAATGAAAATTGCGCCATCGTAAGTATGGCCTAGAGAAATAAACAAAACTTTTAAAAAATAGTGCTTGTCTGAGTTGTGACATTGTAAACCTATTGGTTCTTCTCGCATGGCGGTCTGTCGAGTCCCTAGCCCGGTGGTTGTTCAAAGCAAGGGGAACTTTATCGCCGAGGATAGCGCTAAATTTGTAATTGTATTAACCGAGTAATACAGTACCGCTCGAAATCTGTATTCTGATTGTACCTATTTATACTGTAGTTATATTGTTTTTGTACTACACGTTCTAAAGGTTAGGGTGTCTCGTATTGTTGGGTAACCTGTGGCTCGTTTCGAGCGGCGTAGGCCGGCTCGTTTACCTAGCCTGCTTGCAGGCTCTGCGCGGTTGATTTGGGGTTCCTGTGGTGACCCCAAATCAACCAGTTGTACCGCTCGAACGAGCCGCCAGTGGCTTTCCCAACAATTCAAAACACCCTAACATTTAGAACGTGCAGTACAAAAACAATAGCTACAGTAATGAGTGCAATAATACAGGTTTCGAGCGGTGCTTCGTACAAGTGGGCCCCGGAGGAGCAAACCTTTGTTTTTGCGCGTCTACTCGTTCTGAACATAGTTAATAGAGATGAATTGTTATGAAACCCATCAGCCAATAGAAACTTGTGGATTCAGGGGACGCTAATGAACTATGACCGTGCACAATATTGTCTTACCCCCCTTCCAATATTAATCGCAGCGCATTTTTTAGCCCTTTTGAAGTTTGCCGGGTTTCATAACCAACTATATGGGTGGCAATAATGACTCTAATGATACGGGTCCACATCATTGCAGCAATCTTTCAGCCTTTTGTGTTTAATACCACAGTCCTTTCTCTTACAAAAAAAATCAGTCGAACGCACTTTGATAATCTGATTACGTACTAATGACTGGCGTGTTCTGTAAAAAGAACTTCTCAATGTGAGCCAACATTAGACAAAAAATCTGCTTTTTCAGCGGCACATTTATTCCATGTTCAACTCTAAACAAGGGCGTGCTTGCTAGCGTTTTCTGCCACCTCTATCACATACTCCATTGTGACAAGCTTCGCACAGCTTCTTGTTGTGCGGTTGTCGTGGTCGTCCCTGTCTCTTGCGATCCTCTGATTCCTTTACTTCAAAGTTGTAATATGTCTGCGGGGCCGGAGGGGAGGTGAGGGGTTAACTGCATTATTCAGGTATAATTAGAAACGTACTGCCAATGCGTAAGAAATAACTTTAATAGAGGTAATCGGCTAACGCTGTTGCCACCCAATTCAGATCATGTGATGTAAACACATTACTCTGGAGAATTGACTCTGAAAATTAATTTTATTCAGATAGGCATGACTGCATTATGATTAGATTGAAAAAGGAATAATCCTTTTTAGCATCTGTTTACATCACATGATCTGAATTGGGTGGGCAACTGCGTTAGCCGATTACCTCTATCGACCACCGTAACTCTGTTATTTGATTGCATCTGCAAGACGAAAACTGTATAGGAAACCATTTCAATGTCGCGGACACGCCGTACGGTAGAGTAGATTTGGTGCGAGTAAGACTAACTACAGCACTGACTACAACACGGTTAGGGATGGACCATACATACATAAACTTTATTTAGACACGGTAGTGTCATCAGTTAGAGTAGATTTGGTATGAGTGGGACAAACTACGGCATGTCCGTAACCGTGCTGTACTGTATCTGTAATTTGATTTGATTAGTAGGGACAAACTCAATAGGGAAACCATTTCAATGTCACGGCATGCCGTACGGTAACCGTGTTGTAGTCAGTGCTGTAGTTTGTCCCACCACAGGCAGCACAATCTCAAGATTTGTGTATTTATAACGCTTACAAATATCGCTTGAATAGTTCATATTATAAATCCTTCCAAAACATGTATGTTAGACAAATAAATACACGACTTCACCCTACAATGTTTCAGTTGTGGTTATTCATACCTCTGAGCTCTTCTAGGGTCGTTTCCGCTGTTCTTTTCGAACCTCTTTCCCTCACCTCCTAATAATAGGAAAAGGCTGGAAACAAACGACAAATAGACGATGCATAACCTGTAATCTTTGCCACGAAAATCACACTTCGCTCACTCCAAATAACTCCAAACTAGCGGAAACGACCCTAGAAGAGCTCAGAGGTATGAATAACCACAACTGAAACATTGTAGGGTGAAGTCGCGTATTTATTTGTCTAACATACATGTTTTGGAAGGATTTATAATATGAACTATTCAAGCGATATTTGTAAGCGTATAAATACACAAATCTTGAGATTGGGCTGCCTGTGGTCCCACTCATACGAAATCTGCCACTCTTTGTCATGTGGCATCCGCAATCTTAGTTATACCGGGATCCCATAGAGCGGCTGAGAACTTCTAACTGATGTCCCATAACAGGCGCGGCGCGGGTTTCTGGAAAACCCGAATAGCGAATAGCGCGCGAATAGTCGCGAATAGCAAATATAAGTTAAAGATTAATACTTACAGAACGTAAGTGAACCTAGACGAACTTGACGAGAGAATCACACTGACGAGAGAATCAAACTTGACGAGAGAATCTAACTTGAACCTATGTTGCCCTCTCTTTTCGGTGGCCGCACATTTAGTGTAAGAACAATCAAGGACTGGAACAATCTATCTCCCACGTTAAAAAAGAGCGGAAACGTTAAATGCTTTAAAAGAAATCTCTTTAAGTCAGTTCTAGCAAGTCAGAAAAAAACACTAAGATTCCAATAGTCTTTATAGTTTTTAACACGGGGAAGAGGAGTGGGTCGGTACTTCTGTAGTTATTAATAATTTTAAGTCTCCAGGAACGTCTGTTACTATTTTTAACAACATTTTAGTGTAATTTAAGAATTTTAGAAATTTATATTTTAGATTTTTTTATGTTCCATTTCTGCTAGTTATGTATGATTATTAGTATTAGTATGTTATCATAGTATTGTATAAAATTATATATTATCATAGTTTAATATTATACATAGCTTTTCCCGCGGACTTTGACTCGTTGTTACAGACAAATGTATGGTAAACTGAAAACACGATTGCACGCTTTCCAGCGCAGCTACATCCAGCAAATTTTAATAAGTTTTAAAATAGTCTTTTTACCAGAAATTCGATTTTACTGAAATTATTTGGCACCGGATTCACATACAAACACCATATTTCGCGCCATGTTTGCACCCCTTTAAAAGTGTCGGAATCTGAACCGCAAACTCTTTGAATTTCTATATTAAACGGGACCTGAAACAACCATAGGGGCTGATGAAAGCCAGGACCTGGCTAATCCATAGATGAAATTGGAAATGAGCGTATTGGTTTTGTGGAGGAAGGAAAACCGGAGGACCCGGAGAAAAATCCTCGGAGCAACTGGTCTATTAAATTGAGGAATTCTAATAGACCCTTTCAGCTTGCCTGTTTGTTGCCCCATTTCAGACCACGTGATATTTCTCCAGAGGATTCAGTACTTTGTTTTCCAATTATAGAAATTGGTACATTTCCTCTTGGGATACAGAACTGAAACAAAAACGCATTTAATGCGTACTCAAGGAAAGGTCACGTGGTCTGAAATGGGCAACAAACAGGCAAGCTGAAAGGGTACGATATCCGAAAAAAAATCGGCGCAAAAAAGAAGAAAGAACTAAAATGAAATAGCTGCAGCACGAGGAATTCCAAGGCGGTCTTTGGTGAAACCCAACTACGTTTGTCAGGTGCACGATGACATATGTAGAAAACGTTTGCTGTTTTATAATTTTCTCCAACATTTCGGCAAAGCTGCCTTCTAACGATATCGATCAGCCTCGCTTTCGAGTGCCACAGGTAACCCATCCATGGAACTGAGTTACATGAGGAAATCCAGTGTGATTCTCTCGTCAGGTTCGTCTAGATTCGTACTCGTTGAAGGACTTACGTTCTGTAAGTATTAATCTTTAACTTATATTTACTATTCGCCCCTATTCGCGCTATTCGCTATTCGGGTTTTCCAGAAACCCGCGCGGCACTGTGGTAACATTGTTGGTGGGGCATGTTGCCAAATGCCCCGGCCATTCTTCCATTTTGAGGGAACGATATTTGCTTTTTCCCAAACGTTGGTGGGGCAACACTTGCCCACATTGTAGCGCCACCCCTGTAAGGAGGGGGACATTGGGGTAACACTTGCCCACATTGTAGCGCCACCCCTGTAAGGAGGGGGACATTGGGGTAACACTTGCCCACATTGTAGCGCCACCCCTGTAAGGAGGGGGACATTGGGGCAACACTTGCCCACATTGTAGCGCCACCCCTGTAAGGAGGGGGACAT